>CM076581.1:1096425898-1097025898 GCA_034641835.2 Pinus albicaulis
TTGTGTTGCAGGAAGAAGCAGAGAGCCTAGATTACATAACGGATCCCATTCCAGTTGCTTATCCTTGGAAACAATATCTTTCCCTTTTGAAGAGAAATGGAAACCTGGAGGTGCAGAGTTTTATTCCAGAGTCGTTGCACTTCATGACTCCTCTCGTAATACTTGGTATATTTATCTCTTCATTTATATGTGTAATCTCCATCCATAATGGCAGTGGGGTGGTCCATCAATTCTTTTGTGTGCAAATACATATTGACCCTCTCCTGATTTTGTGTTTACATAGTAAATTACCTCCAACTGATTGTTATATTTTTTTTGGAGAGTGCAGAAGAGAAAATATCTAGGATGAGGCAAGATGCAAGATTGGGATGATCTTACCTGAATAGGCATCCCTCATACCTAGCATTGAGTTTCAAAGGGGATGAGACTGGGTACAAGTCTTTATTAAAAGTGCGTACCTAAGCTGAAATAATTCCTTTCAATGTGCTGAAGGCGGTTTGGAAAAGCTTCTTGAAGCACATCCATTCGAAAACAAACAATAAATGAGGGTCAGGTACTGTAAAATTTACCTTGCAATATTTTCGAGTTCCATGGAGTACAAGTCAACATGTTTAGCGCGCAAAGTTGCCAATGATTGTAGGGATCTGCTTCACTGGGTGCCAAAAAAAATTTGATCTTCAAAAAAACATGCGAGTCACAGACATGATATTAATTTACCTCCACCTCCAACATATAGGTAAATAAAAATAGCGACAATCACAAAAGGAGACTATATTTACCTGCCATGAATCATACGCTGCATTTAGAACAAAAATTGGTGTTTTGATCCATTGTAGCCAGTATTGTGAAAAGAAACATTCCCATTTTGTTTCAGAAATTGTTAGTAATTGTTTCATGAAGAACAAAAGTTATTATGCTAATAAAAAATTTATATCATAGGAAGATAGGAACTTTATACTCACCAAATTTGAATTTAATTTAATTTTTTTATTTTGTTTCATAAATTGTTACTAATTGTTTAAGGAAGAGCAAAAGTTATTATGCTAATACAAAATTTAAATCATAGCACGATAGGAACTTTATACACCCTAAATTTGACTTTAATTCCATTTTTTTTTTGTGCAAACACGTGGCAAGTTTTTATTTTGCATTGAGAGACACATTCTACAGTCCAATATGATGTGTAATCGCATCTTTCATCAAAGTTGAAATTTTACTTATGTCAGCCATGTAGAAAATCTAACAACGAGATTCAATTCGATCTTGTAATGTATTAAAGCAAGATATTAAATCCTTCTACAATTTGCAGAAACAAAACACGATTGCACAAACACATAACAAGTAAGAGAAATAAATACTCAATCACACAACACAAGATGTATGTGGGGAAAGCACACTGCCTAAAACCCCGCTATTTGTATATTGTATAAAGTCAAGATCATGAAAAAATACAATGCTTTCTCTTCTAGAGAAACTGTTGCACTCTTCCAACTCTCTCACTCTGATCTAGGCAAAATCAACCAATTACTTAGCCAATTCTTAGCCATTTCTCCCGCATTCCTTGAGGAATTAAATCCCTATTAAATAGGAAAATCCTTCTAACTGATTGCAGAATGCTTCATTGGCCTCCAAATGACTCTCTAAATGACTTTTAGAATTTTCTAATTATACAACTGATAGTTATCATCCCTTTAACCTCAGTCTCAATTTGGACTTCCTTAGAACTGACAAACAACAACTATTTATAATGAATTATCATTTAACTGATTGATTACTTGTGAATTAAATCAGATATAATTCACTTGACCTCTCAATAGCTCATCTCTTAGTTAGAGCTAGTTAAATTATTTTTAACTGAATTTCTTGAGTTACCTAATTACAACTCACAAATAATTGAAATTGGGCTCCCTTAAATCATGGAAGAACTCTACATGCATCCTATCAGACCCTCGACTCAAATTTCCTAAGCTGACTCAGGCATTCTAACTTAGTTAACTAATACAAGTAGCCATGAGATGAAATTATAATTTCTCTTCCAATTTAATTAAGGGAAAATTAAATCATAAGCCCCTTAGGGTGCCATTTATTGGTTCCATTTCAACACTCCTTCTCAACAAGAAAAGGATTATCTGTTATCATGATCCTGTCTCCATGGAATTCGAATTTGCTTCTTTTCATCACCTTCTTCAAGATGTATGCATCCTGCTCCTCCATGGGAATGTACTCTAATGCCATAATCTCCCTTTGAACACAATATCTAAGACGGTGATATCAAATATTAATATTCTTGGACCTGTCATGGAGTACTAGATTAATCGAGAGTTTGAAGCAACTTTGGTTATCACAATGTATTACCGTGGGATCCATCTGATGACCAAACAAAACAACAAGTATCTTCCTCATCCAAATGGCCTCGCATGCTGCCTGAGTGGCTGCGATGTACTTTTCCTCTACTCAACTGAGTGCAACTGATCTTTGTTTCCTTCTGTACTAAGAAACGTTTTTTGATCCTATGTTGAGGATGTCTCCTGTTTTGCTCTTCCCGTCGGATGGACTCCCTGCCCAATCTGCATCGGTGAAGCCTTGAAGCTTCACTCCCTCTCTTCGTCTATACCATAATCCATACTATGTAGTGCCTCTGATATATCTTAACACATGCTTCCCCACCTTCTAAAAGAGCTTTTTCGGCTTAACAATTTCTTGGATCAGTTGGTTAACAACGTAGCATATGTCGGGTCATGTGTTCACCAAATGTACGAGTGAACCCACAAGCTGCCTGTAAATAGTAGCATCCATTACTTCGCCCAAAGTAGCATCGTCCTTCCTCTAGTTTCCTACAAGAGGAGTCTCCTTGGGTTTTTTTTCCCTCCATGTCGAACTTCCTCAGAATCTCCTTGGCATATTTTCCATGAGATTCAAATAGCTCCCAATCTCTTTGCCATGTTTCCAATCTAAGGAAATAGTGCATGGACCTCATGTCCTTCATCTCAAATTCTCTTGCAAGATCATCTTTGCAAGATTTTATTAGCTTCTCATCTTCTGTCGGTATCAGATCATTGACATAAAGCATAATAATCAAAATCTTACCATCAACCACAATATGATGTACGTTCGCATTTTCTTCACTCTTGGTGAAGCCCAACCTGATGAAATAGTTGTAAATCCTAGTGTATGAAGCACGAAGTGCTTGCTTAAGCCCATACAATGCTATCTTGATTCTGCACACATGTGACTCCCTGTCTAAGGTCTCAAAACCTTCTGGTTACTCAATGTACACTTCTTCCTCAATAAATCCATTGAGAAAGTTTGCCTTTACATCGATATGATGTATCTTCCATCCAATCTATGCGAAGAGTGCAAGGGTGGATCTAATCGATGAGTACCTTATGACTGGTGAAAAAGTCTCATCATAGTAAATCCCCTCCACCCGAGAGAACCCTCTGGAAACAAATATAGCCTTGTGTTTCTCCACACTGCCATCTTCTGCCTACTTCACCTTATAGACCCACCCAGATCCTACAACTGACTTCCCCACTGCTCTTGGGACAACTTCCCATTAACTGTTTATGATGATGGAGTCATACTCCTAGACCATGGAAACATCCCATAATATATGTTGCACTCCTTCCTTGAAAGAGGATGGTTCTATCACAATACCTTCGATGCTAAGAGGCATGTATCTCGTGTAATGCTCTAGGGACCTTCTCTACCTATGCGGTGATGTGGGTGCTCCCGTATTATCTTTCGCATCCAAAAATAATATACCAGCATCTCTAGTGTGCTTCCTTCCATCTCTCGAAGATGGCTCTACATAAGTGGTTTCTACAAATCTTTGTTCTTCTGCTTGTGGTTGCTCCACATCCCTAGGTTCATCCTTTGGAGATAATAACTCCTCAAATACATGCAACTAGAGCTCCCTCTCAAGGGAAAATCACATAAATTTGTCTTCATCAAATTTCACATCTCTTCTAACCACTATCATCTTCTGTGTTAGAAATTACACCCGATAGTTGTGATGTGTATCAGTGTACCTCACAAATATCCCCAACTCTAATATTAGTTCTAGCTTCTTCCTCGCATATTTGGTCACATGGAAATAAAAAAATGAACCAAAAATGTTAAAATACGACAGATCCAATCTCTTACATAAAAAAAAACCTCCTCTACTTTACTCATCCCAAGTATTCGATGGGGAATTATGTTCTACAAAAATATTTTTTTATTGCATGCTTCTACCCACAGATACAACGGTAGTCCCTGATCATGAAACTTAGCTCGTGATGCTCCCAAAATAGTTCTGTTATTCCTCTCTACAACCCCATTCCACTGTGGGTTATGAGGTGCAATGAATTCTCTTTGAATTCCTTTTGAGGTAGAAAATTTATTGAATTTGTTAGAGATGTATTCTCCACCATTGTCGCTCCTCAAAGCCTTCACCTTCTTCCCTGTATCATTCTTGACAAGTGCCATGAAATAGAAAAACTTGGACAATGTTTGATATTTCTTCTACATGAATAAAATCCAACACTTTCTTGAAAAATCATCAACAAAAATCACATAATACTTGTTCTTTGTTGTGGAATATGTCGAGAACGATCCACACACATCTGAGTGAAGTCTTTCAAGGATCACCTTGGCTGAGGTTTCCTTATTGTGAAAGGTGGATTTGGTATACTTCCCAAACGTACACCCTTTGCATGTGTCTCTCTATGCAAGTGCACCCTTTTGAAGTCCTGTAGAAATCCACTACATGATCCTCAAACCGTTGTGGTGTATATGGCCCGACCTCTTGTGCCATAACTCACTGATGTCTCTGCTTTCCACCTTCTCCGGTTTAGTTCTCATTGTTGCAAATTCCTCTACATCGAGTTTATATAGAGTATTTACTTAAACCCCAATATTTTTCACCTGTCCAATGGCTTTTTGATGAAGGAATGCCTTTCCTTCACTGAAGATCACAACATAGCCACAATCCTGAAACAAAGCAACATAAGTCAAATTATTCTTTAAACCAGGAATATACATGAAATATTTTAATGTGAGCATATTACCTAACTCCCTCTGAAAGTTAACTGTACCTACACTGGTAGCGTTATACCTCCCATAGTCACCCATCTCAATGTGCATATGGAGATCCTTCTCCTACAAGCTAATGAAGAACTTTGTTTCCAATCATATGACATGAAGCTCCGCTATCCAAGTACCACACAAAACCCATCATCGATGACACCATGCATGTAATGAGGGTGAATTTCAACTCCAATTGTGAAGTCAATGCTTCACCTGCTGCTCCTTTTGAGGCCTTCTTGTTATTATTTGTTTGTGAACAATTTGTGGTGGAGTTTCCATGACCATGACAGTTGAAACCTTTTACCTTTGAAAAGTCTCGCTTCATGCCTACCTTTCTGATCTCATATTTGGAATCAGACGACTTCCCTTTTCCTTTATTCTCCTTCCTAGCTAAGGAAAAATTCTTCTCATCTTCACTCTTTGATGAGGATCTATCTCTAGTGCTCCAGCGAGTTTATTCTTGTGCCATATTAGAAGATAGTCGCTCCCAATCTAACAACTTCTCCCTCCCATTAACAGAGTCCTCGTAGCTATGTAAACTCTTTGGAAAGCCTAGAAAAGTTAGGCTCACAAAATTATTTGAGGAAATAGTGATCCCAACACTTCTAAGCTCATCTCAACACTAAGTGAACTTTTTCAATTATTTTTGGATTGTGTCGCCCTTCTCCATTTTGATTTTCTTGAGCTTGTCTTTCAGTGCCAACTTACCGTGGTCACTACTATTCTGATAGATATCTCTCAAGTATTTCCACATTGAATATGGAGTCTCCTTCCCATGGAGACTCAAGAAAATATGGTCTCTAACTCCCTCTAAAAATATCTTTATCGTCTTTGCTACATTCTTCTACCATGAATCAAGAAGTTGAGCATCTTCTCTTGTGGGTTGCAGGACATCAATATGTATGAAATACTTCAGTCTGTTGTACTCGAGCACTCCCTCCATCTTATCCTTCCATTCAATATAATTTTAGTTTCCCTCAAGTTCATATTCGAGTCTCAAGCCATTGAAATACATCTTGATCTATTGGTAGATCGTGAAGAATAAATCTACAAATTCAAACTTGATAATTTTTTTTTTCTTTTGTTCCTATTGTGATTCCTCAACCTCTAATACTATGTAGAAAATCTAACAATGGGATTCAATCCAATCTTTTCATGTACTAAAAAAATATATTGAATCCTTCTACAATTTGCAGAAACAAAACACGATCACACAATCACATAACAAGTAAGAGAAATAATTGGTCAATCACGAAACAAAAGATGTATCTAGGGAAATAACACTACCTAAAACCTCGTTATTTGTATATTATATAAATTCAAGATCATGAAGCAATACAATGCTTTCTCTCTCAGATAAATTCATGCACTCTTCTAGTCGTCTCACTCTGATCTAGGAAAAATCAACCAATTATCAGTGTATACCAAGCCTATGTTTCTCATACATTCCTAGAGGAATTAAATTGCTATTAAATAGGAAAATCCTTCTAATTTATTTTGCAATTCTTCCTTGGCCTCCACATGACTCTTTCACTCACCTGTATAGTTTTCTAATGATACAACTGATATTTATCATCCATTTAACCTCAGTATCAACTAGGAATTCCTTAGAACTGACATGCAACAAATATTTATAGTGAATTATCAATTAAATGATTACTGATTAATCACTTCTTGTGAATAAAATAAAATTTATTTCACTTTAACTCTCACTATCTCATCTCTCAGTTAAAACTAGTTAAACTGATTTTAACTCAATTTCTTGAGTTAAATAATTACAACTCACAAATAAATATAACTATAATTGGACTCCCTTAAGTCATTAAAGAACTCTAAATGCATCCACCCTCAACTCGAATTTCCTAATCTAACTCAATCATTATGACTTAGTTAACTAATACAAGATGTCATGAGACGAAATTGCAATTTCTCTCTCAATATCTTCCAATTTAATTAAAGGAAAATTAAATTAGAAGCCCCCTTGGGGTGCCATTTGTTGGCACCATTTTAACAAGCCAAAATAAAAAATCTAAAAAATCTAAAAATAACAATAATTAATTTAAATGTTTTATATAGTTTTTCAAATTCAAGGTATATGATAAAATAGCTTAAGTCAACTAATACAACGTGTGAGATGAAATTACAATTTCTATAACAATTTAATGAAGGGAAAATTAAATGAGAACCCCCCTCGAGGCACCATTTCTTGGTGCCATTTCAACATGCCAAAATAAAATTTTTTAAAAATTTAAAAATAACAATAATTAATTTCATTGTTTTATATAGTTTTTCAAATTCAAGGTATATGATAAAATAACTATTAAACATATAAGATAATTGTGTTGTAGCTTCTTCTTTTTTTAAATCTTATAAGCCAATGGAAAACAATTATAAGACAATTATATTATGTTTTTAATAGTTATTTTATCATATATGTTGAATTTGAATGCATCATAAATTTATCTTCCACATAAAATTTTACCACATTAAAATTTCAAACTAGGTAAAATTTGAAACATATTTACTCTTTACTGAAGTCATACTATTTCCTAAAATAAAGTAAAAGGTTAATTCAACACAAAGAATAAAAAATCTTGCTCCAAAATATTTTAATATTTATTTTAATTAAGTATTTGTAAAATGAATATTTAAAAAGAAAACCATATCTAATGGATATATTAAAATCTCTAAAGACATAAATATTTCCACTTCAAAGTTGTAATATTTGGAAACTTTGTTATCATACCATGTAAAAAATATGATTAAATCTAATATTAATATTAATATTGTAAATTTAATAACTTAATATTAATACAATATTAAATTGTTATATTATAATATATATTAATATATGAATATATCAAAGACACGATGATAGAGGTTAAGAGATAGAGGGAGTGAGAAGAAGGGACAAAAAGGGAGAGACGGGAAGGATGAGGGAGGATGAGAGAGGGAGGGATAGAGAAATGGAGTTGGAAGGAAAGAGAGGGAGGGAAGAGGAATCACATATAGAGATAAAAGTGCAAAGAGAGAGAGGGAGTGAAAAGAGAGATATTGAGAGAGAGTGAATATGTGTGGGGGTGAGATAAATAATGAGAGATATAGATAATAGGGTAGAGAAGGAGAGATAGTGATAGAGTTGGAGCACAAATAGAGAGACATGGATAGAGAAATGAGGGGGAGATACAGCAAGAGGCGAGAGAGAAAGGGAGAAAGAGAAGGAGATAGGAAGGGAAAGAAATAGGGAGGTAAGAAGAATGAAACACACATAGGAAGGTGGAGAGAGAGAGAGTGACAAGGGAGATGGTGGATGGAGAAATATTACCCAAACATTAGGTGAATTCTAACAAGTTTGTCATGGTTTTCTTATGTTTTTTTGGGTTTCACTTATGTTTTTTTTGTTTTCACTTCGATTCTTTGGAAAGTACTCTATAGCCAGAGTACTTCCCATCTATAAGATCGAAGTTGTCTAACCACGCAACAGAATAGCCTGAAGAACAAATTTATTTTTTTCTCTGGAATATAGTAAAAAAATTTCAAAAAATCATGTATTTTGAGTGTTTGAATTGCATTTTTGATGGTGGAAATGGACTCAGAACCATCAAAAACCCTTAGGACACCCAAAATACTACAGTAAATACTGAATTTTAACAACTGTAACCCAAATTTTAGAAAATTTCAAAAAAATTTGCTTGAATTTTTGTTGGATACCTAATCCTCTATGGGCAGGTGCAGAAGGTAAAAAGTCAGAAAGGAGTCCAAGTGACCTTGGAATGTGGAATCCAAGAGTCACACCAATGTACTATAAAAGCACATCTATGGTTAATAATAAAATATCCAATGCTTATCCTATCTTTCTCCTTGTGTGTTCTCCATTCACTGCACATGTGTTTAACATGGTATCAGAGTGGGTACCTTCCTAACCTGCCCAATATTATGTGAGAGCCATGATGTGTGGCCTTTGTAAAATAATGTGTAATATATTCCTATGCTCTCTAATTCTGGCTAACATTTTGCCATTTCTTTAAATGTCATTTCTTGAGTTTTCCTTGTAAATCCCCCATATAACATATGACTGTAAATTCTTCTTTTTCAGTTCTGCATTGGTGTGTTTGAAGACAGGTGTGGAGACTGCACAACGAGCCATATCTCTGTCGGTTAGCCTCCCGGAGTGATACCTCCCACACACCTCGTCCACTATTGTGCACTCTTCCCTCCTAGGCTCCTCCTCAACTTCTACTACCTCGACTATCTGATCTAAACCATGATCTGTAACTCCCATCTGACAAATGCCTACACTACAATTGTCTTCATTCTCTATTATTTTCCCTATCAACAACGCAACACAGTTTTCTATCTCTCCTTAGTCATTCTTCATTTTTGAACACTCGTTTTTTGCAAGCATGTATCTATTTTAAAAGTGTCACAATGTTTAAGATAGATCTTAGCGAAGTCTTAGTCAAGCCACATGCAGCCCACAATACCACTCTGCATAGTTAACACCATACCACAACTAACACTATATCAGGGTTTCGTGGCAGCCCGCCCTTCATAGGGTTGTTACCAACCAAAGAGAGAATCATACCTCTAGACTCCCATGTATTCATTTCATATCGATTTACTGTTAAAATCTGTTTTTGATCCACTACTGGTTCAGAAAACTGACTCCTCCTCCCACCGATGATAGTGCTCCTCATGTACGTAGTCTCACACCACCTCATATGTTGATCTACCCTCATTACAAGCAACATCGCATCATTACACCGTGCTTCCCTCCACACAATCAGTTTTCTCTCCATACGTTGATCAGACTGTTGGCTTATGAAATTCCAAGCTTGATGCCCTTTATGTTTCCTTCTAATTATGAGTAAGCGTGCATGTGTCCAGTGAAATCAATCCATGAGCTTACAGCGAATTCCATAAGGTTTGATCTGAAATAAAGCTACGCAATCAGTTGGAAGCCTCGTTGCACCTCACTGTGTGCTTGGAGAGAATCATATCAACTGGTTGTTCTTTGAGCTGTTTCGATATTTTTTTCAACGAATTTCATGCCCCTGGGACACTCTCATTTGTGTGGTCCAATCTGCTTTAAACCAACAATGTACACTGTTCACTATCGGCAATTCTCCGCTAATGATTTGTTTAGAAGCTGACATAAAGTTTGAGAATCGAGATTGATTATTATCAAACACTAAGCAGGCATAGAT
Organism: Pinus albicaulis; assembly: GCA_034641835.2. Classification (NCBI taxonomy): domain Eukaryota; kingdom Viridiplantae; phylum Streptophyta; class Pinopsida; order Pinales; family Pinaceae; genus Pinus; species Pinus albicaulis. The sequence continues at coordinate 1,096,436,176 of CM076581.1, forward strand.
GCTTTGAAGGACATATTTTCTGTCATTTTTGTCCAAATTTCAATGGGATTTCTCGGATTTGTAAGTTTCAGTAGGGTTTTAATAAGATGTTGAATTTATTCATTAAAATGATTTCTTGGATTAGTAAATTCCAACTTTATAATTGGTAAAAATATAGTAGGGTTTTCCAAAAAATAAAATAAAAAGGGGGGGGGGGGGGGGTTGCGGGGGAAGAATTTCAAGAGTCACCCTTGAAGAATATAATATTAAGGTTGGAGCCTAATAGGATTCTTTGAAGAATATGTGTTTCCTTCTCTTTACTGGATGAGATTCGAACCTTTTGGATGAGTTTTTCTGAAGAGAAAGGGGAAGCGTTACCAAATATATTGTTGTTGGCTGGTCTATTGGTATTTTGGGTCAATTTTTGCCATACCTAAACGTGTTTGTCTCATTTTAGATGCCATTATAGAGGTTAAGTGTGTATCTGTATATCTCTTTCACTGGGTCAAGTTTCTGAGTCTATTTGTTGACTGTGGGAAGTGAAAATTACTGCTGGTGTGATATCAATCAAGGGGATTGTTGATAAATGGATGCCAAATTATGATTCACTAACTGAAGCCTGGCATATTTGGTAGCAAAATACATCATTACAAATATATTCATACAATTATCCCAGGTTTTATCTCTCTGTGCATAGTTGTGATCAGTTTTTTAAGTCCAATTTTGACAATGGATAAAATAGCCAGAATTGGTAAAGTATTAGAGTTCTTAAAAACTATGATACATTCCTCTGATCATGACACAGTAAGAATAAAAAAAGCTTCTCTTGATGACATTAGAACATGTTTTCAAAATGAAAAAGAGAAAATAGAGTTTTTGCAGCTTGAATCTCAGCTAGAGCAAGAGGAGTTACATAAATGTAGTCATCATTCTGGAATTGTCTTTGATTAGATCATTAAGCCCATTTCAGGAGAAATTTTACATAAATATGTAGAAGTTCAGTCTCCACTTCCCAAGCCTATCATTAGACCTTGGTAAGAGCTTGTCCATAACAAGCATAGAAAAGGTCTTGGATATGACAAGGATTTGTCCTTTCATATTCCAGACTAATCCAAACCCCTCAAATTTCAGAGTGCTGGATTTATTTATGATAATTCACCTTCATCTGCTCCAGATTCTTCTCCTCTTCCAAAGCAACAATAACATATTTTAAAATGCCAACACTATGATCGAGTTGGCCATATGAAATATCACTGTTTCGATCTTCACCCATGCAAGCACTATGGTCGACACACCCATTCTTCACACAAATGCTTTAGAAACAAGCCTCCTACAAGAACAAATATTCATCTTGGATGGATCGCTTCTTGAAATGGGCATCAAAAATCAAGATGTTTAGGTCACATGTAAGAACTTGTTCTCGAATATTAAACAATGTTGCAGTTGATTTTTCACCATCATATCACCTTTTACTTGATAGGGGGATGGTGGTCATATAAAAGCTTCAAAGCCACATCAAGCGAGCCTGAGCCACAATCTCTCCTTTCAGATTCAGAATTGTAGCTAGAGACACAACAGTTCAAGTGAGCCTAAGCTACAACTTGTCATTCCAGATTCATAGTTGTAGCCAGAGACATGAATGCCCATGAGCATTCCTTTGGTTGGTGGATAGCCTTAAACCATCCATGTGAGGTTGATATTCTTCCTCTTCAAATAATTCGGAGCACTTCCTTTAGTAGAAGACTTCAGCTTCTTGCCAGCTTTGGTAGAGTTCCAGGAAATGCATTAAGCATTCCAGTGTTGGTGGTAATCCTTAAACCATCACAGGTTGTAGACCTCCCTTCTTCTAGGTTGAAGGCATCCCTCTCCAAATATGAGGGACACTTCCTCTAGCAGAAGCCCTCAGCTTCTTGCCAGATTTGGAAGAGTTTCAAGAACTACACTAAGCATTCCAGTGTTTGTGGTCATCCTTAAACCACCTATTTATGCCAAAATTTCATAGATCTGATTAAACCTAAGTGCTGCCATGCATAATTTTCAGATTTGTATTACAACTCTCTTCTTGGACTCACACATACCCCTTCATATTAAGTGGGGGAATTTTGGACACCTAATCCTCTACGGGTAGGTGTGGAAGGCGAACAGTCATAAAGGAGTCCAAGTGACCTTGGAATGTGGAATCCAAGAGTCACACCAATGTACTATAAAAGCACATACATTGTTAATAATAAAATATCTCACGCTTATCCTATTTTTCTCCTTGTGTGTTCTCTATTCACCATGTGTGTGTTTAACATTTTTTCATAATCTTACATGAATTTCTGAGTTATGTTGGGCTTTTTTAAACTACCGCTTTAAGATATGATGCTACACTAGTGCTTAATAGCTTAATAGATCAACTCTGTTATATAAAAATTTGATTCCTGATTCTAATTCTTGCGTTCTTGATTTACAGAATATTACTAATGCCAACTGAATTGTCCCATGCATACTAAATTAAAACAAATTTGTTATTGTATAGGTATTATTTATGGAGACATAAATATTTGTTCAGAGGCTAAAAAGTTGAAATAATATTTATTGTAGGTCTTAAGAAGTGCGGAAAGAGTTATAGATTTTGTTCGTTGAACTATCTTCGTCCCGACATTAAATGCAGAATAATTTCCTTGAATGAGGAGGATCTCATTGTTTGGATGCATTTCCTTCTTGGAAATCAGTATGTCGAGAATTTGCGAACATTTGTTTGCTCAAAAAATTTATTGTTTACCTATTTCAGCCCTTCCAATAATTAATTGGGGCATAGTAGCAAGTTGATAGTCAAGATGATGTAGTCAAATGGTTAAGTGAGGTTGTTTTTTTTTTATCTTTTTTGTGGTCCAATTACCCGCAAGACTATGTATGTCTATGGATATTAATTTTAAAAAGACTGCTGATTTTCTGAATATTCTGTAATTAGATCGACATTGGAGAAGTCAATTATTTGATTGACTTCTTTCATGTATGTATCATTGTCGACTATTCTGGGAATTAACAATCCATATAAGTTTATTGACAAATCCCATGTCTGTCTGAATCATTAGGGGAATTTTGAGTTCTAAAATGGACCTCCTAAGAAAAATCTACAACCAAAATAAACTTTATAAGAACTAATACGATTCAAGATGATGATGTCAACCATGGCGGACGATTCACCATTTTTTAAGTAAAAGTGTAAAAAGATTAAAAAATAATAAAATAATAAAACTACTTTTTCAACTCGTATTTTCAACTTATCTCCCAAAGTTTTTACTCAAATTTTGAGCGATAGTACTCATTGGATACAAAATTTAATTCTTCATCCAAGGAGTACCCATGTTGCATACTTTCGATGGACCCTACTATTTGAAAAATTAGAAATACATGAAAAACATGTAGCAGGGTCAATCGAAAGTATGCAACAAGGGCACTCCTTGGATGAGGAATTAGATTTTGCATCCAACAAGTACTCTTGCTCAAAATTTGAGTAAAAAATTTTGGAGATAAGTTGAAAATGCGAGTTGAAAAATTAGTTTTTTTCTTTTTTCCCTCTAAAATTTGATGATGTCATCAAATCGTATTTTATTATTTCCACTATTATTTTATAATTTCCTTAGGAGGCCCATTTTAGACCTCAAAATTCCCCTAATGGTTGAATATTTTGAAAATTAACAATCGACATAATCTCAAGAGCCTGTGTATTCTTGTGTGCTGCTCCAAGACACTATTTTTAGTTGAAAAAAATATGTATTCTTGTGAGATGATCTATGACACTATTTTTTAGTTAGAAAAATATATGCCTGTGAACTGCTCCAAGGCACCATTTTTTAGTTAAAAAAAAACGTTGATGTAGGTGTTAGAAATACTCCCAACCACTGCCATGAATAAATAGTGGTAGCAGCCCACGCTTCATTAAATTTTTTGTTACAGGGAAGGACGAGGCTCAGAACTCAAATCCAGAGTTTTTTTTCGAAATCCACACAAAAAATAGAAACAGAGTACCTAAGCCCATTACTCTACGTTTATTTATTTTTTAGTAGTTGACTTACCTATTTTCCTACACTTCGCCACCCGCAACATTTAAGATTTACCCTTAAGATTTCGTCATAAGTTAAACTTCCGCCGATGCGATATCGACGGGGCATATTTACCTTTACATCATTTGCAACTGCACACAAACCTTTGCTTTTTTCCTTTCCTTACGTTTCCGCCTTACCGCACTTCCTCACACTTTACTGCCCGCAGCCTGCACTTCACAACATTTAGTGTTTAGCATTTAAACGCTTCGCTGAAACCTATTTCTCCGCCGATGCGATCTGGTGGGACCCACAACCTTACCTCATTACAACCACCATAAACCTTCATATTTCATTTTATACCTTACCTTTTTTATTTCGCATTTCTCGCGGCTTAATGCTTCACTGCCCACACATCGCAAGATTTCCCACTTACCTTTTAAGTCGTTTGCACTTTGCAAGACTTACAACTTACATGTTTAAGCACCCACAAGTTATCTTATTTTTTTGCGATGTGATTGCAAAGGGCACATGTCAAGCTCAGGAGGATAGTGCATAGAATGTGCCCACAAGCTTTGGAGTTTAAATGGATAAGCACGTGCAAGTTAAATGGTTTACATTGCGATGCGATATGTGCCACGTCAGAATTGCACATCACAAATTTTAAGATCTATCCCGTATCACGCATATGTTAAATGTTAAGATCGCCGATGTGTGATGGAGCCCCGGATGCGATGTGGTTTTGCAAGAGGAACCAATAATATTACAGGTCCACTTTTATGTGTGTTTGTATGTTGTTTCGTGTAGAAACAACAGTATAGAGCTGGTAGACATTTTGGTTTATTACAGTCCGATTCAATATTGAATTGCCTTAAATTTTCAGGCTTCGGCCATTTTTTATAAACCCAAAGTCATTTCCATATATTTTTAGAGTGGAATGAATCGAATTTAGAGAAGATTTGAATAAATTTTAAAAAATTTATTCCTCTCCCGCGTTTAACGCTCTGTCTGTTTGTGTATGACTATTATTTTCCCCAATTTGTCCATTCTCTATGTTGAAAGGGGAACATATTCCTCTGTGTTTTGTTTTTTTCATATTTTCAACATGGTATCAGAGTAGGTCTAGGCACTCAGTGAAAGAAGCACAAGCTCACTCTTTACTGAAGAATTTGAAAGGTTGTTTGAGAATATGATTCTGCAACAGTGAGAAGGCTTTGTTTACATAGTCAAGATGGAAGCAACAGGCACAAGCCTAAATAATCCCCAACTCCCATAGTTCAATGGGAAGAATTATGATTATTCAGCTATTACAATGAAGGCATTTTTCTCCTCACAAGATATTTGGGAGTTGGTGGAAAATGGTTTTGAAGAACCAGCAGATGTATCAGCATATAATGCTTTGACACAAGCACAAAGATATTTTTTGAGAGAAAATAAGAAGAAGGACTCCGAAGCCCTCTTCTATATTTTCAGAGCAGTACATGAGAGTATTTTCCCAAGGATTATAGTAGCAACAAAGTCTAAGGAGGCATGGGATACCCTCCAGACAACCTATCAAGGCATGGCAAAGGTGAAGACAACAAAACTTCAAATGCCGAGAAGAGGTTTTGAAACTCTTTGTATGAAAGAGTCTGATAACATAGAATCATTCTTCATACATGTGATTGGGTTGGTTACCCAAATCATATCTCATGGAGGGACAGTTGAAGAAAGGAGAATAGTGGAGAAAGACTTAAGAATTCTACCATCAAGGTTTGATGCCATAGTAGTGGCCATAAAAGAGACAAAAGACCTCTCACAGTTTTCAATGGATGAGCTTCATGCATCACTAATGTCTCATGAGCATAGACTGAATAGAGAAACAAAATCCTCATTGAAGCATGTGTTCAAGACACAAATGTCTTTTGGTCAAGGTATAGGTCAAGGAAGATCAAACTACCAAGGATGAGGAAGAATCCCAAATAGAGGTGGAAGAAGCAGCCTTGCAAACACAAGTCGAAGGGGCAACAATAAGAATCCAACTCCAAGGTTCAAGCTAGAATCAAGCACAAGGATATAGGTATGATAAATTTCAAGTCCAATGTCATTATTGAAAAAATTGTGTTCATTATGCAAATGAATGTAGAAAGAAGAAAAATGACATCGGTAGTAAACCTAGTCTAAATTTTACAAAATAAAATCAGAACCAAGGAAGTGTGCTTTTAACCTGTAATGTAGCACAAGAAAAACAAGGAGATGTATTGTTCTTAGATTCAGGTTGTAGTAACGATATGAATGGAAACATAACAATGTTTTCCTATCTATATGAAATTGTAAAATATGTAGTGAAAATTGGGACTGATAGTAAGGTCTTTATCATGGGGAAAGGAAGAGTGAACATAGTCACGAAGAAGGGAGAGAAGAAGTTTGTGTCAGATGTCTATTATGTGCCTGTCCTGAAATGTAACCTTCTAAGTATTGGAAAACTCATGCAAAAGGGCTACAATGTGTTTTTTAAAAATGATGTGTGCGCAATCATCGATAAAACTCCATGTAGACATCTCATTCCAAAAGTGCATATGACAAGCAATAGGATGTTTCCTCTCAATATCAGATCAGACTTGAAGGAAGGAGGTGTTGTACCATCTGTTGTATAAGAAATATTTCAAGAAGAAGTGACAGATGGGAATTGGTTATGGCATTTGAGATTTGTACATCTCAATTTCGGAGGTTTGAACTTGTTGCATAGAAAAGGCATGGTAAAGAGGTTACCACTCATAGAGAAACCAGGCAACTTATGTGAAGGCTGCATCTTGGGCAAAAAACAGAGAGAATCATTTCCAGCAAGAAAGAGTATCAGGGAAAAGTAACTTTTGGAGATTGTCCACTCAGATTTATGTGGACCAATGGAAACGCCACCATTAGCTGGCAACAATTATTCTTTGACATTTATAGATGACTACATAAGGAAGACATGTGTCTATTTTCTAAAATAGAAAAATTAAGTGTTTGAACAGTTTTTCCACTTCAAAGCTCTTGTTGAGAAGAAAAGTAGACACTACATAAAAGTGTTTAGAACTTATAGAGGTGGAGAATATATTTCCAAAGACTTCCTACGTTTCTAGAGGGAAGCTGGAATACACAAACAATTTACCACAAGGTACACACCTCAGCAAAATTGTGTAGTAGAAAGAAAGAATAGGACCATCATGGACATGGCAAGGAGTATGTTGAAGGCAAAGCATTTTCCAAATGAGTATTGAGAAGAAGCTTTCAACTGTGCATCTTATATTTTAAATAGATGTCGAATCAAAGCTATTATGAACAGAGTTCCAGAAGAAGCATGGAGTGGAATAAAGCAAGTTGTCACTCACATGAGAGTGTTTTGGATGTGTGGCATATGCACATGTCCTAGATCAGTTGAGGAAGAAGTTGGACAATGAGGAGAAGTATATATTTCTTGGATATAGTGATCAATCCAAGGCATAAAAGCTCTACAATACATCAAACAAGAAGGTAATAATCAGCAGAAGTGTTCAATTCATAGAAGAAGAAGCTTAAGATGGAAGTTTAGAGAAGACAGTGAATGTAAAGACATGTATTTCACATTAAGGAAAATAGGAATTGATTGCAGAAAATAATTCCTCAATGGTGGCTCCTCTACCACCTAAACAAGCTCAATAGAGCACACCACAAGAAAGTAACAAAATAGCATTGAGAAATCAAGAAAGTGATTCTCCAAGCACACCACAGGGATCATCAATTCCCTCGAGTTCAAGTGCAACTCCAGGCACATCTTCAACAAATACAAGAAGACCAAGATTCATAAATTTAATTGAAATTTATGAGAAAGAAGAAGTTGATAGTAATGCTGGTCTGAATTCTTTATTTGCATTATTTTGTCATGTTGATGACCTAATCCATTTTAAATATGCACTCAAAGAAGAAAAGTGGATTGAAGCAATGAATGAAGATATAGGAGAAATAGAAAAGAATGACACATGGGAGTTAGTGGACCTCCCACAAGGAAAATACGTTATTGGAGTGAAGTGGGTCTATAAGACCAAGAGCAACATTGAAGGCAAGATAGAAAGGCACAAAGCAAGACTAGCTATCAAAGGCTACAAGCAACAACAATGAAGAGACTATGAGGAAACCTTTGCACTAGTTGCAAGGATGGAGATAGTGCAAACAGTGTTATCTATAACATCACAACAAAAATTGAAACTTTATCAAATGGATGTGAAGTCAGCATTCTTGAATGGAATGTTGAAAGAGGAGGTGCATGTTAAACAACCTCCTGGCTATGAAATAGAAGGCCAAGAACACAAAGTGTGTAAGTTGAAGAAATATCTTTATGGGCTGAAGCAAGCACCATGAGCATGGTACAACAAGATTGATGCTTACCTGGTGGACAATGGGTTTGACAAGTGTGATGGTGAAACCAAACTCTAAATCAAAGAAAATGATGGTAAAATAATTATTATTGTTTTGTACGTATATGGTTTGATTTTTACTCGCAATGATGTTTCCCTTATTGTTGATTTTAAAGAAGTCATGAAAAGTGAATTTTAAATGACTGACTTGGATTTTTTAAGATATATTTTGGGCATAGAATTAAAAGAAACAGAGAGGGGGATTTTTATCTCCCAAGAAATGTATGTTGAAGAAGTTTTAAAGAGGTTCAATATGCATGATATCAAGTCATCATCAACTCCAAATTTCATGGGGTTGAAGTTGAGCAACGAAGATTGCAACAAGAATGCCAATTTGACATTGTACAAGAGCATAGTTGGCAGTCTAATGTATTTGACTGCAACTACGCCTGATATAATGTAAGCAGTAAGTTTGATATTTAGATTCATGGAGACACCCAAGGAGACACTTTAGCAAGCAACCAGGATAATTTTAAGGTATGTAAATGGAACAAAGGAGTATGATGTTCTATGCTCCTCAACTGATGATTTTAAGTTGATTGGTTACAGTGATAGTGATTGGGCTGAAAGTGTAGATGACAGAAATAACACATCAGGGTATGTTTTTCATTTGGGATTGGGAGCCATTTCATGGGCTTCCAAAAAGCAGCCAATAATTTCATTATCAATAGCGGGAGATGAATATATAGCAACAAAAGAAACAACATCTCAATCAATTTGGATGAGAAGGATGCTGAGAGATTTATGTCATGAACAAGACAAATGAACCACATTTTTCTGTGATAACAGCACAACAATTGCATTGTCAAAGAATTATGTTTTCCAAAAGAGAACAAAGCATATTGATGTCGAGTACCATTTCATAAGGGAATTAGTTAACAATGGTGAAATTGTTTTGCAACATTGCATGTCAGAGGAATAGTTTGCAAATATCCTTACAAAGCCATTGAGAATTTTTTTCTTTTCTTTTCTCAGATAGTGTTTGGGAATGATCGATGGTGGCAGTTGTGATTAAGGGGGAGTGTTGGAAATAGTCCCAACCACTACCATGAATAAACAGTGGTAGCAGCTCAAGCTTCATTAATTTTTTTTTTCCACAGAAGGATGAAGCTCAAAACTCAAATCAATAGTTTTTGTTCGCAATCCATGCAAAAAATCGAAACAGAGTACCCGAGCCCATTACTGTGCATTTATTTCTTTTTCAGCCATTGACTTACCTATTTTCCCGCGCTTCACCACCTACAACATTTATGTTTTACCCTTCAGGTTTCGCCATAAGTTAAACTTTCGTCGATGTGATATCGGCGAGACCCACTTAACTTTACCGCATTTGCAACCGCCCACAAACCTTTGTTTTCTCACTTTCTTACCTTTCCGCCTTACCTCACTTGTGGATTCTTTACAACTTGCAGCTCGACTTCGCAACATTTAGTGTTTAACTTTTAAACGCTTTGCCTAAACCCATTTCCTCGCTGATGCGATTCGGTGGGACCCACAACCTTACCTCATTACAACCGCCGCAAACCTTCTTATTTCACTTTATACCTTACCTTTTGTATTTCGCATTTCCCGCGGCTTACCACATCATCGCTCGCACATCGCAAGATTTCCCACTTATCTTTTAAGCCGCCCGCACTTCGCAAGATTTACGTCTTACCAGTTTAAGTGCATGCAAGTTATCTTATTTTGTTTGTGATGCGATCACAAAGGGCACGTGTCAAGCTCAGAAGGATAGCGCATAGAAAGTGCTCGCAAGCCTAAGATTTTAAATGGATAAGTGCCCGCAAGTTAAATGATTTACATTGCATTGCGATATGTGCCATGTCACAATTGCACATCACAAGTTTTAACTTATGTCCTGTATTGCGCATATGTTAAATGTTAAGATCATCGATGTGCGATGGAGCGCCGAATGCGATGTCATTTCACAAGCGGAACCAATAATATTTTAGGTCTACTGTTATGCGTGCTTGTACGTTGTTTCGTGTAGAAACATCAGAACAGAGCGGGAAGACATTTTGGTTGATTACAATCCGATCCGACATTGAATTGCCTTAAATGTTCAAGCTTCGACCATTTTTTATAAACCCAATGTCATTTTCATATATTTTAGAGTGAAATGAATTGAATTTAGAGAAGAGTTAAATAAATTTTAAAAAATATATTCCTCTCCAATTTTTAACACTGTGTTTGTTTGTGTATGATTGTTATTTTCGGCAATTTGTGCATTCTCTGTTTTGGGAACGCATTCCTCTGTGTTTTGTTTTGTCCATAATTTTCAACAGTAGGTTAGATTTATGGATTCGTGCATGTGGTCGCTGACAGCAAGACGATTGCCAGGAAGAAAAGACAACGAAATCAAACTACTGGAATACTCAGCTTAGGAGAAAGTTCGGGAAATCTCATGCCAATTTGAGTACAAAATCTCTGGAAACGAAATGGAGATCTTGCTCTCTTCTGCCATCTCATGTGTTCAAAGCAATTCCAGTCAAAGTTACAACGGCCCTCAGAGACTCAAGATTCGTGACACCAACCAGTTGCAATGGTGATGGCTGCAGTAATCGTAGTTTAAGTGAACCCCTCAAATCGTGTAATGTTAAAGAAACTACTAATTCCTGCAACCTACCTGCAAACTATTCCATCGCAGACGATGCTTCGGAGCGCATTGCCTTGGAAATAGCAAATGGTAGTTTTGTGGAAGTAGAAGCTAGAGACTCTATTTGTACCATGTCATCGCCTCATGCCGATCATTTTGCAGGAAATACAGCAATATTAGAAGAGACTTTATTGGACTTGAACGACCTATCGTTTCCCCGCTGGAATATGCTCTTCTATTCATCACACTGTGACACAGATTTGGGATTGGAAGAGTTCTACAGGGGAGCAGCCATGGAGCTGAAGCAGTTTGAAGATAGCATGTGTTGTGATCAAAATAATATGGAGAAGGTTAACAGCTTTGCAATTGTTTCCAATGAAGGAATAGAAGAAAACTGCGATAGCATGGATGCATATTGCATTGATGAAGTCGTGTATTTACAGAAAACAAACACAGAGTAGTACATTTTTTTATTGTTGAAATCGGGATAAGAGTATGCAACAAAACTAGGGTTGCAAGACCGTGCTTGGGTTATGTAAGAATTGTAACAACCGTGATTGGAATTTGGGTCCTGTAAGAATTGTAATCTATCAGAACCGTAATCAATATGTTAGTTGGTTTCATTTCCATTGTATATTGGAGATATGCTTGTGTCAGAAGTGAATGTGGTGATGTTGGTTGGTTCCATGTGCATGTTGCGTCAGAGGTGAATGTGGTGTCAAATAATTTTTGGTTTTGGTTAAATTATGAGATTTTTTTTGTTATTTAAAATGTATTTTTAACTGTAAAATATTTAAATTGTGAAAATTTTTATAATTCAAAACTTTTGTGATTTAAAAATGTATTTCTGACACTATATATTCAACATCATTACAAATTTAGAAAACACTTATATTATAAGAAATTTCTAACTTAAGAATTGAAATTCCAAAAAATGATGAGCAGATTTTTAACAAACTCTACAATATTTACCAAATTTGCGAGAATCTGGAGAGAAGAAAAAAAAAAACTTTAATACCAATAGTGTCGAAGATAAATGGTTAATTGACAAAGATTATTCAAAATCGTAGTTGTTATCGACACTGACGGATTGATTAGAGGATGGGCAGCAATATTGGATGGCGTCCAGGCAGAAGGAAAGACAATATATAATTGGAAAGTTGATCAGTTTCCAGTTTCAGTTTCGCTTTCAAGCACCTAAAAAGCCAATAAAATAGGAAAAGGAAGAATCTGTGACCGTGTAAAGAATCTGTGACACTGCTAATTTGTAATCGAGTGCTAATCTATTATATATATTTTTATTTATTATTATGAATTATTTTAGATAAATAATTTTTAAATTAGGAAAATATATTAGATTTGAGTTTTAAAAATAACATATGTTTTGAAATAAATGGTAAATGTGAATTTTAATTCAAAATAAATTCGAAAATATTACTAGAGTAAAAAAAATTTACAATTAAAATTTTTATTGTAATTCGAATTCTAATCCGAATCCAAACTTGCGTAAACATGAAGTGTAGTATGAAAATATATTAAAAACCTCCCCAAATATAACAGATAAACTATGGCTTTCCATCAAGCCCTGACGGTATAAAGTCCGATGAATGCGCCCCACTTTCAGGTTTAGCTCTTCTTGATTATCGTTTTTTGACGAATTTTGTTGAATGCGTTGCCTGGGCGAGGGATTGGAATTGATCCGTTCGCGGAGGAGCCCTTTCAATGTGTTAGGTAGGTTCAACAAGTCCTCACAATATTAGAATATTAGTTTATAATGTACCAACTATATTAGTTTATAATTGTAGCTTATACTATTGTATAATGTAGTTTATAATCTAACGAACTCAACCATTTTCCAATTTTGAAATTTTGATTTGAAAGGGGCAAGGTGGTTAATAAAGTTAAAAGATGGCCAAGGTAATATATATATATATATATATATATATATATATATATATATATTTATTTATTTATTTATTTAGGATTCTTGATTCTAGGTGGATTTTTGAGTCACTTCTGAGTTCATGATTTTCACATTTAAATTGCACAATCTTCAAAGCATAAAAGTATGCATCTTTCCCATTCTCCTACTTCATTTATTTAATATTTAGTAAAAATATATAAAAATAATCATATAACAAAAATAAATAATAAATAAAATTGAAAAATAACAAACTCAAATTAACATGTATTTCAGTTAGTCATAAATTTTTTCCATTATGTTAAAGCAAGTATTTCAATTCTATTTTATAGTTATTCTTTGAACCGTAAAGGTTGTTCATAACTTAACGAGCACACTTATGCTATTTTCTAATTGAGTTGGCAAATTATTGATACGACTTGGAAAGGCACGTATTTTTTAAATTTTCATATAGTCATGTTTCATTAAAATTGGTTTTAAAACTTTCATATAGTCATGTTTCATTAAAAGTGGTAATTATGTGTTAAATAATTTTTTTGGAAAACTTCCCTCAGTACATGGTCAGACTCATTGTTAGTGCACCGTTAGATCCATTATTAGACAATTGAACAATCATCATTAGTGCACCGTGAGATCCATTATTAGACAACTGAACAATCATCTTCATCCATAAAATTTTATAGTTTTAACTTTTAACTGAATTGACAACACATGGCATATAACCCCTCCACGATGATGGGCTTCACCTTCACATTTGTGTTTCCATTTTGCAGAGGAAAACTCTGCTCCTAGGTATTCTGAAACAATGGTTACCGTACCAGTCAACCTTTCATAGTTATACTAGTTAAACAAAGTTCTGGAGGCAATCGTCGTATCGACGTTGCAGACAATAGACAACTGTTACCATACCCTTTGAGCTTTCATAGTTATACTGGTTAAGCTTTCATATTTATACTAGTTAAACAAGGTTCTGGCGGAAATCGTTGTATCGACGTTATAGACAATTACAGTTAACTATATACCTTTCACGGCAAGAAAACCCTTTTCGCTTCGAACATACAATCATTTCTCGCTTATTCTCCCGGTCTGAACTGGAAAATTGTTATGATAGTTTTGTGCTTTGAATCCGAAAGAATCGTCCATTCTCCTCTAGAACAGGAAGACACTTTGTTACGTGCAGGTGCTACACTTTTAAGCCCGATGAAGAATTTTGACATAATAAAGCCTCGGAAGCGATGTGGGATATTGGTTTTAGGAGGGGGGCACATGGTTGTCAAGATTGCCAAAGCGTTTGGGCTTCACGTGATGGTAATTATCTGTTCATATAATAAAAAAAAAAGGCAGAAAGAAGAAGCCATGGATTTTTGGTGTTGATGCTTATCTTGTTAGAGGGTGAAGGGGTTTGTCGTTACACCAAAACATGCTGGTGTTAGTAAACTTCCAAACCAGTAACTAGGATCTCTAGGGTTGGAATTACGGATTCCATAGAGATGCAGTGATTACTCTAACACCCACTGTAACACCCCCCCTCAAACGCAACTCGGAGGAATAAACACCCCCCTCAAACGCAGCTCGAGGGAATCGAACCTGGGTCCAGGCTCTGATACCATGAAGGGGGTTATCGTTACACCAAAACCCATAGGTGTTAGTAAACTTACAAACCGGTAACTAGGATCCCCAGGGTGGGAATTAAGGATTCCATAGAGATGCGGTGATTACTCTAACATAGGGATATTGAAAAGATGATCTTGTGCCAATTTAATTCAATAACATTGCTTATTCGCATAATAACAACTATGGGAGTAGTATGAATCCCTCTGGTTTGCTAATTATGTCGAGTGGTCCCATTTTATTGTAGTATACAACATAGAGCCTATATTAAATAATCGACACCATTCTAGTTGCTTATCCTTTGGAACCGTATATTTCTCTTTTGAAGACAAATGGAAAGATAGTGATGTTGGGCATTGTTCTAGAGCCATTGCAATTAGTGACTCCTCTGTTAATAATATATCTATCTCTTCACTTATATGTGTAATATCTAGCCATAATGGCAATGGATATAGTCCATCATTTTTTTTGTTTGCATGGGGCACATGGGTGACAAGATTTCCAAATACTTTGGGCTTCACATGAAAGTTATCACTTCACTGATAAAAAGAAAGAAGAAGCCATGGAAGTCTTCGACCCTGATCCTTATCTTGTTAGCAAGGATACTGAAAGGATGATGGTGTGCCAATTAAATTCAATAACATTGTTTCTTTTCATCATATCACTAATGGGGATAGTATGAATCTCTTTGGTTTGATAATTAGGTAGAGTGGGTCCATTGTGTTGCAGGAAGAAGCAGGGAGCCTAGATTACATAAAGCACACCATTCCTGTTTCTTATCCTTGGAAACCATATCTTTCCCTTTTGAAGAGAAATGGAAATCTAGAGATGTTGGTTTTACTCCAAAGTCGTTGCACTTCATGAATCCTCTCATAATACTTTTTATATCTATCTCTCCATTTGTATGTGTAATCTCCATCCATAATGGAAGTGGGGTGGTCCATTAGTTATTTTATGTGGAGATATATATTGACCCTCCCCTCATTCTGTGTTTACATAGTAAATTGCCTCCAACTTATTGTTAGATTTTTTTTTTTTTGGAAATGAACGAGAGAGTGCAGAAGAGAAAATATATAGGATGAGGCAAGATGAAAGATTGGGATGAGCTGACCTAAATAGGCATCCATAATACCTAGCATTGAGTTTCAAAGGGGATGAGGCTGGGTAGAAGTCTTCAGTAAAAGTGTGTACCTAAGCTGAAAGAATTCATTTCATTGTGTTGAAGGTTGGTTGGAAATTCTTCTCGAAGAAAATCAATTAGAAAACAAACATAAAATGAGGGTAAAAATTTAACCTTGCATTATTTTCAAGTTCCATGGATCACAATTCAATATGTTTAGCTTGCAAAGTTGCCAATGACTGTAGGGATCTTCTTCGCTCGGTGTCAAAATATTTTTGATCTTCACAAAATATGCCAGTCATAGACAGGATACTAATTCACCTCCACCTACAACATATAAGTATAAAAAATTAGTGGCAAACACAAAAAGAGACTACATACGCTGCATTTAGAACAAAAAGTGGTGTTTTGATCAATTGTAACAAGTATTGTGAAAAGAAACATTCCCATTTTGTTTCATAGATTGTTAGTAATGGTTTGAATGAGAGAAAAAGTTATTATGCTAATACAAAATTTAAATCATAGGAAGATATGAACGTTATACTCACCAAATTTTAATTTAATTCCATTTTTGTTGTGAAAGCAGGTGGCAAATTTGTTTTGCATTGGGAGACACATTCTACAACCCAGTATGATGTGTAACCGTGTATGTCATAAAATTTGAAATTTTAGTTATGTCGGCCATGTAGAAAATCTAAAAATGAACTTCAATCTAATCTTGTAATGTACTAAAACAAGATATTGAATCCTTCTACAATTTGTAGAAAAAAAACACAATTTCACAAACACATAAAAATTAAGAGAAATAAATAATCAATTGCAAAAAACAATATGTATCTAGGGAAAGAAGAATGCCTAAAACCCTACTATCTGTATATTGTATAAATTAAAGATCATGAAACAATAAAATGCTTTCTCTCTTAGAGAAATTCCTGCACTCTGCCAACTGTCTCACTTTGATCTATGAAAAATCAGCCAATTACTTAGCCAATTCTCAGCCTCTGATCAACTTGTCTTGCTCATGCATTCCTGGAGGAATTAAATCCATATTAAACAAAAAAATCATTATAATTTATTTTTCAGTGCTTCATTGGGCTCCACATGACTCTATAACTTACTCTATAGCTTACCTGTACAATTTTCTAATTATACAACTAATAATTATCATCCCTTTAACCTCAGTATCAATTGGGCCTTCCTTAGAACTGAAACACAAAAACTATTTATAACAGATTATCCATTAACTGTTTGATCACTACTTGTGATTAAATTGGATGTAAGTCACTTGACCTCTCACTAGCTCATTTCTTAGTTAGACCTAGTTAAATTGATTTTAACTCAATTTCTTGAGTTAACTAATTTAAACTCACAAATAACTTTAAATGGATCCCCTTAAATCAAGGGAGAAATCTACATGCGTCCTATCAGACCCTCAACTCAAATTTCCTAAGCTAACTCAATAATTATGACTTTGTTAACTAATACAAGCCGTCATGAGATGAAATTACAATTTCTCTTCCAATTTAATTAAGGGAAAATCAAATTAGAAGCCCCCTTGGCATGCCATTTCTTGCTGTAATTTCAATACTCCTCAACAAGAAAGGGATTATCTGCTATCCCAATCCTGTCTCTCTGGAATTCAAATTTTATTCTTGCCAGTGCCTTCGTCCAGGTGTTTATATCCTACTCCTCCGTGGGAATTTACTCTAATGACATAATATGCCTCTGAACACAATCTCTAAGATGGTGATACCGAATAAAAATATGCTTGGAAATGTCATGGAATACTGGATTAACTGAGAGTTTGATGCAACTCTGGTTATCACAATGTATCACCCTTAGATCCATCTGATGACAAAACAAACCAACAAGTATATTTCTCCTCGATATGGCCTCGCATGCTTCCTGACTGGTTTCCATGTACTTTGCCTCTTCTCAACTGAGTGCAACTAATCTTTGATTCCTTCTATACTAAGAAACTGTTTCTGATCCTATGCGAAGATGCTTGCTAATGTTGTCTTCTTGTCGGATGGACTCCCTACCCAATATTCATCGATGAAGCCTTGAAATTCACTCCCTCTGTTCCGGTGTACCATAATCCATGTTCTATAGTGCCTCGAATATATCTCAACACATGATTCCCCACCTTCCAAAATATCTTGGTCGTCTTAACCATCACTTGGCTACGTTGGTTAACTACGTCGCATATGTTTGGTCGTGTGTTCACCAAATACATGGGTGAACACACAAGCTACCTGTAAACACTAGCATCCACTACTTAGCCCGAAGTAGCATCCTCCTTCCTCTAGATTCCTTCAAGAGCAGTCTCCATATGTTTTCTGCCCTCCATGTCGCACTTCCTAAAAATCTCCTTGGCATACTTTCCCCGAGACTCAAATAGCTCCTCATCTGTTTGCCATGTTTCCAATCCAAGGAAATAGTGAAAGAGCCCCATTTCCTTCATCTCAAATTATCTTGCAACATCATCTTTGCAAGATTTTAGGAGATGCTTATCTCCTGTCTATATCAAATCATCGACATAAAGTACAATAATGAAAATCTTACCATCAACCAAAATATGATATAGGTTCGCATCTGCTTGAATCTTGGTGAAGCCCAGCTCGATGAAATAATTGTCAATCCTAGTGTACCAAGCACGATGTGCTTACTTCAACCCATACAATGTTATCTTGAGTTTGCACACATACGACTCCCTGCCTAAGGTCTCAAAAGCTTCCAGTTACTCAATGTAAACTTCTCCCTCAATAAATCCATTGAGAAAGGTTGTATTTACATCCATCTCATGTATCTGCCATCCCATCTGTGCTAAGACTGAAAGGATGGATTTAATCAATGAGTACCTTGAAACTAGTGAAAAAGCCTCTTCATAGTCAATCCCCTCCACCTGAGAGAACCATCTGGCCACAAATATATCCTTGTGTGTATCCATACTCCCATCTACTACCTGCTTCATCTTGTAGAATCACTTGGATCCTACAACTAACTTCCCCACTGTTCTTGGGACAACTTCCCATGCATTGTTTCTGATGATGGAGTCATACTAATAAACCATGGAATCAAGCCACACTAGATGTTGCACTAATTCCTTGAAAGAGGATGGTTATATCTCAATACCTTTGCTCATAAGAGGCATGTATCTAGTGTACCGCTTTGGGGACTTCCTCTGCTTTCCCTGTGATGTGGGTGCTCCCACATTATCTCTCACATGTAACAATAAAATTTCAGCCTCTCTAGTGCACTTCATTCCATCTCTTGTATATGGCTCTACATAAGTGGTTTCTACCACTCTTTGTTCCTCTACTTGTGGCTTCTCCACATCCTCGGGTTCATCCTTTGGAGATAAGAACTTCTCAACTTCTTTCAACTCGAGCTCCCTCTCATGGGACAATCACATGAATTTGTCTTCATTAAATTTCACATATCTTCAGACCATTTTCATCCCGTGTGCTGACAAGTACACCTAATATTTCTGAGGTGTATCAATGTACCTCACAAATATCCCCAACTCTAATGTTGGCTCTAGCTTCTTCCTAGCATGTTTGGTCACATCGCAATAAAAATATGAACCAAAAATTTTAAATTACGACACATCTGGTCTCTTACATGAAAAAACCTCCTTTAGTGTACTAATCCCAAGTATTCGATAAGGACTTATGTTTAGCACAAATACTATTTTATTGCATGCTTTCACACACAGATAAAACAATAGTCCCTGATCATGCAACATAGTTTTTTCTACTAGCACAATAGTTCTGTTATTTATCTCTACTACCCCATTCTGCTCTGGGTTATGAGGTGTAATGAATTGTCTTTGAACTCCTTTTGAGGCACAAAGATTATTGAATTTTTTAGAGATTTATTCTTCACCATTTTCGGTCCTCAGAGCCTTCACCTTCTTCTTTGTATCATTCTTGACAAATGCCTTCAACTCACAAAACTTGAAGAACATCTTACATTTCCTCTGCATGAATAAAATCCAACACATAATACCTATTCTATGTTGTGGAAGCTGTCGAGAACGATCCACAAACATCTGAGTGAATTTTGTTACGGATCACCTTGGCTTGACTTTCCTTATCATGAAAGGTGGCTTTGGTATACTTCCCTAACGTACACCCTTTGCATGTGTCTCTCTGTGCATGTGTGCCCTTTGGAAGTCCTCTTGAAATATGGTACATGATCCTCAAAGCGTTGTGGTGTTGATGACCCAACCTCGTGTGCCATAACTCACAGATGTCTCTGCTTTCCACGTTCTCTTATTTACTTCTCAGTGTTGCACAATCCTCTACATCTAGTTTATATAGATACTTTACTTGAACTCCAATATTTTTCACTTGTCCCATTGCTTTATGATGAAGGAACGCCTTTCCTTCACTGAGGATAACATCATAGCCACAATCTTGCAACATAGCAACACAAATCAAAATCTTCTTTAAACCAGGAACATACATGACATCCTTTAATGTGAGTGGATTACCCGACTCCCTCTGAAATTTAATTGTACCTACACTAGTAGCGTTATACCTCCCATAGTCACCCATATTGATATGCATTTGGAGATCCTTCTCCTGCAAGCTATTGAAGAACTTTGTTGTTCGTCATATGGCATGAAGCTCCACTATCCAAGTACCACACAAAAGCCATCACTGATGACACCATGCATGCGATGAGGGTAGAGTCCAACTCGAACTACGAAGCCAATGCTTCCACTGTTGCTCCTCCTTAGGCCTTCTTTTTATTATTATTTTGTGGAAAAATTGTGGCATAGTGCCCATGCTCATGATCGTTGAAACCTTTTACCTTTGGCAACTCTCGCTTATTTCCTACCTTGCCAGTCTTGGATTTAGAATTGAATGCCTTCCATTTTCATATCTTCGCCTTCCCAGCCAAGGAACAATTATCCTCATCATAAATCTTTGATGAGGATCCACCTCTAGTGCTACGCCGAGTTTCTTCTTGTGCCAAATTAGACTATAGTCACTCCCAGTTTGACAACTTCTCCTTCCCATTAACATAGTCCTGGTAGCTATGCTAGCACTTGGGAAGTCCTAGAAAGGTTAGGCTCATAAAATTATCTGAGGAAATAGTGATCCCAATGCTTCCAAGCTCATATCAACACTAAGTGAACTTTGTCAAGTATTTTTGGATCATGTCGCCCTTCTCCTTTTTGTCTTCCTAAACTTAGCTTTCAGTGCTAGCTTACTAAGGTCGTTGTTATTCTGATACATATCTCTCAAGACTTTCCACATTGCATATGGAGTCGCCTTCCTGTGGTTACTTAAGACAATATGGTCTTGAACTCTCTATAACAAGATCCTTCTCACCTTTGCTACATTCTTCCATGCATCAAGAAGTTGAGCATCTGTTGTCATGGGCTACGAGACATTGATATCTATGAAAAGATTCATTATGTTTCCCTCGAGCACTGCCTCCATATTTTCCTTCCATGAAATATAATTCTAATTTACCTCGAGTCCATATTTGAGTCTCAAGCCATTGAAATACATCTTGATATGATAATAGACCATGAAGAAGAAATATGCAAATTCGAACCTGATAAAAAAAAGTTTGTTCTTCTCTTCTTATTGTGATTCCTCGCGCTCTGATACCATGCAGAAAATATAACAATGACTTTTTAATGTACTAAAACATGATATTGAATGCTTCTACAATTTGTGGAGGCTAAACAAATCACACATTCACATAACAACTAAGAGAAAGAAATGATCAATCGAAAAACACAAGATGTATCTGGGGAAATCACACTTCCTAATACCCGATATATATATATATATAAAGTCAAGACCATGAAGCAATACAATGTTTTCTCTCTTAGAGGAATCCATGCACTCTTCCAGATGTCTCACTCCGATCTTCGAAAAATAAACCAATTACTTAGCGAATTATCAGCCTTGAACGTGTGTTTCTCATGCATTCCTGGAGGAATTAAATCATTATTAAAAAGGAAAATACTTCTAATTGATTGTGCAATTCTTCCTTGGCCTCCACGTGACTCTTTAACTCATCTGTAAAATTTTCTAATTATACAACTGATAGTTATCATCCCTTTAACCTCAGTATCGGCTAGGACTTCCTTAGAATTGACATGAAACAACTATTTGTAGTGAATTATCTGTTAAGTGATTGATCACTGCTTGTGAATTAAATCAGTTTTAATTCACTTTACCCCTCACTATCTCATCTCTTAGTTAGATCTAGTTAAACTGATTTTAACTCAATTTCTTGAGTTAACTAATTAAAACTCACAAATAACTCTAACTAGACCCCCTTAAATCATGGGAGAAATGTACATGAATTCTATCAAACCCTCAACTCGAATTTCCTAAGCTAACTCAGGCATCGTAGTTAACTACTACACATTGTCATGAGATGAAATTACAATTTCTCTTCCAACTTAATTAAGGGAAAATTAGATCTGCCTCGGGGTGTCATTTCAACATGCCAAAATAAATTTTTAAAAAAATCTACAAATAACAATAATTAATTTAAATTTCTTATATAGTTCTTCAAATTCAAGGTATATGATAAAATAATTTGATAAACTAATACAATCTGTCATGAGATGAAATTAAAATTTATCTTACAATTTAATTAAGGGAAAATTAACTAAGAAGCCCCCCATTTCTTGGTGCCATTTCAACATGCCAAAATAAAAAAAATTTAAAAATCTAAAAATAACAATATAATTAATTTAAATGTTTTATATAGTTTTTCAAATTCAATGTATATGATAAAATAACTATTAAACACATAAAATAATTGTATTGTAGATTTTTTTTATCTCAGAAGCCAATGAAAAAAAAATTATAATACAATTATTTTCTGTGTTGAATAGTTATTTTATCATATACGTTGAATTTAAATGCATCATAAATTTATCTTGCACATCAAATTTTACACATCAAAATTCCAAATTAGGTAAAATTTTAAACATATTTACTCTAAAGCATTTTCTAAAATAAATTAAAAGGTTAATTCAACACAAAGAATAAAAAATCTTGCTCTAAAATCTTTTAATATTTCTTTTAATTAAGTATTTGTAAAATGAGTATTTAAAAAGAAAACCATATCTTATGGATATATTAAAATCTCTAAAGACATAAATATTTCCATGTCAAAGTTGTAAAATGTAAAAACTATGATTGAATCTAATATTAATATTAATATACTATAATATTAATATTGTAAATTTAATAACTTAAGATTAATACAATATTAAACTGTTATAAAATTATATATATTAATATATGATGATATATATTAACTCTAGATATCTAGGGGGAGGAAGAACAACGACTTAGTGATAGAGGTGGAGAGATACACAGAGTGAGCGGAAGGAGAGAAAGGGAGGGAGGGGAAGGATGAGAGAGGAGGAGAGAGGGAGGGGTAGAGAAATGGAGCTGGAAGGAAAGAGAGGGAGGGTGAAGAATAACATAGAGAGAAAAAATTGCAAAGAGAGAGAGAGAGGGAGTGAAAAGGGACAGATTGAGAGAGAGTGAATATGTTTGGGGGTGAGATAAAGAAGGAGAGATATAGACAATATGGGGAGAGAATGAGAGATAGTGAAAGAGTTGGAGCGCGCAGAGAGAGACAAAGACAGAGAGATGAGGGGGAGAGACAACAAGAGGTGGGAGAGAAAGGGAGAAAGAGAAGGAGATAGAAAGGGAGAGAAAGAGGGAGGTAGGAAGAATGAAACAGAGAGAAAAAGGTGGAGAGAGAGAGAGAATGATAATGGAGATGGAGAGAGAGGGAGAGAGAAGAGGAGATGGGAAGAGAGATAAATGGGGGGAGAGAGGGAGAGAGGGGGAAGAGAGAGAGGGAGGGAGAGGAAGAGGGAGGGAGAGTGATAAATATGGAGAAAGAGAGTGTAGGTTTTGGGGGTGATATAGAGGGACAAAAGAGAGAAAAAGAGATATAGATATATAGATGGAAGGTGAAGAGAGGGAAGAATAAAGAGATTGAGAGAGGGAGAGATAGATAAATATGGAGGGAGAAAGCATGTGTTTTTTTGGGGGTGGCTGAGATAGAGAGTCAAAGAAGTATATATGGAGGGATATATATATATATATATATATATATATATATATATATATATAAGAAGAGATAGATAAAGATAGGGAGATATAGATATATATGGAGAGAGAAATCATGTGTGTTTGGGGGAGGGGGGTGAGATAAAGAAACAAAGAAGGAGATATGGAGGGATATAAAGATAGATGGATGGAGGGAGAGAGGAAAGAATAATAATTTCACTAGATCCATCGATTTCAGTGTAGATGGTGATTTCTAATCATATTTGATTGTTTGGATTGAAGGAAATAATTTAAGAAGGAATGAAGAGAGAGAGCAAGAGAGAAGTGAGAGATACGGAGAAGGGTAAGAGAGAGAGATGGAGACACAAAGATGGAGGGGGAGAGAGGGGGGAGAGAGGGTGGGAGATAGTGAAAAGGTTGGAGAGAGAGAGAGAGAGAGAGAGAGAGAGAGAGAGACAGATGTGTGAAGGGAGAGGGAGTTGGGAGAGAAAGAACTTAAGAAAGAGGAGAAGAGGAGGGATAGAGAGGAGGACAGAGGGGAGAAATGGATAATTATTTTGAAGTAGAAATAGGGAGGGAAGAATAGATACATACAAAGACAAAGGTAGAGCAAGAGAGAGAGAGAGAGAGGGGGGGAGTGAAAAGGAAGAGATTGAGAGAGAGCGTGTATGTTTAGGGTGAGATAGAAGTTAAAGGAGGACAGATGGAGGGAGATATAGATATAGATGGATGGGGGAGAGACAAAAGAATATTTCTTACACTAACTGCGTTGAATACATGGTGGATGGTGATTTTCCATCCTATTTGATTTCTTGCACTAGATGCATTGATTTCAGTGTAGATGTTAATTTATAATGATATTTGAGTGTAGATTTTAATTTATAATGATATTTGATTGCTTAAACTAGATACATTGATTTCAATGCATATGATGATTCCTAATCCTATTTGTTTTTTTAACTAGAGGCATTGATTTTAGTGTTGATGTTTTCTAATTCTATTTGATTGCTTGCACAAAATACATTGATTTCATTTACATGTTTATTTCCAATTCTATTTCATTGCTTGCACTAGAGGCATTGATTTCAGTGTAGATGGCGATTTCTAATCCTATTTCATTGCTTGCACTAGATGCATTTATTTTTGTGTAGATGGTGATTTATAATCCTATTTTATTGCTTTCACTAGATGCATTGATTTCGATGTAGATGGTGATTTGTAATCCAATTTGATTTCTTGCACTAGATGCGTTGATTAGAATATATATATTGATTTCTAATCATATCTGATTTCTTGCACTAGAAGCATTGATTTTAGTGTAGATGTTGATTTCTAATCTTATTTGATTCATTGCATTAGATTCATTAACTTCAGTGTAGATGTTTTCAAATATTATTTGATTGTGTGCATTAGATTCATTGATTTCAGTGCAGATGATGATTTATGATTTGATGTAAATCAATGTATTATGGTACATTAACTTAAAGTGATTATATTAACAATCCACGTTAATCTCAGTGTAAGCACAAAAAAATGATTGACAATGTGGATTGATTTTTGTGTTATAGTAATTCAACCTATTAATATTGGAGAGCAAGAGAGACAAGGTATGATGTTTAGTATAATATTTATACCTAAATAATTGAATGGTTTACTATCTCAACTATCCTTTTCATATAATTGATTTGAAAATATGGAAAAACTAAAAAATAATGTAAATATTTTGTAAATATGACCAGTCATTAAAAAAATTTAAAATTACATTATTTCTTGACTTTTGCAAAACAAACTATAGATAAAAAAACCATAAAAATATTTTGAAGGAGATAAACTACTTCCAACATTAGCAATGAAACAAATTATTTCAAGAGTAATCTTGATGTAATAAATTATTAAAACTACTCTTCAAGATATATTTGTTAATACCTCGAGGGACACTATTAAGGATTATTAATTGTCAAAACTCATGATACCTAAAATTAAATGAAAGAAATGTGCATTATCAATCCTCCTACAAACTATTGACAAGATTGTATCCCTTATTCATCACCAGCTACTTACTAATAGCAAACTACATACACATAAAGGTATATAACACAACAATTGTAACATTCACAAACATTAACATCCAAATTCAAACACATGAACACACAAAACACCCAAATCATCCAAGAAGAGACTTACAAACCATTCAAGGTAAGCAACAAAAACAAAATTAAAGAAGATAACAATATAGTCATGTCAAATAAATAAAATTTAATTTAAATTTCAAAGTATGAGGTTTATCTCAAACATATACATAATACTGATAATGTAAAAATGTGTCATTTTTTCCCTCATCTGGAACCAACCTAGATCCATATGAATCTCGATATATCTTGTGCCAACAGGGATCAACTCCCTCAAGGTGAAAACCTTTCATCAAATTCCATATTTGAAAAAGAAGGTTTTCACCTCAAGGATTTTGATCCCTCTCGACACATGATAGATCCAGAGTTAGATGGATCTAGGTTGGTGTATACCCCTGTAACACAATTATTACAAATTCAACAATTTTGAAAATGAAAAGGAAAACATTATGTTTGAGGTGAAAATAATAGAGTTTCCTATTATTGTCATAAGCATCAATAAATTTGATGATTTACCGATCTGGTGAAGAACAAGGCTGAAATTATAATTCCACACTTATTAGGCATCCACATTCTCAATGTGAATTGGTAGGTTGATGTACTTTGGTAAGGCAATGCTTTGACCAAGAGTGAAGGAAAGTATTTCAAAAACAACCAGGGAATAACTACAGTGTAACTATTTCATTAATCTAAGACCTTATGTAGCTTCCTCCAGATATATCCTTTCCGAGCCATGTGCAAAAGAAACTATATCTAAATGAATAAGTTATTTGTATATTGATATCATAGTCAGCAAGTAAAGGAAAATATCATATTCAAGACATACACAATATAGCAAGTTTAAACATACTATAATAGAACATACTATAATAGATTTGAACTTTATTCATATCTAGGGAAAAATAAAAACATACATTTTAATTGTTTAGAGGAAAGAATTTTCAAACTTGCTAAAACAATCATCAAATATCCATGCTATCTTTTTTATGGAAACATATCGAATTTACCAGCTCCACCTATTCGGTTAATGAGTATCCATCATTGTATCGAACGACAACTTAGTTCCAATAATAAAAATATGTTGGAAAATTTTCAAATTCATGAATCACTAAAAGACCCTTGCTTTCAATGATAGTGAAAAAATCATTCATAATTGACTATAACAACTACATATTGTGGCTTACTAAATATGTAGTGATTTAGTTTCATAATAAAATCTAATTTATGCTCTTAAAGGCTATGAATACCTATGTTGTAATCACAAATGACACTAAATTGTAACTAAAAAAAACCTATATTTAGCGATTGTTTGTCAATTATGATGCCTCAAAATACCAACTTCTCTCTCATGTACAATGATGAGACTAAGTGACAGTGCACCCTGTTTAATCATGATGGTATGTTATGAAACCGTCGTCCATCCTACATACAATTTTATATTAAATAACACATCATTCCAATAAGACAAGCTCTGTTTCTCATATATTCAAACTGATTATAGGAGGTTTGATGTAGAAAAAGTGTAGGGCTCTCTTCCATATAGTTTTATAACTATATGAATCATCACAAAAGTTATGATATTAATCTATTACTCTCTCCACTTCGCTAGTAAGAGCTCCCCCTAAAGAAGAAGAAACCCATAAAAAAGAGTATGGATAATGAAATAGAAATGAAAACCCCAGAGAAAAATGGCTATAAAATTTTCACAAATAAATGGCTTTCCTCCATGTTAATTATCTATCTGTTTTCTCCTTAAGAAAATCCATTGTGTAGATGGTAATTTAGTGGGCTTCCATTTAGACAAACTGCAGTAAAGCATGAAATTTAGTAAATTAAACATAGCAAGCATGATTTGAATCTCTAAGATTGAAGGGAGAAAAATAATAGGTTAGATAAATTCCTAAGAGGTTATATGTGTGTGTGTGTGTGTGTGTGGATGTAGATCTGAATCCTTAATAAAAAAACCAAGCCATGATCCACTCTCATTAGTTTTCTCATCATTGCAATTGATTGCTTAATTTTTAATAGCTCCTTTGGTTGTTTCAATTCTTTGCATAATGACTTCTACCAAAAGTACTTTTTAGGAATATACACCTGAAAATTTCCTGTTAGCCACATGCTCCCCACTGTGTATTTTTGCATCAACTACTGTTAGCAAAAAAAACACCATAATTTCTACAAAACCCAATCAATAATTTATTTAAATTTTTTCCCCTTTGCTAACTACTTTCTAGGCATATTGCCACCATATTTTTTGAACTATAATATTACTTTTGGTTTGTTTAGTATTGGGTAACTATAGGCTCCCAATTATGCATTGGTTTGATGAAATGAATAATATGAAAATTTGTACTGTAAATGAGAGAGAGGGCTAATATTAAGTCCTATATAAGGTCTATGAATAAGTAATTTATTTGCATGTGGCATCCATTAATTTTCCTCAACTTTCGCTCAATGGCTATGAAGTTTTGAGTCCCAATAATTGGGAAAAAATAATTTCTTTGCATGGCACATCCATCAATTGGCCTCAACTTTCAGTAAGGTTCCATTAAGTGTTGAGGCCTAACGATTGGGAGATCCTGACATGTCACTTGTGATGGTTAAATTCCAATCTTAAGAATCTATGTACATCTCCTTTCTATGTGGATTGTACTTCATGGAAGTGGAGGAGCCGATTACATAGTTGGATAAATAGTTTCTAGGCCCAATAAAATACAAAGAGATGAACTAACATATAGTGATTTGAAATTATTTTGCCTTAAAATACTTACATGGAGAAAACATTCTAAATTTATATCCTAAAATTATTGATTAGTGTTTATTAAATGGATTTTTTTAACCATTATTCCCTTATATCTTCTGAAAGCAGACATGGAAGGTTTTACCTTGAGTTCTATAGTGGGGAGGAGGAAATTTTCCTCTTTTGTTTTACATCCATCGGTAAGTCATTGGTAAGGTGTGTATTAGATTTAGTTACACATAATGAGGTGGGCCAATGATATGTATGTCATATTATAGTACAAATATTGTATAGGTTATGATAGAGACAACTAGGTAAATATAATCTAAAATGTATTACTTATATTATTATATAATTGGGTGGATAAATATGTGCATATTTTAATTATGAAGTTTTTTTTGGTTTCAATTCGATTAATTGTATAGTATATATTTCTTGGAACCATAAATTTTTATAGTGTAATTTGTAAAGTCCAAGTAATTCAAAGAATATTGAGGATGTTGAATAAATTCCTTTAAATATAGGGTATCCAAATAATGCTTCAAAAGTCAATATGTGCAACAATATTTATTTTTCAATCTTTATTGTCAATATAATTAATCTCCCCTATCTTTGACATTAATGAAGACAACATTTCTCACAAGCATTCAAAAAATAATTTTAAACATCTAAAATTCACGACATTTCCAAAAATTGCCAGAAAAACACAGAAACATTTAATAATTCCACTAAGTAATTATATTAATATACATATAATTTGACATAAAAGAAAATTAGATGCCATAATGAATATGTTAATTGATATAATACTTATTACTATACCACAAAGTTTATATCAATTGCCAATAAATATATATAGATTTAATTTATAATATAAATGTTTTATGAATTCTTCTTTTTTCCCTTTTCTTTTTAGCTAGGTTGATTCTAGTCCCAATTTGTCTATGTAATAGATATATTATGTAAATCTCATATAAATTTGAACACAAGTGATGAAGAAAATAAAAATGATCTAGTTATAAAATATGAAAGAATAACATTAATATTTTACTTTCACTAAAACTAGGCTACATTTAGATCACATAAAATATCACACCTATTTTAACAGACATATGTATAAATAGATACTATGCCTTTCAATTTTGTGAGAATATGGATATTGTCATTAATGAAAATCACAACCCAAGAAAAAGCATAAAATGTTGTATTATGGACTACTATTAAGAGGGTTTCACAATTCGCTCAACACCCAGGAAAACCAACATTGCATCTTGGTGAACTCCTTTTGCAAAAAGCATTGCAAAAATAAAAGATATGTTGCTTTAAACCAATCTCCTTTTTGTAATTGTTGCTTTAAACCAGCCTAGATCCATCTTAACTCCGGATCTATCAAGTATGGAGAGGGATCAAATCTCTTGAGGTGCGAACCTATTTTTTTAGTGAAAAACATGAGGAGAGGTTAGCACCTCGAGAGATTTGATCCCTCTCAGCGCTTGATAGCCAGAGTAAAGATGGATCTACGCTGGTTTCACTCATGTGAAGCCAAGGAAAATCTATCAATAATATGGGGAACATATGATTAATTTTATCAATATGATGTAAATACATGTAATATTAATATAGCCATTTTAAATATGCTAAATACGTCTTAGATTTATCGATTCATTTTAATTTTAAATTCTCTTAGTTACATCAATTTGTTGAGATGATAAATATTGTAAAATAATTTTAATGATGAAATATGATGAAATACAATTTTTGAATGCAAAGTGACAATGTAGTAATATTGAATGATACAAAATGTGAATAATAAGGATGTAGTCAATTACGAATATTCTTCATTGTGATCAATCTCAAACTATTTTCTTCTACTATTCTTATTGTCACCCTTGTTATTTTGTCATATTTTCATATTGATTATGTGAAAAGGAAATTTGGAATCGTAAACCATTTAAATATTTACCTTTAGCTGTTGTAGTAAACACCATACTTTTTCTCTCTTGCTCTCCAATATTAATAGGTTTAATTACTATAACACAAAAAATAATGTACATTGTCGATATTTTTTTGTGCTTCCACTGAAATCAATGCACACTATTAATCTAATGGCTTTAAAATTAATGTACCACCATACATCCAATTACATAAAATAATAAATCAATATATATACTGAAACCAATGCACCTAATACAAGGAATCAAATAAGATTAGAAAACAACATATACACTAAAATCAATGCATCTAATGAAAGTAATCAAATAGGATTAGAAATGAACATATACACTCAAATAAATGTATCTAGTGCAAGTAGGAAAATAGGATTATAAACCAACATCTAAACTAAAATCAATACATCTAGTGCAAGAAATAAAATAGGATTAGAAATCACCATTTACACTCAAATCAATGCATTTAGTTCAAGCAATCAAATAGGACTAGAAATCATCTACATTGAAATGAATGCATCTATGCAAGGAAGCAAATATAATTAGAAATAAACATCTACATTGAAATTAATGAATTTAGTGCAATAAATCAAATAGGATTAGAAATCATCATCTACACTGAAATCAATGCATTTATGCAAGAAATCAAATAGGATATGAAATCATTTACATTGAAATCAATGCATCTAGTGCAAGTAATCAAATATCATTATAAATCAACATATACACTAAAATAAATTCATCTATTACAAACAATAAAATAAGATTAGAAATCACCATCTACACTGAAATCAATACATCTAGTGCAAGAAATATTCTTCCCTCGCCCCCCTCTCCATCTATATATGTATCTCCCTCTATCTCTCCTTCTTTGTCTCTTTATCATACCCCACGAAACACACACACTCTCTCACTAAATATCTATCAATATATTTCTCCCTCCCTCCATGTCTCCATTTATCTCTTATTTATATTCACCTTCCATCTATATTTCTATCTCCCTATTTCTCTATATATCGACCGGAAAAAAAATACTCTCTTTCCCCAATATATCTGTCTATTAGTCCATCCTCCTCTCCCTCTCCCTCTCTCCACCTTTAACTCTCTATTTCTTTATTCTTTCCTCCTTATCTCTCACCCTCCATATCCATCTCTCTTTCCCTAAATCTCTTCACTCTCTCTCTTCCTTTCACTCCCACCTCTCTCTCTCTATCTTTACCTTCAAACTTTCATACTATATTCGTTTATCTCTCCTTATCTCCCCCCTTCTCTCCATATATCCTTGTTTGTCTCTTTATGTCACCCCGAATCATACACACACTCTCTCCATCTCTCCCTTGTCACTCCCTCTCTCTCTTAACTACTTACTTTTTATGTCTTTCTTCTTCCCTCCCTCCCTCTCCCCATCGAGCTCCATCTCTATATCCCTCCCTCTCTCCCCCTCCAACTCCATATCTCTATCCCTCCCTCTCTCCTCCTATCTCCCTCCCTCTGTCCTCCTCTCTTTCAAGTCCCCTCTCTTTTCCTCCCCCTCTCTCCCTTTTTCTTTTACCACACTCTCTCTTCCCCCATCACTCTCTCTCTCTCTCCCCCCCTTCTCTCAAATTCTCCTTGTTTTTCTCTTTATCTCACGCCCAAACATAAACACTCTCTCTCCATCTCTCCCTTGTCACTCCCTCTCTCTCTTAACTACTTACTCTTTATGTCTTTCTTCTTCCCTCCCTCTCTCCCAATCCAGCTCCATCTCTATATCCCTCCCTCTTTCCCCCTCCAACTGCATATCTATATCCCTCCCTGTCTCCTCCTATCTCCCTCCCTCTATCCTCCTCTCTTTCAAGTCCCCTCTATTTTCCTCCCTCTCTCCCCTTTCTCTTTTACCGCCCTCTCTATTCCCCCATCTCTCTCTCTCTCTCTCTCCTACAATCCTCTATCCTCCCCCATAATTCTCTTCCACTCTCTCAATTACTTTCTCTCCCTTTACCTTCCACCTCCCTCTATCCCCTCCCACTCTCTCTCTCTCTCTCTCTCTCTCTTTTCCATTCAATACTCCATCTCTATCTCTCTCTCTCTCTCTGCCCTCCAATCCTATATGTTCCCACATCATGCTATATCCCTCTCCAAAAATGTTACTATATCTCCTCGTTTCTCATTCTCTCCCACATGTCTCCATCATTCCTTCTATGTCTCTTTATATCACTCTTAAACATACAGACACTCTCTATATATCTCCCTTGTCACTCCCTCTCTCTCCACTTCTCACTCTCTATGTCTTTCTTTTTCCCTCCCTCTCTCCCCTTCCAACTCCATCTCTCTATCCCTATCTCTCTCCTCTTGCTCTCATCCTTCCTCTCTCTCCTGCCTCCCTCTCCCTCCTCCCTTCTCTCTCTCTCTCTCTCTCTCTCTCTCTCTCTCTCTACCCTCTAGTCCTCTCTCCTTCTCCCTCCTTCTCTCCTTCTCTCTCTCCCACCTCCATCTTTATGTCTCTCTCCCCCTTTGTTACCCTTCTCTACCTCTCTCACTACTCTCCCTCCCTCTATCTCTCTTCATTCCTTGTCTCCCCTCTCCTTCATTTTATCTCCATCTCTCCCTTGGCACTCCCCCTATTTCTCCACCCCTATCATATGTCTTTGTTCTCCCCTCCCATATATATCTAAATTTAATATATATATCATGATATATTATAATACAAGAAATCTAATATTGTATTTATATAAAGTTATTAAATTTAATAATATTAATATGAATATTAGATTTAACAACAATAATATTATTAATATTAATGTTAGGGTTAATAATGTTTTTTTGGCATGGTATTAATAATAATTTGATCCATGGTATTTGTGCCATAGGCTTCATATATAATTAGATGTTGATTTGTAATCCTATTTGATATATTTTTATTTATTCACCTTACTTGTTTATACCTCTTTTATGTTTATTTATTTACCATACCTCTTTTATGAATATGGTATTTGGCCCATGGTATTTGTCACATGGTATTAATAATAATTTGTCCCATGATATTTTGCACATAGGTTTCACCAAAATAATACATCGTTTTTGACTTCTTGTAAATATAGAGGTTTATGGAGAAAATATAAAAAATAAGTTTTATTTATTTATCATACCTCTAAGTTAAAAAAAAATTGGCTTCGGACATACTTACACATCGGGGTCATACTCGCTGTAGAATGAGCCTCTAGGTGCAACAAAGAGTAGTCATTACCCTAACAGAATAGGAAATGGGAGAAACTCAAATTTTTGTTTTTTTTTCTTTTATTTAATTTGATTTTTAGACCGTCATTTCTAGTGACAAAGCTTCAAATTTCCTAGTTAGTTTTGGTTTATTTGAGGTTTATATGAATTTATGTTAAATTTTCATTTTTGTTTAAATAAATTTATTTCTTATTTTTATAGGCAGTAATCTATGTTGTTAAGGAAACAATTTCAAATTAAGCAACATCTATATAGAATAACATATCATCTTTCTCTTCATATATGTTCTTTTTCCACATACTACCCACTTTTTGCACATACTGCCCACTTACCATGTTTCTTTTCCAACAATTGGTACAACTGCTATCAATACTTATTGGGAATTTTATTTTCCAAGATTGTTATAGTTTGGCTTGTGGTAAATTTCAATATCTATGGTAATCCTATTCCCCCAACTAAAATCTCTATTTGTTTCATTTTTTTGTTTAACATTGGTTGGCTGCTAGTTGAGATGATAAAAGTGGACGTGGAATTAGGGAATTTGTTACGGATTTAATTAGAGTTTAGAATGTGGGTTAAACCACAATCATCTTAGAAGTTACTCCCTGTGTGCAATTATATATACTTAGAATTTTATTTGATATTTAGCATTTTATTTGGAGGCATGAGACACCCTTGGTAGAGAACATCTATATTTTCTCTACAGTAGGAAAAAATCATTTCAATGAGGAGAACACTAATAGTGAGATAAAATTTATTACGAAAAGCTTCCTTGGAAAGGAGAGACATATTAGAAGGTTAGATATTAGATGTTATGTTTTTCATCCCAGTTCTAGTTAAGGAGGTGGGGCCTACAAACTAACCACAAACTCACATGATACAGGGACTATAGATACCCCAGGAGATGAAGAAACACCCCAAGTGTTAAATCATTAGGTTGGAACCTTGTTTCACTGATGTGGACTCACAAAATCACCCTTGAAAGTGCTTCCACGTGGTTATGATTCTATAACCATACTCAAAGGCTTGCCTCCATGTAGTTATGGCCTAATACACCAGGAGATGAAGAAACACCCCAAGTGTTCAATTATTGAGCTGGAACCTTGTTTCACTAACGTGGACTCACAAACTCACCCTTGAAAGTGCTTCCATGTGGTTATGATTCTATAACCATATTCAAAGGCTTGCCTCTATGTAGCTATGGCCCAATACCATAGGAGATGAAGAAACACCCCAACTGTTCAATCATTGAGCTGGAACCTTGTTTCTCACGTGGACTCACGAACGCACCCTTGAAAGTCCTTCGATGTGGTTATGATTTTATAACCATACTCAAGGGCTTGCCTCTATGTAGTTATGGACTAAAATCCTCATTTTTGAGCATGTGGACTTGCTGTTTGTGCCACCTTTTCAGGCTAGCTTCCAGACCACTTCCCATAATTTCTAGATACTTTCTAAAATGAAATAAAAGGTATTAAAATTTCTAGTTAATAAAAACTCAAGCAATTACTTGACCCAAAGATTCCTAATCCATAACATACATTTCGCAAACACATGGCAAATACAGAAGCTATAGGTCATGAATGCATATTTGATCATAATAGTGTGAGATTCATCTAGTAATCACTATGAAGGCTCTAAGCACTCTTCACATAGCTCCAAAAACACTTATTAGTCCATATATTCACCAACCAGTTAATAAGTAAAGAATTCATGACAAGAGCTATAGATGGTACACATCATATAACTAACATATAAATAGAAAATAACTAACATAAAAACCATGGAAACTTGGGGATAATATCACCAACATAATCACTACAAGTATATATGAATCAAAGTTGAATAATAACGAAGTTAGGGCCTTTGGCATGTACCACTCCACCATAAATCAGGTTGAACCAAATCTATTTTTCAGCTAATCACCCTACAAGTATATATGGATCACAGTCTAATAATAAATCTTATTAATATATGAAAATACTAATGGCCTTTGGCATGTAGCACTCCACCATAAATTGGGTTGAACCAAATCTATTTTTCAGCCAATCACCGACAAGCCATATTCTAACAGTAAACATGAAATCCCATGGAATAAACCAGCATAAAAACCAACTAGAAATTCCAAAATCCGAACCAACTAAGAGCAGTTTGGTCTTACCCGTTTTATAGTCTAATTCCCCATACCTATGTATACCTATGTAGGGTATCCTTATGTGAATTGCTGATTCTCGGAAAAACATGGGCTACACTAATTATTTGACTGTGCCAATATCTTTGTCATATATTTCTCTTTGCCGGAATATATAAGCACATGAGCCTATGTATATTTATGAGTTGCTCCAAGACACCATTTTTTAGTTGAAAAAAGTATGCCCATAAGCTGCTCCAAGGCACGATTATTAAGTTGAATAAAAAACGTTGATGTGAGTTAGATTTATGGATTCGTGCAAGTGGTTGCTGATAACAGGACGACTTCCAGGAAAAACAGACAACGAAATCAAGAATTACTGGAACACTCAGCTTTAGCAAAAAGCTCTGGTCACTAAAGAAATCTGAAGCCAATTCTAGTACGAAGTCTCTGGAAAGGAAATCGAGATATTCTTCTCTTCTGCCACCTCATGTGTTCAGAGAAATTCCAATCACAGTAACAACGGCCCTCGGAGACTCAAAATTCGTGACACCAAATAGTTGCAATGGTGATGGCTACGGTAATCGTAGTTTATGTGAACCTCTCAAATCGTGTAATGTTAAAGAAACTACTAAGTCCTGCAACCTACCTGCGAATGACTCCATCGCAGACGATTATTCGGAGCGCATTGCCTTGGAAATAGCAGATGGTAGTTTTGTGGAAGCAGAAGCTAGAGACTCTACTTGTACCATATCCAGATTAGAGGACGAGGAATCGCCGCATTCCGATCATTTTGCAGGAAATACAACAATATTAGAAGAGACTTTATTAGACTTGAACGACCTATCGTTTTCCCGTTAGAATATGCTTTTCTCTTCATCAGACTGTGACACAGAGTTTGGATTGGAAGAGTTCTGCAGGGGAGCAGCCATGTAGCTGAACGAGTTCGAAGATATCATGTGTTGGGATCAAAATAATATGGATAAACGTTAACATCTTTGCAGTTGTTTCCAATGAAGGAATAGAAGAACAATGCGATAACATGGATGCATATTGCATTGATGAAGTCGTGCATTTATAGAAAACAAACACATAGTAGTTCAATTTTTCATTGTTGAAATCGGGATAAGAATGGAACCGAAAGTATACAACAAAACTAGGGTTGCAAGACCGTGCTTGGGTCGTGTCAGAATTGTAACAACCGTGATTGGGTCTTGTAAGAATTGTAATCCATCAGAACCATAATCAATATGTTGGTTGGTTTCATTTCCATTGTATATTGGAGATATGGTTGTGTGAGAAAGTGAATGTGGCGTGAAATAATTTCTGGTTAAATTATGAGATTATTTATTTATTTATTTAAGATGTATTTTTTTATTATATATATTTATTAAGTAAATTTTTTAAAATATTCAGATGAGGAAAAATTTTATAATTTAAATTTTTTGTTATTAAAAGTGTATTTTTTATTATATATTCAGTATCATAAAAATATGGAAAATGCTTATATTATAAAAAATTTCTAACCAAAAATTATAATTCCAAAAAATTCATTAGCAGATTTTGAACAAAGTCTGCAATAATTACGAAGCAATAGTGGATGGGGCAGCAGTAGTCGATGGCGTCCATGCAGAAGCAAAGAAAATAAATAATTGGAAAGTTTATCAGTTTCCAGTTTCATATTCGCTTTCAACCACCTAAAAATCCAATAAAATATGAAAGGGAAGAACTTGTGACTGTGTAAAGAATCTGACACTGCTAATTTCTTAAATATGTTTGTATTTATTATTATGAGCAATTTTAGATAAATGAGTTTTAAATTGGGAAAGTATTCTAGGTTTGAGTTTTGAAAAGAATACATGTCTTGAAAAAACAATGGTAAATGTGATTTTTAATTTTAAATAAGTTAGAAAGTATGGTTAAAAGAAAGTTTTTGAGATATATAAAAGTTTTCAAAATTTTATTGTAATTTGAATTCAAATCTGGTAACCATGAAGTCTAGTGTGAAAATATATATAAAAAAAAGTTGGAATTTGTGATAATTATTTAAAAAACAATGAGGAACACATTATCCTCTGTCAACACAGAAATTTAAGCAAAACAATATGCACAGAGAGATGGGGCAAAAAACTACATTTCATTTCAACAATGAACTGTTCCAAAAACAATGTTTCCCTTAGAATTTTTGTTCTGGATTTACTCACAAAAAATGCTTCTCTCAGCTGCTACACATGCAGCGCTCTTCACACAGTCTTCAGACTTTTTGCTCTCGCATACACACAGTTTTTCACACACTCTACATTACTCAATAATAATAATGTCTATACATATATATGTTGTAAACATATATGTCTACAACATATATAAACACAAGTTTAAATTTATCAAATAAAACTATTGCGGAACATAAAATGAAAATAGAATACATTAACCAAACTTTAAACCTTATAACATTATTTCATAAATCATTTGAATACACCATGCGATAAGTTATCACATCAATCATCGCACCTGATGACTGTGCATCAAACATTTGCGACGATGCACCATTGGCTAGAGGGCATTGAGCTGGCGGTGGTGGGTCCTTCCTTATGGTGCGGTTTAGGAGGTGTGGTGACATCAGCACAAAACCGTACGATATGCCTCTAATTGGTTGGAGGGCTATCAACATGGTATGGTGGGGCTAGAGTTATCACGTGGGTTCACAGTGTGGATGACGTAGGCTCAGGGTCTTTGCGATAAACGTTCATTGGCTACGGGGATGGTGATGTGTACAGGAGGGGTCCACCAGAATGGCGTGGACAGTTTCAAATTAAAAAAAATGCACGGAGTTAAGTGTGGTTGGTGTAAGGTTTTAATGGCGGGAGATAGCAAAGGTTTATAGCAGAGTTTTCATGGTTTAAACCACAATATTTATATCAGAAAAGCGATACGGAATTTGTAAACAAAAGTGATGTTGTAGGGATTTAAAACACAAAATTGAATGCACTGTGGAGTGCAAAACTAAAACAAGTTTTCAGCTGATCCTGTCCTTTATAAATTCACATCAAAATTGAAGTTTCGTCCTCCTATTTCAGACTTGCAGTTGAGAGTAAATTCCAACAACCCCCATAATCACAACTTCTATTGTCTTGCATACCTAGACATTCTATGAGATAATTAGAATTTTTCTACCCCAATGGTTTTGTTAAAATGTCAGCAAATTGTTCTTCTGTTCTACAATGTTTCAAAACAATTTCCCCATTGCTCACTAATTCTCTGATGTAGTGATACTTTTCATCAATGTGTCATGTTCTTTTATGAAACACTGAATTCTTGGATAAATATATAACTGAGCTATTATCACAATAAATTGTTGTGCCTTTTACGTGTTCATGACACAAGCTTCTTAACATTCTCTTCATCCATACTACTTGACATGCTACTCCTGTAGCTACCACATAATCTGCTTATGCTGTTGATAAAGCCACAATTGGCTATTTCTTAGAAACCCATGAAAAGCCTCCTGATCCCATATGAAAAAAATATCCAAAGGTGATTTTCCTACCATCTATACTTCTAGCCCAATCACTGTCAGTATATCCAATTAATTCAAAATTTTCTGAAGAGGTGTAGAAAATACCATACCTTTTTGTTCCTTTCACATACCTCATAGTTATTTTTGCTTCTTGCCAATGTGCCTCCTTTGGCCTTTCCATGAACCTAGAAATTAAACTTACATCATGCATAATATCTTGCCTAGTTGTTGTCAACTACATAAGGCTGCCAGCTATGCTCTTATATAAACGTGGATCAAAATCCTTGTTGCTGTCTTCTTTGCTTAACTTCAATCCCATCACTGTAGGAGTAATTGCTGCCTTGCAATCCTGCATGTTAAATCTTTCCAAAACTTCTTTCACATATTTTGCTTGAGAAATAACAATTTTACTTTCATTTTTCTCTACTTCTATTCCTAAGAAGTATCTCAGCAATCCCATATCAGTCACTTGAAATTCTTCTTTCATGATTGTTTTAAAACTATCAATGAGGTAAGCATCATTACCTGTAAATATAACATCATTAACATATAAAACAACAATGAACATCTTACCATCCTTTTCTTTGATGTATAATGTCGGTTTTCCTTCACATTTCTCAAACTCATTTTCCAATAGACAGGGATCTATCCTACTGTGCCATGCTCTTGGTGCTTGTTTCATCCCATACAGAGTTTTCTTAAATTTCCATACCTTGTGCTCTTGGCCTTATTTTTAATATTCCAGAGGTTGTTCAACATAAACCTCTTCCATCAGTAATCCATTTAGGAATGCTAATTTCACATCCATTTGGTAAACTTTCCATCTATGTTGTGTTTTTATAGACATCACTCCTCTTACTATTTCCATTCTTGCAACTGGTGCAAAAGTTTCCTCATAGTCTCTTCCTTGTTGATGTTTCTAGGCTTTCACAACAAGTTTGGCCTTGTGCCGTTCAATCTTACCTTCAACATTGCTTTTGGTTTTATAAACCCATTTCACTCAAATTACTTCCTTGTCTTTTGGGATATCAACTAATTCACATGTTTTTTTCTCTATTTCATTAATGTCTTCATCCATAACATCTATCTATTTCTTATCTTTTATTTTTTCTTCAAAATGAATAGGATATTCTATATGACAATATAATGCAAATAAAGAGTTCATGTCTTATTTTTGCTCATAAATTTCATTCAGACTTCTGAATCTAGTTCCTCTTTCACTTGCTAAACTTGTGCTTGTAGAAACACTCAAATCAGCTCCTTGTGATGTGCTTGGAGAAGCACTCTAATCACTTCTCAAGAATGTTCTCATAACAGCTTGTGGTGTCCCTTATTGTCTTTGTGTTGGTGGAGGTGGAGTAGATAATGAGGGATTCCTTTTAGCCATTTCTTCCTCATCTTCATCATGAGACAAACAGACCTTTACATTTATTGTTTTCTCAATGCTTCCATCCCAAGCTTCTTCCTCAATAAATTGTACATCTCTGCTTACCATAAACTTTTTGGTGGATGGGTTATATAATATGTATGCATTGGATGCTTCATTGTATCCTAAAAATATGCACTTCTTCCATTTACTATCCAACTTCTTTTTCAAATAATCTAGAATGTGTGCATAAACCACACAACCAAATACTCTCATGTGGGTGAAAAACTAGTTTATGCCACTCCACGCTTCTTCCAGAACTCTGTTCACAACACTCTTTACTAGGCATCTATTCAAAACATATCTTGCACAATGTAAAGCTTCAACCCAATATTCATTTGGCAAATGTTTTACCTTCAACAGGCTTCTTACCATGTCCATCATAGTTCTGTTTTTCCTTTGAGCAAATCCATTTTGTTGAGGTGTATACCTTGCTGTAAATTGCTTATGTATTCCATTTTCTCTACAAAAATGCAGAAATTATTTGGATATGTATTCTCCTCCTCTATCTGTCCTTAAGGCTTTTATGTGCTACCCACTTTCATTCTCAATAAGAATTTTAAAGTGACAAAACTTCTCAAACACTTCACTCTTCAACTTCAAGAAATATATCCATGCTTTTCCTGTGTAATCATCAATAAAGGTTAGCATATAGTGGTTGCCTGCTAATGATGGTGTTTGCATTAGTCCAGATAAATCTGAATGGACTATTTCTAAGTGTGCTTTTTCCCTTATTCTCTTTCCTAATGGAAAACATTTTCTGTGTTGTTTGCCCAAAGTGTAACCTTCACAAAGGCTTTCTAGTTTTTCAATCAATGGTAATCCCTTTAACATTACTTTTCTGTGCAATAAATTCAGACCTCTAAAGTTTAGATGTCCAAATCTTAGGTGCCATAACTAGTTTTCATCTTTTTCTTCTCTTTGGTAAGTCTCTCGTGTTATTGTTTCCATTGCAGCTCCTTTATTCAAATCTCCTCTCATCTAGAAAATAAACATTCTATTTCTTGTCATCTTCCCTTGTGAAATCCTCTGTTTGCTTGGTGGTATCTCCATGATGGTACATACATCATCTTCAAAGAACACATTGTAGCTTTTCTGAACGAGTTTCCCAATCCTCAAAAGGTTACACTTCATACGAGGTACATAGTAAACATCTGATATGGCTTTTCTATCTCCTTTCTTTATCAAAACACTTACTCTGTCTTTTCCCATGACAGAGAACTATCTATCCCCAATGTTATTTAAGACTTCACATTTTCATCTAACATGGAAAACATAAAAATATTTCCAATCATATGGTTGCTACATCCTGAATCTAGAAACTATATATTTTGATTCTTTTCTTGAACCAAATTAGATGCTAAAAACAAATTCTCTTGGCTCAGAGTTTCTTTAGTAAAATTAGCACTGGGTCTATTACCCATGTCACTCTATTTCCTTCTACATTCATTGGCATAATTCCCAAAATTTTTACAGTAATGACATTCGACTTGTGATTTATCATATCTTTGTCCATGTGCTTGATTTTGTCCACCTTGTTGGTTGTTGCCTTGGCTTTGATTCTGATTTTGATTGCTACCCCTTCAACTTGTATTTGCAGGGTTGTTCCTTCCTCTGTTCTGGCTTCTGCCTCTACCTTTTCTTCTGTAGTTTGTTCTGCCTTGACCTCTTCCTCTTCTAAAGGAAATTTGAGTCTTGAAGGCATGTTCAAAAGATGTGTTTGTTGTTCTACTCAATCTTTGTTCACGTGTCATCGGTGAAGCATAATGCTCTTCAATAGTAAACATTGAGAGGTTCTTTGTTTCTTCAATGGTTGTTACTATCACATCAAATCTTGAGGGTAGACTCCTCAATACTTTCTCCACTATTCTTATTTCTTCTATTGTTTCTCCTTGATATCTCATTTGGGTAACCAAACCAATTAATAGTGTGAAAAATGGGTCTATTGTATCAGACTCCTTCATGCAAATAACTTCAAAGTCCCTTCTCATTAATTGAAGCTTTGCTGACTTTACCTTCTCCATTCCTTGACAATATGTTTGGAGGGTATCTCATGCATCCTTGACTTCTTTGTTGCTGCAATTCTTGGAAATATGCTTTAATGTACTGCCTGATAGATATAGAAGAGGGTTTTTGAGCTCTTATTTCTATTACTCTTCAGCAAATGTTTATCTACCTGTGTTAAGGCATTATATGCGTGTTCATCTGCTGGTTCTTCTTAACCATCTTCAACTAGCTCCCAAAAATCTTGAGATTCAAACATGGGTCTCATTGTGACTGCCCATAGTCATAGTTCTTTCCATTGAACTGTGGAAGTTGAGTGTTTCCCATACTTGTGCTTGTGCTGGCTCCTGCCATTACTCGCCTTGCAGAAATATGGTGAATTTTGATTGTGTTTTTTAAACAAACTTTCTCACTACTGGAGAGATACAATCTATTTCTAAAAGACTTCATTTTACAGCTCTCTGGATTGTAATCTTAAAAAAAACAAAAAACTCTGTTTTTGATAAATACTCGAGTTGCTGAACTTTCACTCTGCTCAAGAAAACTTCAACAATCTTCTTCTCCATCCTCTAGCTTCCTCAACAACTGTTAAGAGCTTGAACTTGCTTCGATACCACGTTGGAATTTGTGATAATTTCTTAACAAACAATGAGGAACAAATTGTCCTCGATCAACATAGAGATTTAAACAAAACAATATACACAGAGAGATGGAGCAAAAAACTATATTTCATTTCAACACTGATCTGTTACGAAAACAATGCTTCCCTCAGAATTATTGTTCTAGATTTACAGAAAAAAAAATCCTGCTCCTAGCTCCTACACACGCAACGCTCTTCACTCTGTCTTACACAGTCCTCATACTTTTTTCTCTCGGCATACAGACAGTTTTTCACACACTCTACATTACTCAATAATACTACTATATATATATATATATATATATATATATATTGTTTATGTTTACAACATATATAAATCTAAGTTTAACTTTATCAAATAAAACTATCATGGCACATAAAACCAAAATAAAATACATTAACCAAAGTTTTAACCTTATAACATTATTTCACAAAACATTTAAATACACTATGTGATAAGTTATCACATCGATCATCGCGTCTGGTAACTGTGCATCAAACATTTGCAACGATGTGCCATTGGCTGGAGGGCATTGAGCTGGATGTGGTGGGTTCTTCCTTATCGCGCGGTTTCGAAGGTGTGGTGACGTCAACACGAAACTGTGCGATACGCCTTTGATTGGTTGGAGGGTTGTCGACATGGTATGGTGGGGCCAAATTTATCGCGTGGGTTCATGGTGTGGATGACGTAGACTCCGGGTCTTTGCGATAAACGTTCATTGGGTGCGGGGATAGTGATGTGTACAGGATGGGTCCACCAAGATGGCGTGGACAATTTCAAATTCAAAACAAATGCGTGGAGTTAAGTGTGGTTGGTGTGAGGTTTTAGGGGCGAGAGATAGCAAAGTTTAATGGTGGAGTTTGCGTGGTTTAAACCACAATATTTATATTAGAAAAGGGCTACGGCCTTTGTAAACGAAAGTGGTGTTGCAGAGATTTAAAACACAAAATTGGATGCATTGTGGAGTGCAAAACTAAAACAAGTTTTTAGCTGCTCCTCTTCTTCACAAATTCACGTCAAAACTGAAGTTTCGTCCTCCTATTTCAGACTTCTTGTTGGGAGTAAATTCCAACAAAAAAACTCCCCAAATATAACGGATAAACTACAGCTTCCCAGCCTGCCATCACGATAGAAACTCCGATGAATGCGCCCCACTTTCAGCTTTAGTTCTTCTTGCTACGATTATCGTTTTGCGATGGATTTTGTTCAATGCGTTGACTAGGCGACGAATTGGAATTGAGTCGTTCACGGAGGAATATGTACGTTTGAACCGGACCATAATCAATCCAAAAACACTGAAGGAAAATGGAATGACGAGTGTAGCAGAAAAACCATATATACACATTTTAAAATGTCGTTGACAAAGCATTAACACATTCTAAAACCCAAAAGAAATTGAATTTGCTTTT
This sequence comes from Pinus albicaulis, assembly GCA_034641835.2. Taxonomy (NCBI): domain Eukaryota; kingdom Viridiplantae; phylum Streptophyta; class Pinopsida; order Pinales; family Pinaceae; genus Pinus; species Pinus albicaulis. The sequence goes on from CM076581.1 coordinate 1,096,481,083, forward strand.
CGCTTTATTTGAATTTCCAGTTGCTCTTTCAATGTTAAGTAGGTTTAAGAAGTCCCCACAATATTACGATATTAGTTTATAATGTTCCAACTATATTAGTTTATGATTGTTTATAATCTAACGAACTCAATTATTCTCCAATTTTGAAAATTTGATTTTAGAGGGCGAAGGTGGGTTAATAAAATTAGGTGATGACCAAGGTTATATATATATATATATTATAGAATTTTTGATTTATGTGTATTTGAGAGTCACTTGTGAGTTCACGCTGTTTTTATTCAATATGAATATGAGGGTGAATTGTTTATTTTGAAGGAGTAAGGTAGGTTAATACAATTAAGTGATGGGCAAGGGAGAATGGGTGAATATATATGATTATTGATTCTAGGTTGATTTGAGAGTCAATTGTGAGTTCACGATTATTAAGGAATATTTTATTTAATGTGGATATGGGAGTGAATTTTTATTAGAAATATGAGAATCATCAAAATTTATTTATTTATTATTATTTTTATTATATAGTTTTTTTTATTTAGAGTCCATTGTGAGTTCATAATTATTAAAGAATATTTTATTTAATGTGGATATGGGAGTGAATTTTTATTAGAAATATGAGAATCATCAAAATTTATTTATTTATTATTATTTTTATTATATAGTTATTTAGCATAATTTTCTTTATTTAGACCGAAATCAAGATGTTTTAAAAATAAATGAATGACATATATACAGGATTGGGAATTTTTTTATTTAATATGAATATGTTAATTAGTTAATGAGCATTCTTGATTCAAAATGGATATAAGATTTAATTGTTATTAAAAATGTAATAGTCATCAAATTATTTTATAATATATTAATATAACAAAATTATTTAGAAAAAAAATTACATGTTTTTAATGTATAATTTTATTTATTTATTTCTACTTTAAAAGAATCATTACTAAAATTATTTAGCTAATAAATCTCCACTTTTGGATTGTACAATTTTGAAAGAAAAAAAGCAAGTATCTCTTCCATTCTTGTGCTTTATTAATTTAAGGTTTAGTAAAAGATATAAAAATTATGCTATAAAAAAATTAAATAATAAATAAAATTGAAAAATAAAAAACTCAAATAAATATGTATTTCCTTTGCCACAAACTTTTGCCATTATATTAATGCAGGTATTTCAATTCTATTTTATTGTTATCCTTTAAACTTTAAAGGTTATTCATAACTTAACAAACACACTTATGCTATTTTCTAATTGAGATGGTAAATTATTGAACAACTTAGGATGGCATATCTTTTTAAAATTTTCATATAGTCATGTTTCATCAATAGTGTTTCATTAACAGTGGTAATTATGTAATAAAGATTTTTTTTGGAAAATTTGTTCATTGTCAGATTCATTATTTCATTGTTAGTGAACCATTATTGTTAGTGCACTATAAGATTCATTGTTAGATAATTGAACAATCATCCTTTTATGGGGTCAACTAAATGAAAACACATGGCATATAACCCCTCCATGATTATGAGCTTCAGCTTCACATTTTCGTTTTCATTTTATAGAGGAAAACTTTGCTTATAGGTATTTTGAGACAGCGGTTACCATACTAATCAAGCTTTCATAGTTAAACTGGTTAAACATAAAACAAGGTTCTGGAGGCAATCCTCGTATCGACATTGCAGACAATAGACAACTATTACCATATCCCTTGACCTTTCTTAGTTATACTAGTTAAACAAGGTTTTGGAGGCAATCGTTGTGTTGACATTATAGACAATTACAGTTGGCTATATACCTTTCATGGTAATAAAACCCTTTTTTCTTCGAACATACAATCATTTCTATTTTATTCTCTGGGCCTGAATTGAAAAATTGTTATGATAGTTTTGTGCTTCGAATCTTGGATAATCTTCCTCTAGAAAAAAAGGCCCCTTTGTTATGTGCAGGTGTTACACTTTTTAGCCCGATGAAGCATTTCAACATGGTAGAGCCTTGGAAGCGATGTGGGATATTGTTTTTAGGATGCGATGAGAACATGGGTGTCAATATTGCTAAAGCCTTATGCAATGCTTCATTGCCCTCCGCATGACTCTATAATTGACTTGTACAATTTTCTAACTATACAACTGATAATTATCATCCCTTTAACCTCAATCTCAATTGGGCCTTCCTTGGAACTGAAACACAAAAAATATTTATAGCGAATTATCGGTTAATTGATTGATCACTACTTGCGAATTAGTTCATATTTAATTCACTTCTCACTAGCTCATCTCTTAGTTAGAATTATTTAAACTAAATTTACCTCAATTTCTTCAGTTAACTGATTACAACTCACAAATAACTGTAACTATACCCCCTTAAATCATGGGAGAACTCTACATGCATCCTATCATACCTTCAACTCAAATTTCCTAAGCTAACTCAGTCATTATGACTTAGTTAACTAATACAAGTTGTCATGAGATGAAATTACAATTTCTCTTCCAATTTAATTAAGGGAAAGTTAAATACAAACCCCCTTTGGGTGCCATTTATTGGTACCATTTCAACACTCCCTCTCAACAAGAAAGGGATTATCTGCTATCTCGATCACGTCTCTATGGAATTTGAATTTTCTTCTTGCGAGCTCCTTCGTCAAAATGTCTACATCCTGATCCTCTATGGGAATGTAATCTAATGAAATAATCTACCGCTTAACACAATATTTGAGATGGTTATACCAAATAACAATATGCTTTGACCTGTCATGGAATACTGGATTAAACAAGATTTTGATGCAACTCTAGTTATCACAATGTATCAGCATTGGATCCATATGATGACCAAAAAAATGAACAAGTATCTTCCTCATCCAGATGGCCTCACATGCTGGCATACTGACTACCATGTACTATGCCTCTACTTAAGTGAGTGCAACTGATCTTTGATTCCTTCTGTACTATAAAATTGTTGTTGATCCTATGCTGAATATGCCTCCTAATGTGTTATTCTATACATATGGACTCACTGCCCAATCTGCATCGGTGAATTTTTGAAGCTTCAATCCCTCTCTCTGTTTATACCATAATCCATACTCTGTAGAGCCTATGATATATCTCGACACATGCTTCCCCGCCTTCCAAAAGAGCTTGGTCGGATTAACCATCTCTTAGCTCAGTTTGTTAACCACATCACATCTTTCGAGTCGTTTGCTCACCAAATACATGAGTCAACCCATAAGCCACTTGTAAACACTAGCATCCACTACTTCATTCGAAGTAGCATACTCCTTCCTCAAGTTTCCTACAAGAGGAGTCTCCATGGGTTTTCTTCCCTCCATGTCGAACTTCTTCAGAATATCCTTAGCATACTTGCCCTGAGACTCAAATAGCTCCCCATATATTTTCCATGTTTCCAATCCAAGGAAATAGTGCAGGAGCCTCATGTCCTTCATCTAAAATTATATTGCAACATCATGTTTGCAAGATTTTAGGAGTTTCTCATCTACTGTTAGTATTAGATCATCGACATAAATTACAATAATAAAAATCTTACCATTAACCACAATATGATATAGGTTCACATCTACTTCACTCTTGGTGAAGCCCGACCCGATGAAATAGTTGTCAATCCTAGTGTACCAAGCACGAGGTGCTTGCTTCAGCCCATAAAATGTTATATTGAGTCTGCACGCATCCAAATCTGTGTCTAAATTCTCAAAACCTTCTGGTTACTCAATGTACACTTCTTCCTCAATAACTCCATTGAGAAAGGTTGTATTTACATCCATCTAATCTATCTTCCATCCCATTTGCGCTGAGAGTGAAAGGATGGATCGAATCAATGAGCACCTTGCAGCTGGTAAAAATTCTAGATCATAGTCAATCCCCTCCACCCGAGAAGACCCTCTTGCCAAAAATCTAGCATTGTGTTTCTCCAAACTCCCATCTGTTGCCTACTTCACCTTGTAGACCCACCTAGATCCTACAAATGACTTCCCCACTGGTCTTGGGACAACTTCCCATGCATTGTTTCTGATGATGGAGTCATACTGCTAAACCGTGGCATAAATCCAGATTTGATGCTGCACGACATACATGAAAGGTGATGGTTCTATCTTTATACCTTTGCTCATAACAGGCATATATCTAGTATACCACTATGGGGACCTTATCTACCTATGTTGTGATGTGGGTGCTCCCACATTATCTCTTGCATCAAAAAATAATATTTCATCCTCTCTAGTTCCCTTACTTCCATCTCTCGTAGATGGCTCTGCATAAGTGGTTTCTACCACTCTTTATTACTCTTCTTGCGGCTGCTCCAAATCCTTAGTTCCACCCTTTGGATATAAGAATACAACAAATATAAGCAACTCGAGCTCCCTCTCAAGGGACAATCACATGGATTTGTCTTCATTAAATTTCACATCTCTTCTAACCACTATCATCCTATGTGCTGGCAAGTGCACCCAATAGTTGTGAGGTGTATCGGTGTACCTCGCAAATATCCCCACTATAATGTTGGCTCTAGCTTCTTCCTGGCTTCTTCTGTCACATCATAATAAAAAATTTATCCAATTTTTTAAAAATACGACGCATCCTAACTCTTACCTTAAAAAACCTCCTCTAGTGTACTCATCCCAAGTATTCGATGAGGACTTATGTTCTGAAAAAATACTATTTTATTTTATTCTTTCGGCCACAAATTCAACGGTATTCCTTGATCACTCAACATATCTTGTGCTACTCCCACAATAGATTTTTTCTTTCACTTTGCAACACCATTCTATTGTGGGTTATGAGGTGTGATAAATTATTTTTGAATTCCTTCAAAGGCAGAAAATTTATTAAATTTGTTAAAGATGTATTCTCCACAATTGTCACTCCCCAGAGCCTTCACATTCTTCCTTGTATCATTCTCAACAAGTTCCTTGAACTCACAAAACTTTGAGAACGTCTGATCTTTATTATGCATGGAGAAAATCCAATAATTTCTTGAAAAATCATCAACACAAATCACATAATACTTGCTCTTTGTTGTGGAAGCTGTCGAGAAGGGTCCACAGACGTCTGAGTGAAGTGTCTCAAGGATCACCTTGGCTCATCTTTACTTATCGTGAAAGGTGGCTTTGGTATACTTCCCTCATGTACACCCTTTGCATGCGTCTCTCTATGAAAGTGCACCCTTTGGAAGTCTTATAGAAATCTCCAACATGATCCTCAAAGCATTGTGGTGTAGATGGCCCAAATTTTCATGCCATAACTCAAATATGTCTCTACTTTCTACCTTCTTTGCTTTACTCATCAGTGTTGCACAATCCTCTACATCCATTTTATATAGACTTTACTGAACCCAAATATTTTTCACCTGTCCCCTAGCTTTGTGATGAAGGAACTAATTTCCTTCACTGAATATCACATCATAGCCACAATCTTGCAAAATAGCAACAAAAAACATATTATTCTTTAAACCAGGAACAAAAATGACATATTTTAATGTGAATGGATTACCTGACTCCCTCCAAAAGGTAATTGTACCTACACTGCTAGCGTTATACCTCCCGTAGTCACCAATCTCAATGTGCATCTCGAGATCCTTCTCCTCAAGGCTACTGAAGAACATTTTTGTTGGTCATATGTCATGAAGCTCCACTATCCAAGTTCCACACAAAACCCATCATTGATGACACCACACATGCAGTGAGGGTGAAGTAAAACTCGAACTATGAAGCCAATGCTTCACCTGCTACTCCTCATGAGGCCTTCTTTTTATTCTTATTCTATGGAAAATTTTTCGCAAAGTACTGATTATCATGACATTTGAAACAATTTTACCTTTGACAAGTCTCACTTATTTCCTACCTTGGCAGTGTCAGATTTCAAATCGAATGCATTACCTTTTCCTTTATTTGCCTTCATAGCCAAGGAACGATTCTCCTCATCATAAATATTTGATGAGGATCCAGCTCTGGTGCTCTGGCGAGTTTCCTCTTGTGCCGAATCAGACCATAGTCACTCCCAAAATGAAAAATTCTCCCTCCCATTAACAAAGTCCTGGTAGCTATGGAAGATCTTGGGAAGACCTAGAAAAGTAAGGCTCACAAAATTATCTAAGGCAATAGTGATCCAAACACTTCTGAGATCATCTCAACATTGAGTGAACTTTGTCAAGTATTTTTGGATCATGCCGCCCTTCTCTGTTTTGATATTTCTGAATGATGTCGGGAGTCTGCTAGAAAGCAGATCCTAGCATATAAAAACCTCACTGCTTCACCCTATATGAAATTTCTCAAATTTTCTTAAAATAAAACCATAAAAACATTCAGTTTAAAATTCACATGAAGGAGAAAGAGCCATTCTTATCAATTACAAATATAAGATATAAAAATTCTCTGGCCAAATATTACATTGGGTGGCCTCTTGGATCTTAGCCCTTGAAACCACTCCTCACCCCTCCTATACTCCTCACGCACTCAGATCTTGTTACTCCTCACAAAAACACTTCTATTTATACATAAATAATGTATTTATTTCACCCCACAAATTTCTCCATCCAATCCTCAACTAAATCTAATTTAGATTCATTTTAGGTGTGGACTCAACAAAGTCTCATACATAGAATTTCTACTCCCTAAATTAGCTACCTAACTCATATACTTTTAATTATTAAAAGAATATATTCATTAATCCTCACCTTTACACTTTTCTCTCTTAATTCATTAAAATTTATAAAATAATTAAAAAATCCCATCCCCTATTTCACACAATTAATTAATAAAAATTGAGCTTGATGCTCTTGCATCACTGAACTTGTATTTCAATGCTAGCTTCCTGTGGTTGCTGCTATTCTGATACATATCTCTCAAGGCTTTCCACATTGCATATGGAGTAGCCTTCCCGTGGATACTCAAGACAATATTTTCTTGAAATACCTCTAATAAGATCCTTCTCACCTTTGCTACATTCTTCTTCCATGCATCAAGAAGTTGAGCATATGTTGTCGCGGGCTGTGGGGCATCAATATTTATGAAAGATTTCAGTCTGTTGTCCTTGAGAACGACCTCCATATTTTCCTTCCATGCAATATAATTCTAATTTCCCTCGAGTGCATATTTGAGTCTCAAGCCATTTAAAGACATCTTGATATGCTGGTAGATCCTGAAGAATAAATATGCAAATTTGAACTTGCTAAAAAAAAGAATTGTTCTTCTCTTCTTAATGTTATTCCTGGCACTCCGATACCATGTATAAAATCTAACAACAAGATTTTAATGTACTAAAACATGATATTGAATCCTTCTACAATACGTGGAAACAAAACACGATCAAACAATCACATAACAAGTAATAGAAAGAAATGACCAATCACAAAACACAAGATGTATCCTCGGAAATCACACTGCCTAAAACCATGTTGTCCTTATATTGTATAAAGTCAAGATCATTAAGCAATATAATGCTTTCTCTCTCAGAGAAATTCATGCACTCTTCCAATTGTCTCACTTTGATCTAGGAAAATTCAACTAATTACTTAGCCAATTATCAGCCTCTGCTAAGACTGCATTTCTCACGCATTCCTGGAGGAATTAAATCCCTATTAAATAGGAAAATACTTATAATTGATTGTGCAATGATTCCATGGTCTCCACGTGACTATTTAACTAACATGTACAATTTCCTAATTATACAATTGAGAGTTATCATCACTTTAACCTCAGTATCAACTAGGACTTCCTTAGAACTGACATGCAAAAACTATTTATAGCAAATTATCAGTTAACTGATTCATCACTGCTTGTGAATTAAATAAAATTTAATTCAATTTACCTCTCACTATCTCATCTCTAAGTTAGAACTAGTTAAACTAATTTTAACTCAATTTCTTGAGCTAACTAATTACAACTCACAAGTAACTATAATTGGACACCCTTAAATCATGGGAGAACTCTACAAGCATTCTATCAAACCCTCAACTCGAATTTCTTGAGCTAAATCAGTCATTCTAACTTTGTTAACTAATACAAGCTGTCATGATGAAATTACATTTTCTCTTCCAATTTAATTAAGGGAAAATTAAATCATAAGCCCACTTGGGGTACCATTTATTGGTGCTATTTCAACATGCCAAAATAAAAATTTAAATTTTTTTTAAAATAATAATAATTAATTTAAATGTTTCATATAGTTTTTCAAATTCAAGGTATATAATAAAATAACTTAAGTAAACTAATACAATCGTTCATGAGACGAAATGACAATTTCTCTTGCAGTTTAATTAAGGGAGAATTAAATCATAAGCCCCCATTTCTTGGTGCCATTTCAACGTGCCAAAACAAAAAATTAAAAAGATATAAAAACAAAAATAATTAGTTTAAACGTTTAATATAGTTTTTTCAAATTCGAGTTATATGATAAAATAACTATTAAATACGTAAGATGATTGTATTGTAGCTTTTTTAATGCCAATGAACAAAAAATATATACAATTAGCTTGTGTATTTAATATTTATTTAATCATATACATTGAATATGAATGCATTATAAATTTATCTTCCACATAAAATTTTACCACATTAAAATTCCAAATTAGGTAAAATTTTAAACATATCTTCTCTTTACTAAATTCAATACCATTTCCTAAAATAAAGTAAAAGGTTAATTCAACACAAACAATAAAAAATCTTGCTCCAAAATCTTTAATATTTCTTTTAATTCAGTATTTGTAAAATGAATATTTAAAAGGAAAACCATATCTTATGGATATATCAAAATATCTAAAGACATAAATATTTTCACATCAAAGTTGTAATATTTGAACATTTTGTTATCATGGCATGTAAAAAATATCATTAAATCTAATATTAATATAATTTTTTTAAATTTAATAACTTCATATTAATATATGATGATATATAATAACTCAGGAAGGAAGAATAAACATACATTGATAGAGGTGGAGAGATAGAGGAAGGGAGAGAAAGGGAGAGAGGGACAGTATGTGAGATGAATTGAGAGAGAGGAGGAGAGAGGGAGGGATAGAGAAATGGAGCTAGAAGGAAAGACAGGGAGGGAACACTACAAGAAAAAATGACATTGGTGAGGGGCGAAATTGGTCACCATAAGCTCATTGGTGAGGGTCAAAAGAACCTTTGTCACCAAAAATTGAATGTCACCAAAGGTGGCGTGATCGAAAGTATAGGTGTTGTGGTGACATTCAAGGTCCGTCACTAATAATGATTTATAGCGATGGATAATGACTTTCATCATTTCATATGAGCAATGGTGATGGACAATAGCCTCCGTCACCAGAAAACTGAACGTCACCAAAGGTGGCATCACCAAAAGTATGTGGTGTGGTGACATTCATGGTCCATCACAAATATTGATTATAATGACGGATAGTGACTGTCACCATTTCACATGAACAACAATGATTTTTTGTGATGGAATTTTGATGGCCGTCACTATTAGTGCATTATATGACTACGTTGATTGACCATCACCATAAACTCATTGGTGACATCAAGGCCCATCACAAATAATGACTATAATGGAAAACAGTGGCCCTCACCATTTCATATCAACAAAAAAGATTTATGGTGATGGACCTTTCATGGTCGTCACTATTGATGCGTATATATGGTGGCGTTAGTTGACTGTCACCATTTCATATTTTGGTGAGGGTTGAAAAATGTCACCATAAGCTCATTGGTGATGGTCAAAAAATCATCTATCACTAAAAACTAATTGTCCTCACTCCCTGTGAATATCAGGGCATGATGGAATCGAACTACCAACCTCATGCTTGTAAAGTAGGTGCTCTTCCATTGAGCTAGCACCCTTTAAAGAATTATACTTTAAACTAGAAATCGCCTCTAAAGGTGCAAAGGTACACTAAAGGAATAGAAAATCTAGGAAGATCAAAAGTTGCTAGAAATAATATGTTCAATATACATAATAAAAAGAAAATAAGAATAAATTCTGATATAATCTAACAAAGCATGCACTACATAGGAGAATAATTGGAAAGCAAAACTAGAAATTTGAATCACAACATAACAATATAAAAGAACATGCAATAGGAAAGGAACAACTACATAGTTTGAGAAATATGAACAATCCATGGGCCTGTTCTTATATATTGATATAGATAATGAAATAGAAATTTAGATTTATGAAATTTAGGTATCACACAAGAATGTCTTGAACAAATATCAAAATGTAAAATAGTATTTTTTGCATTTGGATTTACCTTGAAGAACCTCAAGAAAAAGTTTCCATGGAAACAACCAATAAAAATAACAACATGGACCCTAGGAGAAATTATGTAGTGGGTAAAATATGAAGGTAAAGCACTAGAGAAGTTTTCAAAGCAAATGATGAAAAGTGTATCTAGAAAGAACTGAGAAACCTCTGAAGTAAACCACACATTTATCATTGTGACTAGTACACTTGCAAAAATAGATGAAAATAAATTATGAACTATTCCACCAAAAATCAGTGATTTTTTCCACTAAAATATAGTTTCAAATTAATCACTAGCATGACACTAACTTCTCTGCAAAAATAGGGAAGTTTCAAGACAATGTATAATAGCTTGCCTGGAAATCATGTTGATAAAACCTTCCAAGGAATAAGACCACAACAGTCAACAAGAGTGCCATGAAAGAAGTGGCTCCTAGGAACCTCATTGAAAACAATATGTATGTAAGGCAGTCATCTAGATCAAGGGTCATCATTAAATAATCAATATGGAAACAGGTGTTGACATTTTCTAATCGAATCCTCTTTGGATTCACTAGTTAGGAAGAAAGCAAAAGGTTTCATCAAGAATGATAACTTACAGAATTTTGGGATTAGAATATGATGACATATTAATGAAGCAGATCAAGAAAATGATACTCTTTCATTCTAAGGAAACTTGCTGCAGGATCACTTAAAAGGAAAAGAATGAGGTACATGTATATATATGTTGACACATGATGTTATGAAGTCATGCCATGTGGTTGCAAGTATTATACTTCTATCTTTAAAAGTATGATCAAAATAGAAAGCATAAACTCTTCTAATGCACAAGTTGCCAAAAGGGAATGATCTACACTAGATGAAATCAACATAATATGTCCTCATATGGAATATGAGGTGGTTGTACATTATTAAGGAACTGCACAATGGAAGTCCCTGTGAATGAAATAAAACTATGGAGAAAGAAAAAGGAAGATATCATGGGAAGTACAACCATGGAAAGAAGCAATCAATGTCCAAGGAAGCCAAGAAGACTTGGCTAGGATATCTCCAGGGAATATATGTGGACTCTAATAAAAGTATGGAAAAGATAGAGACCCTTGAAAATACATATCTTTAGGAGATAAAAAAGGATGACGATGCCTACAAGAAGGATGTCATGGTGAAAGATCATCACTAAGGTAAATTTTGATTTAAGTATTCATATTTATATTTGAATAATATCTGATGAGCTTATTCAGAGCAGCCAAAGGGAAGTATATGTCTTCCACAGGTTGATAACCATATTGCAAGATGTAATATCCTTGGAAGTAGTATGGTTCGAAGGAAAGAAACATGATATGAAGGTAGACCAGATGAAAAATTGATGGATCACTTTCAGACAAAAATGAAAAGTGATGGGTGATTTGAGCCCTAATGAAGATATCCCAAAGATGAAGAATCCTCAAGAACGAAGAAATTCATGACATCAAAGAAATTAGTTCTTCATGAGAAGCTCAGTGTTTTCATCATTGCTGCTATAGATCCCTAAGAAAGAGGGGGGTTGGTAATAAGTTTCTTACCTAGTAGAAACTTGGAAGAAAGTCCCTAGGAGCCTAGACAAGTCCTTGGCTAAGAGGGAGCCTTGACAAGTCCTTGGATAAGAGGGAGCTTGAGAAAATTCCTTGATAGGAATGGGTATGTCCTCCCTAATTAAGAGGGAGAGATAGACGTGTCATTCTGGTCTTCACCTGGAAGATGAATTGTGGGATTGGATAATCATCTAGCATCTGATACTCTTTTGGGGATGTATTATGGTATCCAAGGTAAGAGTAGTCGTGAAAGGACCGATATTATTTGAGGATTAGCTATCCCCAAAATAATAGTCCTATGAGGTCATACTTGGTGAACACACGGGTGGAGTATGTACCTTGGAGACAATGATGAAGATGTCTATAATCATTGGTCTCGCCAGCATTGTAGTTCATGGTATCATGAAGAGATGGAGTTGTTAATAAAGGCCTTGTACTGTGACAATGCTGGTTAATAAGATGCTATAACAGATGGATTACCAATATAATTCTTCTTATGATATTCTTCAGATTGAGAGTGACCATGTACCATTATGAATACCTCCCTAGTTAAGAGGGAATGTTAGAACATGTAACTAATTTTGGTCTTCATAATGACTTGCAATTATGAATTTATGTAATGAAGAAGACAAAGATAATAAATTTTTTTTTTTAATACTTGCGCATCATGGGTTTCATGAGAAAGGAGTTTTTTAGTATAGGTCAAAGACTTCTTCTTGATGTCTTTTAGAGGTTTTTCATTTTGTCCTAAATATATATAATTTAGAGTCATGTATATGAATTGGTGTTACACTTATAAAGACAATTTATTGATGTAAATGTATGCCTTCAATTTCAGCCACAGTGGCTTTGGTGAATCAAGGCACTCTCCGAAGCTAATTTCATGTTTACAAGAACCCACATTTTCATTGTTGTCGTAGGAGGTCCACATTGGTTTTTATGACTTTTCTATCACCATGGTCTAGCTACTCAGATTTAAAATTTCATTCATAATGTCCATGTTGAATCAGGGACCTTTCAAATCACCTTCGCCAGAAGGCTTAAAGAAAACCACCGGGTGATAGGCATATGAACAGTAAAAGAAGGCATGCCCTACTCATTTGGGATTCAACCCATTTCCATATCTACAAATAATCATATCTTTCTTTCAGAAAGAATGTTTTCTAATGACCCAAATCTCCTTTCATTCTAGCAAATTTTTAGTCTTATAAACATGTTACTTCACCCGCTGTACGCTGCCATGCAATAGATGATTTCTTTGATTATATGATGGAACTCCCTTTTCTTTATAGTGAAAATGGCTGATGCCACAATTTTTTATGGAAATGCAGGGGCAAAGGTTTATCTGTACATAAAATCAGTCTGAAATAGTTCAGGACGTGTAATCATATTATTAGCCCCGTAAAAGTCTGGGATTATTTCAGAAAAAAATCCTCTCATATTATTTGGACTTTTCAAATAGAATTTTTTACTTATTAATATTTATTTTGATGCGATGAGGTCTAGGGTCCATGTTTATAGTCACCCACATTTTCATATTTGGCTTAGGAGGTCCACACTGGTTGTTTATGAATTTTCTATCATCTTAGTCTAACTACTAAGACTCAAAATTTCAATCATTTTGGTCTTGGTGAATCAGGGCACTTTCCAAATCACATTCCCCAACAGGATTCTAGAGAACCACTAGAGGAAGGCGGATAAACAGTAAAATATCTCAATGAACATCTGCCTATCTTTAAAAGAGGGTAGGACCTACTCATTCGAGATTCGACTTATTTCCATATCTATATCTAATTCTATCTGTCTTTCATAATTTCTAATGACCCAAATTTCCTTTCATCCATACTCAAAAATTGCCATTTCATAAACATGTCACTTCAACCACTATATGCTATCATACAATAGACGAGTGTCAAGAAAATATTATTTCATAAAAGGGTTTCAGGAGCTTTGATAAGGGGCATTCAAAGTGCAGCATTCATGACAACCTATGCCAGAATCCAGTGAAATGTCGCAAGCATGGTTGTGATTGATCCACTTTTTTTAGGTTTTTAAGGATTTGGGTAAATTTGGAGGGTGCCAAAGTACTTAGGGGCAGAGTTCTCTATGGACAGAAATCCAACTTTGGTGGAACTATGATTTCCATCAAAATTTTGGCCCAATTTCAATTAGAAATATTGCTGGAAATGGAGGACGTTTTGAGTGCCCCATATCCCACAGTTTTCAGAAAGAGTTGGTTGACCAAGACTTTTCTCCTCCTCAGTGTTGTTGGTTTCTGTCATTATGTGACAGAAGACAGTTGGATGGAGCTAATCGATTTTGAAACCTCAATGATACATGGTTGAATAGTTTGGGTGTGACAGAGGCCGAAGGTAATCACTGTAAAGAGGAAGGCTACAATAGCATGAAGAAAGGCTCAGTCTTGAGTTTCAAAGATGTCTAAAGGATGTTGGAAGTAGGCCGAGAAGAATACTTTATAAGGCAGCTCGACTCATTTTGGAGACTATCCATCTTTGACATTTAAAAAGACCAACATCTTCATCATCAATGAAAATCTGTGGCACTGTTAGACGAAGGATAGAAGTGTATTGTGATATGAAGTTAAAAGAAACCAAAACCATGAGGATTGTCTCTGAGGAATTTAAATTTACAAATGATGAACTTAAAGACATGCAAAATAAGTTTTATCTGTGACATAAAGGACTGAGCATCTCTATACCTTTGTGCAAAATGAATCAAAAGTCTGTGATGTACTCTATGCTACAGGACCAAAATACTAAGGTACATAGTCTATAGAAGGGACCAAAATCATCACTGTGAATAAAATCCAAGATTCTGATCAATTCCAAGTTTGAAGCTACACTTAACTAGCAATTTCACTGGGAGGTGCAAAGGAGCACCGAAAGGAGGAGGCATGAATTATGTTGTGCTATCAATAAGAGAAACATGGCCTTGATAGTTTGTTGAGAAAACATTACTTGAGCTCGCATTAGTGAGGATCATTGACCTATTTGAGTAGAAGGATATAGAAATGGTTGTCAATCCCTCTCAAACCTATAGAAATCGAATTGATATTGGTTTCCGGGCAACGTAAGGTAAACAATTCCACTCATAGTCACCAGAGTGACCTATGTGAGGTGGTGCTCATGCTCTGTTCAGGTCAGATTCAATAGTTAGGGATCCATGCCCAAATATCTAAATTTTGGAGATTCCAATATCAAAATTGTTTCCTATCAAATGATTGAGGATCTGCACCCGATTCTTTCCTTTCAAGCGATATTTTTCCTTCAAAGGTGGAATCATTTCCATCTGTTGGAAAATGGAATCTTGTACAAACCAGAAAAATAAAAAAGCACCACTCCTATTCTGGTGCATATTTAAAGATAAATAAAACCTCTAGGTAAATGGTTCCACCCATAGTTACTAGAATCACCTGTAGGAGGTGGCAGCTATGTTCCCTCTTCTGGTCACAAATTCATGAAACAAGGATCATCATCCAATTATTTGAATTTTGGTGATTCCAAAATCAGAACCATTTCCTGTCAAGGGATTGGGTTGGACTCTAGAATCAGGGGTCAACACCCAACCCTTTCATGTGAAGGGATTATGCTTGATTCCAAAAACAAGGATCTGCACCCGAGTCCTGGCCATTACAACCATGGGATCTGGTTACAGCATGTATGTGGAATCATTTCCTTCTGCTGCAAAATGATTCATGTCAAAAAAAAAAAAAAAAGAACATAGCTCCTAGTTTGGAATGGGTTTCCTTCAGTGCAGGATAGGTTTGGACGGAAGAGACGAAGGGCACACGAGTTGCCTAAAAACCGTGGAAACTCACTAAAATCATTTTACGCATCAGTCTTCAATTTCTTTTGCACATTTGAGATTATAGTTAACCAGACCCTATAAGATGATGACTAAGAAGTAGGCACTGTAGTTAATACTTCAGTGTGTTACAATTTCAAATTAAAGCAAACCAAATGTAATTTCAAATTTTTTATTGACTCATATCCCACCAGCCATACAATAGGCTGCAAGACATCGTAGCTTTGTAGGTTATTGCATTTTAGTCTTGAATTTCCCCAAATATTTTCTTCCTTCATTGGTAGGGTATGAGCATAAACCCATATAACTAGCTCTCCATTGTTTCAACAAGTTACTAATTAGTCCTGGTATGTAAAAACCCATAATTCATAATTTTCCTATACCTAAAACCTTTTCAAACTCAAGCTCATGCATGCGCCTGTTCCGATGCATATGGGCATCTTTGCATTCATTCACCTACAATCCAATCCCATATTTGAAGAACTAATACAGAAAAACTAATGGATATACTTGTATGTATGCATACGGCCATTGTTTGCATTCATACACCTATAGTTCATTCCCAAACTTGAAGAACTGAGAAAGAAAACTTGCAACTACAAGTATAGAAACTTATAATACAACCTAGATTTTCCTTCACACAATCTATGTTGTGGAAAGTACTACATGATTTTTGAGATTGAACACTGTAAGAGATTTGATGTCACGAGAATGAATAAGACATATTTTCTTATAAAATATCACAGAACTAAAACTAGGAATTAAGTCTACGAGAATGTTTCAAGGTCTTAAGAATAAGGTAAAAAATTGTAATTGACATAAATTCAAAAGCAATATTTATCGCACAAGCAAGTAAATTAATTGAAGCTATGTCTTTTTGGTATACCTGGATAGTTTCTTTTCACTTCTTGCCACTAGTGGAGATATTGCTAGTTCATTCTTGATAAATCTTTATCGTCTCTTGGCTTGAAGAATAGATGGAGGTTTGCTAAATAACTCATTCAATCATAATAGAAGTGCATATGATTCACTCCAAATTATCTAGCAAACCTCAATATATTCTTCAAGAAAAGAGACCTCAAAGGAATACCAAGAATGTCCTAGCAATCTCTGCACTGCTAATAACTGGACAAAACAGAAAGAACAAAGGTAACTCTCTTGATAGAAAAAATATCCATAGCTTCAGTTCTTTTAAATGCTTGTGCAAGAATGTATTTATCATGGATTAGATCAATTCACTATCTAGCTTTCTAATCTACATCTTGACCTCTCTATGTCCAATTTACAAAACTTCCATTTATCTTAAAATTGAATGAATGAAAAGTAGAATTGTCTAGAAATATTTGCACTGTAGTATCACATCCAAGAAGGAAGAACAAAGGAACTTTGTATACTAAAAAATTATGGATTCAATTCTTTTGCATTCATGTTAAGAAAATATTTCTTATGGTGTAGATTGATTCACTTTATCTAGAAAACCAAGATCTTAATCTCAACCTCTCTTTGTCAAATTCAATAAACTTGCATTCTTTTTCATTTTGCAAGAGTGGAGAGAAGAGTTGTAATAAGTTCCGTGAGATATCAAAAGATTAAAAGACAAATTTAAAAAAAAAATAGTTTAGCTATGAATTCCTATAACCTTGATCCCATCTAATATTCTGGAAGTCCTGCTGAAAAATAAGAGTATTCATCAGTGAAGCCAAGGCCCCACATAATTGGCCATGTGGTCTACATTTAATAAAAAAGAAAACAAGAACTATAAAATAATATTGAAAAAAAATACACAAAATAAAATGTGCAAGGAGAGTTAGGAAAATACGGACTGCAATTTGTAATGAATTTTTAGTTTTCCTAGAGAAGTTTGCAAATAAATCTGCAGATGGTTATGAATAATGTTGAAATTAGATTACAAATATATAACCGTCACCTAGTGAAGATATTTTTTATACTCAATGCTTACAACACTTTTGAGCCTATGAATTTCCTCCAATTTTCTAGATGATTTGTCACACTGCTATTCCTTTTATTGTATAGAGAGAAATGCTCGTAGGGTACATGCAGAGGATAAGGCATATGGTAGTTTCACTCCCTCCTTTCAACAATTACAATTCAAATCTTATTTATGAATACGAGTATCACAACTTGGAAAAACTAATCCAAAAACAGATCACCTTGAAGAACGTAATTTCACATCATGGAAAGTTGGTCATATTAGTTTTTGCAACAAATATGGATATTTGTACTTCAGATGATTAGATAATGAACTTTAGAATAATATCATAAAGCCTTCAGTGGACATTCAGTTCTCATTCGAAATGATAAACAACCTATGTTATTATATATTATGACTTGAAAGTGCCCATGAATAAAAGGCCCTAGACCCAATCTATGCAGAGGAAACTGTCGATTGTATAAGGGGACCGGATCCAAAATTATAAAACTAACTCCCTTTTAGAAAGGTGTTGTAAGGGGATTTCATGGGTTTTCCATCGAATAGAAAAGGAATTGCAAGGGGAATTCCAGCATGTCACATAATACTGTTAGAACCTATATGTTGTCTTAGATGTGCACCATAAAAGGAATTTACTGTGAAATAGAACAGGAGAGAAGGAAACAGAGAAAGTAGAAGCAATCATTTTATTAGTAGCTCAACATTGTGATTTGCTGAAATTCATAAAGTAACTCCAAAAAAATAGAGAAACAACCTTGATCTGTGATAATGGTGCTAACTCAGAAGAATTGAATCCTGTCATGAGCTCCATGGGAACTAAAGTATTTAGCACAGGGATGTGAACCCCACTGTAACATAAAAATTAGACCAAAAAAATACTATTGTTTTCTAGGAAATACTGTTTGAAGTCCTCTATTGTGAACATTATTTTTCCATAGAAATGTACTCATGTGGGTAATAATGTGGTCTCCCACGATTCTATATATCTTAAATAAATCCTAGACAGATTGTAGGGATTTTTGTAATCAAGTGTCATAGATAGGAGATTTTAAAATTGTAGAAGCTATTCAAAGACACGAATTAGTGGATGCCTTCATATTCAACAATGAAATATAAGTTACAACACAATTTAGCACTTGTCTGGAAAAAATGAAATAGTATTAAAGCCTACAGATGACCAAAATGGATCAACTGTACCAATATTTATAAACATTTAAATTCCACCCAAAGGAATGCATTCATCAGCTAAATGATTGTATATATACGTGTGTGTGTATCCATCCATATATAATGCACATACATATATTTGAATCTCCATACATACATCCGACCACACTAATAAAAATAGTGGATCTACAGTGTACACAACATAAGCCTTGTAGGTCTGTATAGTATGAGTATTGTGCATCCACAGGTGCTGAAGATCAAGTCCTATACAACCTAATCTAAGTAAGGAACAAAAAAAATGGCATGATACTTGAGATGCAATATAGCTATAGGCTGGAAATGTGCCACAATATCTCTTCCTAACACAAGAGATGCAAGAGTTAGGAAGAGATATTCAACATTTTGTTTCAATGTGGGGTCAGGTAATGTCCTAGTTTAGCAGACAGCAAGCGACAGTTTCATTTAGTTCATCAGAGGCACTATATGACAACGATATTTTCTAGTTGTGTATTCATATGGCTTCGTAAGTTAATAACAAAGTTGATTTATTAGAGATGAAGTCCATTGTGGTATATCGTGAGAATCAAAGTTGTATTTGTATGGGCTCCGAGTAAAAACCACTGAAGTCCCCAACTTATTAAAATATGAAAAAAAATCAAAAATAAAATTACGAATTCATCAAAGGATCAATACCTGCGAATTAACAAAAACTTACAACCCTAAATCCATTACTTGACAAGCTCGTTCACCCAACCAACATCTGGCGACTGTGCTGATGAAGAAGAGTCTTGAGATTTTCTTTGGTAAGCCTTGCATATATCTTTTCCCTCAATTGTTTTCGAGATTCGACCCTCTGAACATGCTCTTCAAACTAATCACCCACATCATTGGTGTTTTCTGAGTGAGAACAAGAGGAGTTGCTACAGAGTATGAGCAAAGAAATAGACTCTACACAGAATCTCCACCCATATTTACAAGGCTGGGTCTGATATTGAGCAGGATGAAGCCAGCATCTGAAAACATCGTGAGCAAACTCACAGGCATCCCCTCGGTGGCAAGTCCCCTTTCTAAAGTTCGGGCAAGTAGTTCCAAAATATTGAAATCATAGAGGATCGCATTTTTTAGTTTTCTCACCGGCCTGAGCGAAAGGGCACTCAGTCCAGTCATTGCTCCGTCCTCTCATATAGCGTCGCACCTTAAATTCGTACGTTCTGAATTTGTCACAGGAATATGCATCCACAATAGGAAAATATTCTTCATCTTCATTATTGGAAGGAAAATACTTCTGTAGGGCACAAAACACATCCTCCTGCTGAGGCAAGCCCACAAATGTGTTGTTAAGACAACACCTGTCATATTTCCCAGCGCATCTTTCTGCACAAAAGCCACTGAATCTCCATTTCTCTCATAGCCACAGCTCATGTCTGGACAATCTGGAATACTCAGAGCACTTCTGTCAGTCTTTGAACCCGCGACCTGCTGCGAATCTTGAAGGTGAAGAGCTCATGTAATGAGACCAGGGGATCTGAAACAGACCAAATCATCCCCATGTCTACCAGAAGAATGATCACTGAAAAACGAACAGGGCAATGGCCCCATGGAATATGTTGGTTTCTCTGTAAAAACAGTTGACATTTTTTCTAAATCAATCAACCAGATAGAGACCTGACAAGACACACAGACATAGTTCTCCGAATTCTAAATATAATCAATCCAAATCTATTAAACCCCCAATTTCTTCAACAATAAACTTTCCCTATTCTCATCCATGAACATGTCTCTTTTCTACCTCTACCTCTGCATCCTCGTCCGACTCCGAGCAGGTGGAGGTGAGTACCAGGCCAACACCAGAGAAGCCTGCAGTTACGCCTTCACTTAAAAACTGTCACATTCGTTCGAGTCCAAGCAGGAGGAGGTTACTACCAGCCCAACACCGGAGAAGCCCGTAGCTAGGCAGTTGTTGAAAAACTAGTACATTCTATGGAAAAATGGCTCGTGGATCATGCGAAACAAGGAAAAACCATTTGGGAGATGGAAATGTGGTTGATAGCTATGAAATATCAGGACAAGTATTTTTAAAACTCAAAATAATCGCTGGTAATAGGGTCAAATGGAATATTTTCATTGGTTCGAGGAGGTGCCACATGTCTAAATTTTACTGGCTGGAAGGGCGAAAAGAAAGGCTTATCATTGGCTGGGGTGAACAGTGTTTGCTCACCCCAAGCCAGCAAAGAGAACGCATTTTGGCGTAATGAAAAAATTTATATTTGTAAAAAGTATAAGCATCTCTATGACAAGTAGAACATCTATATTTGTGAGCTGAACTATAAAAATACATACAAAACTTTTTGAATCATCAAGAATCAAAGTTTCATGGCATCCTGTGTGAAAACCTAAGGGATGATACTTCATGACATAATTTATTATGATGATATAAGGCCCATATCTGTGACACTAGAATATGTAGCAGCATTATATCTCCTCATAAGGATTGTGAGGGTATAGGGAATCCGTGACACAATTTTGTGAAAATAGCACCCTTCTCATACATAAAATAAAGACGAATTCAATTCTTGAAGCTGACCTATTTGATATTGAAAGATAAAGGACACTGAAAGTAGCTCAAATATATCTCTGTGGCTTATTGTGACTTGGTGTTTTATTATATACGTGTCGTGGCACCACTACCACTTGTTTCTTTCCTTCTTTATGTTATTTTCAACATTGTCAACATTTTCCCTTGTATTCACAGGCATCACAAGAAATTGTGGATGCACAAGGATAACCCCATTTGGCACCAAGGATGACCCCATTTTCCCATTGTGCCAATTAAAGTCCCAATAAGATCAAAGGATGTCTTTGCCATGCCAATCTCATCTAGGCATCCCGAGTGTCACATTGTTTTCTCCCTTCTCCCTTATTTTCCTAGGACCAAGAAAAGAACATAACTAAAGTTCCAACCCTTATTTGACTAACCTAACCCACTAAATACGAAAGAAAAATGTCTTACCCTTCCAACTAACTATCAAGGAAAATCATACAAAAATTGAAAATGAACAGCTTCAAAGAACTGATATTTGACGACAAATTACTAATTTCTTACCATCAACAACCTAAGAGGGCTCAATTTTATGTAATTTTCTTTCTCTATCCACTCGTTTGTTGAAAGTTTGAAGGGATTTGTCTGTTTTTTCAGAATCTCGTCCCTTTATGCCGAAAACGTGTTGTAATGAAAATTTTCTTTGATCCAAATTCACCCAACATATGAACCAATTCTATATTGCCCTTTTTCCCTGCTACTCTTTGAGAAGTTTAGAAAATTCATAAACCATTCCCAAGACTAAATAAATGTTTTGAGTGATGTAAATATCTCTCAAGAATAATTTCAATCAATCCAATCAAAGAGATTTATTTTACTAGCATTGATCCATCTCAACCCTAGATCTATTGCACACCAGGGGAGAGAAAAACTCCACCTACAAATCTCTCAGCACTCAACAAATCCTGTGCTAAGATGGATCTATGCTTGTGTGACTGTGTGATGTAAGCAATTTTTTATGTGAGACTTTTTTTATCATTACTCTTGGTGCAATCAATAGTACAACAAAAGATTGAAACAGTTATGTAACATCATGATATCTGGAAACTCTGGAGAAAAATTACATCGTCGATGAAAGACAATAATAATCATGGATAACAAATAAAGTTTTAAGCGAATGATGTTAGAAGGCTTGATCCCATTTTACATTGCCATGTTTTTGTGCTAATCGTAGAAGATTTTCTAGAGTGTAGACTAAAAATTGTTACCAGGACCCGAATCATAGTGGTAAAACTCACCAGGTATCACTTGGACTCAGTGATCATACCCTATTCACTGTCAGGCATGGGGGGCCAAGTCAGAAACTTGGAAAAAATAACTTGAGAAATAGTCAGCAACAACACCTGAGTCTGACTTCTAGTCCGGACTCAGAGACAGTTTGACTCAGCAAAAACCCAACAAGCAGTTTTGGTTTTGAGAACTCAACGCTAACTCGCAAAGTTGGCATTCAAACTCAGAAAAATTGACTCCACCAAAACCTAGTAAAAAAGTTTGGGTGAAATTATGTGTACATTTAATACAAATGTGCAAGGTTTGGACAAGTTTCTTGCAAATTAGGAGATTATGATATTATTTTGGGTGAAATTTATGTACGGTATAAATGTTTTATTGACCAAGTTTTTGACAAAAAATTTGCAAATTCGACAGTACTCTGACCTGGTTACCCTAAAAAAGTTTTCAACAGTGGTCCCGATCAATATTTTCAAATATAAAAAAATATTTATAGGGTTTCGATCAATCTAAAAGAGGGCTTTCCTTGGTGAAATGTTTGATGAATATCTTAAGGAAAATTTGAAAATATTACAGTCACCACAATTGTACTACATCCTTTCCTCCGACACATCCACCCATGAGGCTCTGATTGCCACCACCTTACGTTATGGAAAGGAGTGGCTGTGAAAGACTGTATAGGATGGAAAAAGGGTGGACTCTGATCATAACCCAAATCATGTAACAGAACATACTTCCAACGAGATCCAGAATGAGAATACGAAGGGTTTTTCTTCACACAGAAATGAGGCACACTCTGATTCACAGTCGGGTTTATACATGAGGAAGATTCATTACAAGGAGCATTGCTATAAACCTGCATCCAATGTCAAACAAGTAATTTTGGAGCATCACGACTTCTGGGACAGAGTTGCAAGCTTGAAAAAGGGGGCACTGATAGGAAGATGGTTGTACCCAGAGGATTTAATTGTTGATATGCTGGAGTGGGTAAAAAAATTCTGGTGTCCAATTCTGGGTTGCATTCCTAAAGTAAGTAAAATGATGGGGAGCTAGATTAGCATGCATTTTCCACATGAGGAATATTGTAGGAAGATTATAGCTCAAACCTAGGTCCGGGGCAGGAGTTTTATTCAACTCCTCCCATGGTTTTTGGGTTTCAATCCTATAATTGATGCCCCAAAAATTAAATTGATTTGGGTCAAATTACCGGGCTTTCCCCTTGAGTTATGGACCTTTAAAATGCTTCGGGCTATTCGAAATTCCATTGGAATGACCAAATATTTGGATCCTAGATGTATTGGTACTATGGATAAGTGGATCGATTGGATTTTAGTTGAAGTTTCATTCCAAGGTGGATTGCCGAGTGATGTTGATTTAATTTGGGGACATCGAATACACCGACAGAGACTGGACTACTGGGGTGTGCCATTCCACTGTCTCATATGTCACCACACTAGTCACTTGCAAAGAACCTTTCCTATAAGACAATGGAGGAGAGGACGCCACAAAGACATGTCTTTGGGTCGCCAACATGGAAATAAGTCAGCTCATGCATTTGGGTCCGACTCGAGTAAGTCAATTCCCCCCTCTTATAATAGTGTTCGATCTTACTCTTCGGATTTACCTTTGTTAAATACAGGTACTGAAAAAGCCCCATATTTGCCTGAAAACACGGGTTCCCCTCACTACAATCAATAATTCTCTCCAATTTCCCACGAGTCAACCTCGCCGCACTCTGATAAACCAATAGATGACCCCCAGGGAACTGTCTATATAGGCAATCCTACCTTATCACCACGTCCATATCTCTCTGACTCACTAGTGGTTTCAGCATTGATGCCCCCCCTAGAATGGGCTTCTCCATTATCTTCTCATGAACCTGATCACCTACAATGCCCAGATTCCCTGCGGAATACTGTGGGTAGTGATTTAGATGTGCTTCTAGGAAACCCGATTCTAGATATGGTTTCACTTACTGTCTTTGATAAAGGACTTTCAAAACCCTTTCCTCATATATCTCCTGAGTCAGATTCAAACATCACTATCAGGAAGACTACTAAAAAGGGATCAAGGCATTTTCGTGGTTGGCTCAAGACAAAATCATTATTTCAAGGGGATCTGCATGATTTGCATGATGTTCCTATTACTACAACTGGTGATATTTGGGGCCTTAGAGTAGGCAGCCCCAATGAAGTACCTAAATGATGACTATGGTATCTCTGAATGTAAGAGGGTTGGGCAGACCCTCTAAAAATCTTCGCCTTCGCTAGATGTTTTCATAAATAAATCCATCAATGGTATTTCTCCAAGAAACTCTTTGTAATAGAACTGTTGCTATTGGGACCATTTTAAGTATACGGTCGAGTTGGCATGCAGTGGGAGTGGGATTTGGCCACCCTTGAGAAGCTGGATGATCGCAAGCTTGAAATTTTAAAAATATAGGAAGCTACATGGAAATTAAAAATAAGAGTTCAATGGTTGCAGGAAGGTGATCTAAATACAATGTTTTTCCATAACTGTGAAAATGGTCAGGGGAACAAGAATTCAATTTGGAGAATAATGGTTGCAGATGGCTCTATGAAACATAAAATGGAGGACATACAAGTTGAAGCGCTCAATTATTTTATTGATTTTTATAAATTTGACCATGAAATTGATCATCAACGCCAAGCTTGGGTAATACAACATATGCCCTGCATTTTCGACCTACATGCAAACAATGTTATGGAGGTGGAGATATCTAAGAAGGAGTTAGAAGCTACATTAAAATCTTTTACACGTGACAAAAGTCCTGGGTCGGATGGATGGCTGACTGCATTTTAGTTATACTTCTATGATATGTTGGAGGACGAGCTGCTTATGGTTGTGGAACAAATTAGAATTTTGGGTTTTGTTCCTGGCGATATGAATTCAACCTTCTCGAAAATCATTCCTAAGTCATCGGATCCTGAAAAATTCTTAGATGTTAGGCCTATTGCACTATGTAATGTTGTGTACAAAATAACCTCTAAAATTATTGCAAATAGGATTCGGGGGATCCTATCAACATACATTTCTAAGGAACAATTCGGGTTTTTAAATGGCAGGGCTATACACGACACCATTGCTATAGGACAGGAGGCTTTACACTCAATTCATGAAAACAAAACTGAGGCTCTAATTATGAATATCGACATCCATAAGGCATATGATTCTATAGATTGGTCTTTCATTAGGGTAATTATCCTAAATATTGGGCTATCTATTAAGTCTATTAGATCGATAATGGCGTGCATAACTTCAGTAAGATATGTTGTTCTCATTAATGGACTGCCAACTGACTTTTTCTTTGCCGAAAGAGGGCTTCAATAGGGCTGTGCTTTATCCTTGCTCATATTCATCCTTATTATGGATTGCTTCATCAACTGCATGAAGATGGAAATGGAAAAGGGTTACTACGATGGACTGGATTTCTCTCCTACGGTATGTGTCACACACTCATTATTTGTTGATGATTTGCTTGTCTTTGGTAAACTTATTAGGAACCAATGGTTTTATCTGCACTAAATTCTCAATCGCTTTGGAGATGCTTCTAGTTTGTGCATTAAAAAAGGTAAATCTCTCCTTCTGTATGATTTGGGAGATGTGGAGGAAATTAAGTTTATTGTTGAGTTTATGGGGACTCGTAGAAGTCATATAATGATGGGCATAACATATCTCAAATTTAGACTCAAACCTTGTTCATACAATAGCAGTGATCGGACTTGGCTGATCGAGAAATTTAAAAACAATATACACAAATAGACGAGTAGGTTCCTTTCGCTGGGTGGTAGATATATCTTGATACAAACTGTCTTATCTCAATATGTGGTCTATTGGTATCACATGTACTTTCTCCCAGCAATCATTGTTAACAAAATTAATTCCATTATTGCAAATTTTCTGTGGGGAGGTTCCTCGGATCACACTAAAATCCATCTTTGAAAATTGGAGGAAATCTCTATCCCGAAAATATCTGGCGATTGGGGTCTATTAAATCTCATAATTTTCTCAAATGTGTTGCTGGTAAAATATTTATGGCGTGCTCTGAAGGGTGACGGAGTAAGGTATACTTGGGATGTGTAAGGTCTGTACAAAAGGCTTCAGCCATCTGGCACAGTTTCCAAAGAGTGATACACATCTTGGGACAAAGCCTGGTTTGGGAGTTCGGCAATGGAAAAAATATTCTAATTGGAGTCAACCAAATGCTCGGGTCTGAAAATGAAATTCTCTTTGATTGACACCTGCTTCACATATTTCATCACAGTGGAATTCTCTCTCTCTTTGATCTTATATACTACTGGAACCTTGGGGCTCCCATATGGAAATATATAGAGATGCTGGGGTTACGGGGCAGTGAAGCACATAGCGGGGAATTCCATAAATCTCTTCTACAGGTGATGGAATTATCTTTCAAAGGGGAAGGTGAAATTATGGTTTGGAATGGAAAATTCAAGGGTGCGGGATTACTGGTTAAGGACGTGTGAAAATCAAATTGCTAAAATGACTCCCGACCCTACGCTGTCTCCTTTTTATATTGCATGGAATCTTAAAATCCCTACAAATATAATATTATTTGCATGGTTATTGTGGAAAAACAGAGTACTAACTTGGGAGGTATTATGCAAATGTGGATTTTATGGTCCTGGAAGATGTCCATTTTTTCTGCAGCATGAAGAGACTGCTTCTCATCCTTTCTTCAAATGTACCTTCTCTCTTTCTATTTGGCAGCATTTTCTTGGGCTTATAGGTGACCCTTCTTGGCATCCTTCTGACTATATTCAAGTTATCAAATATTGGGTTGTTGGAAGTTTCTCTTACAAATCTTTACCCTTATATGTGTTTTGGGAAATCTGGAATGCTCAGAATCTTTGGATTTTCGAAGGGGTTCCCCCACAACGCTCCAAGATTACAGGGAATATTGCTTTATGGATTAATTATCGTCCTTGTATCCAACCTACTATGAAGGATCTTTCTAAGAGAATTCGGCCTCACCATATTGAGCTCTGAACTTTATATTTTGATGGTGAAAATAAGGATGGCCTATGTCTGTGGGGCCTGGATAAAGCTTGAAAACAAGGACCAATATCACATGTTTTGGAATGGAGGTGTTGGCTCAAACAATAAGGTAGAAATTATGGCATTATGGAGTGGGATACTGATTGCTTATCATAAAAATTTCCCTTCAATTCACATATATGGAGACTTGAAATACACCATTGATGGGATCAACGAGAGATGTGGAATGTAATGCAACAATAGCATTGGTTTGGTACAACGGATCAAGTATCTATTAGGAAAGTTTCAAGCCTACACTATTCAGCACATGCATAGGGAGAAAAATACGCGTGCTGAACTTCTCTCCAAAAGAGGGCTGGAGTCCACATATGGTGCTATTCAGATCATGCATTATAGGGATTCCACTTTGTTGGACTCTCAATCTTTTCCTCTTCCATAATCTACATCAAGCGAGCCTGATCTTCTCAGGCGAGCTAGAATAAATTTGCAAGTGAGCGAGATATCCTTTTTTCTTATGCTTATTTTATAGGCTATATCTTCATTGTACATTCCAGATCCTTTTCTGCTTTTTCCCTTTCTCCATATTCTCCTTTATGCTATTTTCAATCAGATGATGTTCCCACCAGCCCTCAGTATGTATCTGGGCTCAGTGATGTTCTATTCAGTTACGTATTGGTTGGGTTTTCTGTTGTTGGTATGCGTTGTTTTGATGTGTCTTTATGGCCTTTGTACTATTCTTATGATGGATTTGGTTTGCCTCTTCATGGGGTTCAAATATTGTCTGCTATCTGGCATATGCTATAATGGTATGTCTAATGTGCTAGAAAATGATCTTTTATCAATGAATATGAACTGTTATATATAACAACGTTTTTTTGTCCTGAAAAAAAAGGGTTGAATCAAAATATTTAGCATGCAAGGGTTTCAATCAATGCTGCGGAACTGCGAATTTTTCCTTCTAGGATTATAACCACAATATAATACCTTCAATTTAGCTCAATTCAGCCTAGCATTTTAGACAAATTTATGTCTTTTCTATGATTTACACATCAAATTCACTCAAGTCCTCCACTTCCACGTTAAGCTACAAAGAATTTCTGGTTACATGATATACACAACTCTTTCACCAGTGCGGCAAGGCTTCAAATCTTACAAATAATAGTAAGGAGCATACTAAGTCTTCCATTACCCTAAATTTCAAAATCTTTGACACTTACATGGAAATCTTCAAACGATTGCCTTGAAAAACAATTTTACATGTGATTTTCATATAAAATAAAACGGTTTCACTGAAATGGGTTAAATACAAACTCTCAACTGATTCATGGAGGTAAAAAAAAACCAGCTAGTTCATCTCACAGGAAGTGATCGTGATCATGGCCATCCACGACTCTTCTGATAAGCCCACTTGAACCCCTCAGTGTAATGGAGCTAATGGAGCTTTCTGTGGTAGTCTAGGGATAGAAATCACTGTGATTGGAGGCACCGGGATTCCTATTTATTGAGTTCAACAAAGTGTATCAAATCACAGTTGGGATAGCATGGACGCACCATTCCTCCTTCTTCATTGGAAAAACCCTGCAGCCCGAGGGAAATAGACAAGGGAAATGAAAAAAATTGATATTCAAAAAAAAAAAATTCCCATGAACTAGTTTTACTCAAAAGCTAAGGAAAAAGGGTTTTGAGAGAGATTATTGAACACAAACTCTACAAGGATTAGGAAAAGTTGTTTCTTGTTATCTTTTTTATTATGGTATGGTGGTGTAAAACTTTGCATTAAGTAATCAAGTAATGGGTTATAATGGGGCTGGAAAAGATCAGAGTTTAAAGGATTAAATGGCTACGAAGGACACAAAAGCTAAAAAGCAAGTTGAATAAGTTTTGAGGAAGTAGAGATAATTAATGAGTGGTGGTTGAACTTGATGTGTGTAAATGGAGAAGGCAATGAGGATTTGTAAAAGTAGATTAACTAGGAAGAGAGTAGTGAAGTGAGGATGAGAGATTTGGAGAATTTCAAAGGGAAAGGTGAGTTGGTGAGCAGATGGTTGTGAACCAAAGGGTTGATGATAAAATATAGCTCATTAAATAGTGGTAGTGAATGCACCTCAATGAGCTCTAATGAACACACTGGAGTGAGGTTACAAGACATATGTGATTACAAAGTAGCAGGTTGGATGAAATGTAGGATAAGATTGCGAATGAGAGAATCAAATGAACTAATGGGAAACCATATCCTAAGGCCAACAGAGGATGAGAACCTAGTAGTGGGCATGGCACTAGACAATAGAAAATTTGGCCTTATGCCAACCCCACCCCTTATGCTTCTTAAATACATATAGGTGACACTACACTGGGGTGTTAATAATGGTTCAAGTCCACCTCGTAGTCAGCTTACTTATGGAGGAAAAATAACAATTAGAGGAAGTATTCTTAACAATAGTGCAAGTTTGAATATTAAAAGTAGGACACTTGGGAATTTCAGTTATTTAGAGCAAAAAAAAAAGAGTTTCATGAATTTTAGTACCTATGATGCTTTGAATTATAACCTAGGAGCATGTAAGAGAAATAATATTAGAGTGATGTACTATTTAATAAATTTAGTCATATGTAAATGTTCTGGAAAAAAACATAATGATCCACATACCTTGATATAAAAAAAACCTTAAAAATGTCACTTTTAAAATATCTAATGTAGTTACCTCATGGAATTCAGGTAGATATCACAATTACTTATGTAAGTAATCGTGCGATCATATTTTTCATTCTCTTAAAGGAACTCTTTCTAGAAATGCACCCCATCAAGCATAAATCATCCTAACATATACATTTGAAGTAATATAAATCATCCTATGACTATCCTCGAAAGAATTCTCACCCATAGCCTTGGTGATGGTGTAAATCTTGTATCAAAATGGTATGAGATTCTTCTAGGAATTTGTCAATTGCTCTTTATGCAAGTCCAACCATAACTCATCATCAACCTAAAACTTATGTGGATTCGAATGGATTGTGTATCTACTTGTACTTGGAGTTCACAACTTTCTATAAAATATCATGAACTCGTTATTGAATTTGTTAGATACATTCCTCAAAATTGGTTTCGTTGCTTACCTCATTCCAAGTTTTGGAGGTATCTTCATGTGTTATTCCATGAATATAGCTACATCAATTTGTGTCAATTTTTTGGGACACCAAGCACACCTGAAAAGGCTTGTGGGAAATAGAAATATGAAGAGTTATGTCAAATTTATGTTGAAAATATGGAAGGCCTTCAACATGCGTATGTGGATCCCCACAATTGTATACTATAAAGACATATACAATAATCATATCGGGTACTTTTTATTTATCAAAATAGGGATGGAAGGTAGTGGATTTGGTCAAGCTTGATGTTTTTAATGGACCAGAGGTTAAACCATAAAATACTGAGGAACCTACTATCCCCTATCAAGAAATATGGTCTTTGGCAACCAAAAATGAACCAAAATATGCTCGAAGAAGAGCTTATGAGTGGATTTTGTTTCAACAGTCTTCTTATAGGG
Organism: Pinus albicaulis; assembly: GCA_034641835.2. Lineage (NCBI taxonomy): Eukaryota > Viridiplantae > Streptophyta > Pinopsida > Pinales > Pinaceae > Pinus > Pinus albicaulis. The sequence goes on from CM076581.1 coordinate 1,096,512,229, forward strand.
TGTCGAAATTTCCATCCAAAGGAAGTGATCAACAACAACAAAAAACACATTCGTTACCATACTTGGTTGAGGGAAAAAATTATAAATATTAGGAAAATGCCTACTGTTGAAAAATGTAGCAAGAAAATCTCAATTTGACTTTGCCTTGGTCAAATTGAGAAAAATCGAATTTCCACATCAACAAAAAACTTGGAGGCAGTTAAATGAGGTGACATGGATCTTGTCACTAATTTAGCTTAGTAAATTTGAGTTAGAGGAGTTGGAGTTCAGTTAAGCATGTGTGATTGCTAATTTTTAGCAATCAAGGTCAGTTATTTCAAGTTGCTTTCAGTTAAAATAGTTCTAAATGTTGGAGGAACTAGTGGAAGATCAGTTGTGTAGTGGGACTTCAGTGTAACTCAGTGATCATCTAGTTAACTTATCAATCAACCCAAAATAGCTAGTGCATGTAGAGAATTCATTTTATGTTAAGTAAGGTATGGATTTTATTGGTTACATCTTGGTGCTAAAAAAGATGGTCTTATGGGTGTATTTATTATATGGTGAACAACATATTATATGTGTTGTGTATGGAAATAATTTTGTTTCTTACACTTCTTAATATGTTGCACTATGTTTGGTTTTTCTTAGGTGTTGTAACAATGTATTTAGACACCGCCTCTATTTTAGAATACAAGTTTTCTAATATACAAAATCCCTCGATTCTCCAACATGGTATTAAAGATAATGGTTTGAGATGTAGTATGTTGCCTACAAGTCTTATCCAAGTTGTAGATGCCCTTAAAAAGCCATATTTATTTAGTGGATTGGTTCTAGGTTTCTAATTGAAAACTAAATCTAGGATCAAATCAATGGGTCAACATTATGAGTTTCAAGATAGATCTTATAAATTTTAATGGGCACAATTATGGAATTTGGGCACAACTACTAGGAACATTGTTGAAGAGCCAAGATTCATAGGAATTTACGAAAATGGTTGTTCTTATCCAAGGGATAACTAATGAAAAAAATTCTTCAATAGGAAGAAGGATGAGGCTTCAAGAGTCATAACAACTTCCATCTCAAGGTGGATTCAATTCCATATAATCCATATCAACTACTCATATAATACATACTCTCTAGTATATCAAAGAGCTATGAATTGATGCTTCGTTTCCCCTAAGACCCTACAAACCATATATTCTCCTTTCAAACCTTAGCCTCTATAATGAAAGAAAAAAATATTCTACATAATTTACAATGTCATGAATTTGAGAATTCCACCAATTCAGTGACACCCCAAAATTTTTTTTAGAAAAAGAAATGCCTAGCTCAAAAGATTCCATGTGTGGAATTGATCACCATAAGCGCACATCAATGATTTTGGAATTGCACAGTTAATCGATCCACAGCTTCGTGGTAGCATACTTTCAACCATACTGAGAGGCTCCATAGGTTACATGGCACCTGGTAAAGAAATAATATTTATTATTTGATAATACATTTTTCAGAGAATTTATTGGGAGGACAAATCCCTCCTTAGATTGGGTTAATGAAAAACCTTTCGGTATTCTCTCTCTTAGCTAACTACCTCACAGGAACTGTTCTAGCTTCATTTGGGAATCTGAGTAGCTTATTGTATCTTAACTTGGGCCACAATAGTTTAATTGGTACAATACATGCAATTTGGAAGGGCGTCATCAAATTTTTCATTTGTTGTCATTTGAATATAACTTCTAAAATACAATGTTAAGGCTCCAAATTAAGGATTGCATAATTGAGTGCCAATGCATGTTGAGGAGTGTTAAGGAGTACCAGGACAACACAAGGGAGCACTAGGTAAAAATACATGGAAGTGAATGAATATGAGGGTGTGTTAGGGAGTGGAAATGAGTGATAGTTGTCATGCCATGAAGGGAGTGAGAAGGTATTCTAAGCATTCACACACCTTATTGACCACTCAATTCTTACCATTCTCACACCATAATAAAAAACCATAAAAATTACATTCTTAAAATCTATTGTGTAGTTTCCTAATTTCATTCAAGCAGAATCTCTCAATTACTTATGTCAGTAATGGTGAGATCATTTTTTTATTCTCTCAAGGGAACTCTTTCTAGACATCCACCCCATCAAACATAAATCATCTAGTCAAAAAGAATGGAAATGAATGAATAAGAGGGTGTATTGGGGGTGTCATCGAGTGTCAGCCGTGGCAATGGGAAAGTGAAGGAATACTAGGGAATGCTATGGCATTTCAAGAAGTGTCAGGGTGTGCTAATATGTCTAGATAGTGCGAAGGCATGTCAGGCATGCCAAGACATGCATTTTGTTAAGGAGGTAGTGTTAGCAAGTTATAGGTGTGCTAAGGAGGAAGTGACAAGGTATGTTAGGCAATTCCAAGGCATGATAGAGTGATAGGAAAGCATGCCAAGTTGTGCCAAGTTGCAGGGTGTGCCAATGTGTGCCAAGGAGTGTTATGGAGTGTTAGAGAAACACACGGTAGAACTATGTCATAATGCATGGAAATGAATGAATAACAGTGTGTGACAAGGAGTTTCAATGAGTTCCATGTGTGATAAGGAGGAGTGACAAGGCATGCTTGGAAGTAATAAGGAATGATAGAGTGCTAGGGCAGGATGTCGCCAAGATGTGCCAATGCGTGCAAGGAAGTGTTAACTAGGAGTGCCAGGGAAACAGAAGGGAACAATATGTGTGATAAGGAAATCAACAAATAAGAGTTTGTGATTGGAAGTGTTAGTGACTGCTAGGTGTGCTAAGGAGGGATTGAGAACGTATGCTAGGTAGTGTTAAGGCATGCTAGAGGCCAGGGCAACGTGCCAAGATGTTCTAGGTGTTAGGGTGTACCAACACGTGCCAAGGGGTGTTAAGGAATGATATGGAAACACAAGGGAGAACTTGGTAAAAATACATGAAAATGAATGAATAAGAGTTTGTGACTGGGATTTTCAATGAGCTCTAAGTGTGATAAGGAGAGAGTGAAAAGGTATGCTAGGTAGTGCCAATGAATGCTAGAGTGCTAGGGTGGCATGGCAAGATGTGCCAGGTGTTAGGGTGTGCCAATGCATGCTAGGGAGTGTTAGGTAAACACAAGGAAGCACTAGATCAAAATGCATGGAAATGAACGAATAAGAGTGTGTGATATGGAGTGTCAATGAGTTCTAGGTGTGTTAAGGAGGGAGTGACAAGGTTATATGCTAGGAAATGCCAAGGTATGTTAAACTACCAAGGTGTGTCAAGAAGTTCTACGGTGTGTTAGGGAGTGTAAAATAATGTCAAGGGATGTAGAGGATGCTAACACATGCCACATAATTCCAAGGTATTTAAGACATGTCAGGTGTTATCGCATGCCTTGCTAGCTTGTTAAGTGGGATCAATTGAGATTGGACATGAGTAGTCTAATATGAGTTACATGTAGTTCTTAGGTGAACAAGGCATATGTTGAATTTCCATGACACATGATAATTTGGGTTTGGTCTTAGAATCTTTTATGCAAACACATTCAAGTGCCACAACACATCAAATCTCACAATGAAATATAAACACATAAGGGAATCAATTAGTGCACATGAAAATTTTTAAAATTTTCAAACCTTTCTTCATTAAATTACAAAATGTAATAGAATAGGCTAGAGCTCTCATACCAGGGATGATGGCCCTTTACAATCACACTGATACAATGAATACAACTAAGGCTTGGTGTTAGTCCTTTGACAACCAATATACCTTGAAAAAGACAACACTTGACTCAATTTTTTATGGTAGACACACAAAGCCCTTTCAATCCACATGTCTTCGACACATCTCGCAGGTCATTTTTCCTCCCATTATGAAACTCGTCAATTTGCCTCTATCAATGAACTAAACTCCTTTATGTTACTGAACTTGGCTCAAAAAATGTTTCCCTCTATCTACCTCTTTTTTCCTTTAAGTTCTGCAACACTTAAATTTTTCGATTAGTTGTTCACAACTCTTTGGTCTGCCCACTTTTTCCATACTGTTTCTTCGAGAAGACAAGTCTAGGGATATGGAGGTTTCCCTTATTCTCAATGACGCAATACTCTACAATACAGTGAACTAGCGCTAGTTGGCTAGCCCACTTGACTGCTACTTTAGTCCTTCAAATTCTGCACGTCCTTAGGCCCAATACACCTACCCTTCTACAAGTCTTGTTTTCCTTCACAAGTACAATACTTAGAGATCTTCTTTGATAGTCACCTAACAACCCTCCAATTGTACTTGGACTGTCATCAATTTTTCCAACCACAGTAAATTTTTTTACTGATCTACTGCCCACAACACTTCCCTCATCTAGCGCACTTCAAATATGCCACAAAATAGTGATTTGAGTCCTCTCAAAATCACTATTCTTGTGTACCAATTTTTTGTTTTCCAATCTATGAAAAAATCTCAACTACTCATATTATCATCCTTCTAACAATTTGTAGATGACTGAACTAGGGTCACAAATCATGCATTAACAATCCATTGACTAACTATTTATAGGCTTCTTCAGATATCTTTTCAAAACTCTATGGATAGTCTAACAAAATCAACTCCTCTTCATGTCAATCCATTTCTCATATGGCACATTTATTCTGCTCCATCTTATACTCAGGTTCCACCTTCCTTTGGATTTGAATTTTGCTATCTCGACACATACTTCTGTAAACCATCTACAAAATTTGTGGTATATATTGCAGAGATCAGCCTCTCTCTAAGGGTCACAACCCCTCCTCTTCTATGCAAATTTGTCACAGTATTAATGACATACCTTATGGATTGAACATGTTAGGAAACCTCCCTAAATAGGGAATTATACTTCTATTATAATTTCTTTAGAACAAACCATATCCACCCATAGCAAAAAATAAAACTTCTTCCTCCATAAGAGACTCGGCCTAGCTCATATGGATCCATAGATTCTGGTCATTTCTTTGACTGAATCTTGACCTAAAATTTAGATCTATATGACCTTCAAACTACGGTTACTTCAGTCAATATTACACCTGTGTCTACTTCTATTCTAGCCCTAAATTCTAATGCAAACCCTCCTCCATTTGTGTTGGTATTTATCACAGACCTCGCAACCTAGTAACCAGCACAAGGTAGGGTCTCAACCCTCTCTAATATTTCAAAATTTGATGCGGACTTCACACAAAAACACTACTGAAATAAAATGCCCAAATTCTCATGATTTTCCTCTCTTGAGCTTTGTCTACCCTAATAGAACCAACAATATGCCATCCTACTTCCTATCTTGAACCCATTAAGGTATGTGAAATTCTTGTGAACCCTCACATGATGATCTTACTCTTGGTGGATGATCATGGCCTCCCTTTAGCAATGCTTACTCATACCTCTAACTAGACCTACTTTAGGACTACATCTCTCCTAGCCTCCTTGATAAAATGAGCTCCTTATCACTTGATGTTCTTTCCTTCATAATAAGGCCTCCTTAAATAGATTTTCCTAGCTAGGCCTCTTAAGAACGCTCTAGAATTTAAAAAATTTATTTACTTAGACCTTAGGAAATATTATTTTTCTGTTTAATTTTCTTTTAGATTTTAAACCTCATCTCGGGTCCAAAGCCCCTTGCTTTGGTTATTTTCCCACAAAACATTTTGTGGTCAAAATCACTCAAACCCATCTCACTAGGCTTGTGGAGTACCTCCCAAGCTACACAATTTAACAACATAGTCTAGTTGTAGTAATCGTAAGTTGGTCAAGCTCCTATAGTCAAGCAAGGACTTGGTTGGGTTCCCAAGTTGAAAATTAAATAAGGGTAGTTGTGAGGGCATGATAACTAGGAAGGGTTAGAGAATTCCAAGTAATGAAAATGCGTGCTAACACATGTTGGAAAATTTCAATGTATGTTGAGGAGTGTTAAGGAGTGTCGAGTTATCACAAGGGAGAACTAGGTCAAAATGCATGGAAATGAACAAATAAGAGTGTGTTCTAGGGAGTCTCAGTGAATTCAAGTGTGCCAAGGATGAAGTGTGTTAGAAAAATTTCATAATAGTATTTGTAAGAGGCTAGCCTACGATTGTGATAAGGGGCTCGACAAAGAAATTTTAAAAAAAGGGAGACTTTGTGTTGGGCACAACACTATTTTACCTTTATCTATTATTTTTATATGACATGTGGCACACTTTGGTTGAGTGCTCATGTTTTAATCTATTTTAGACAATTCCATATTGTACATTGTTATGTATATGCTTTGGGGAGCTCGACTTGTGTCGAACTATATCTTGTGTGTCTTGTGTATCATGCGGTTCTTGCAAACTCTCAGTTAATGCTCTACTGTTTATATGAACTAGACATACATGTGAAATATTGCCTATGTAAGCTATGTTTCTTAGTTTTTTTGTGGCCATGGCTAGATGTGATGCTTCTCTTGGTAATTTCTTAAGTGGGAAAAGTTCAGCTTGGACATGACTGGCCTAAGATGAGGTATATGAAGTTCTTAGGCGAACAAGGCACAATCTACTCATAGTAGGTGCAATTGATCAAGTTGTTACGGCTGAAGCAGACCAATGTCACATGAACTGTAGTAGCTAAGGACTTGATTGGGTTCGGAAGTCATGAAAAAATGTAAGGATATTTGTGAGGGCATGAGTGCCAAGGCATGCTAGGGAATGCTAACATGTGCCAGATAGTTTGAAGGCATGTAAAATATGCTAAGATGTTTCAAGTTCTAAGGCATGCCAATATCTGCAATGGTGTGACAATACATGCCAGGGACTATCAAGGAAACAAAAAGGAGAAAAAATTGAAATATAAGGAAATGAACACATCACAGGGTTAATAAGACATCAATTTACATTTTACAAGAGGGGCATGCTATGCACACCAACACTAGGTGGAAATTAGTGTCAAGTGCCAAGTGTTAGTGCATTCTAAGTTCCAAATCATTCTATGTTACTTCTCTTGTACTTTCCAATAACTGATCTCAAATAAATTTAATATTAAACCATGGCAAAGTATACTGAGGCATATTAATGAATGTTATACATGATAATGATCATGGCCTCTTTAGGACTACATGTCTCTTCGTCCCCTTGATCAAATGAGCTCCTTCTCACTTGATGTTATTTCTTTCTTCCTAAGGACCCTTTAAATAGTTTTTCCTAGACCTCCTAGGAACCCTCTAGAACTTACAGGTTTTATTCACTTACACCTGAGGAAATACTAATTTTCCTTTCTAATTTTCTTTTAGATTTTAAACCCCGTCTTGGGTCCAAAATCCCTTTTCTTTGCTTCTATTCCCACAAAGCATTTTCTGACCAAAATCACACAAAGCCATATTACTAGGCTTGTGGAGTAACTCCCAAGCTACAAAATTCAACAATATAGTCTAGTTGTAGTAACTATAACTTGGTCAAGGTCTTATAGTCAAGCGAGGGCTTGGTTGGGTTCCCAAGTTGAAAATTAAGTAAGGGTAGTTGGGAGGGCATGATAGCTAGGGAGGGTCAGGGCATGCAATGAAATGAAAAGGCACACTAACAGATGTCGAACAATGTCAATGCATGTTGAAATAGAGTGTTAGGGTGTGTTGGGGCATATCAAGGGATAACTAGGTCAAAATGCATGTAAAGGAAAAAATAAGAGTGTGTTCAAGGGAGTGTTAGCGAATTCAAATGTGCTAAGGACGAAGTGTGTTAGGAGAAGTTTAGAATAGGATTTACAAGAGGCAAGCCTATGGTTGTTATAAGGGGCTCGACCTAGTAGTTTTAGACAAAGGGAGATAGCTTTGTGCTAAGCACAACATTGTTTTTCCATTAGTTTTTTTTTTATATATGAGATGTGCCATACTTTGGCTACATGCTCATGTTTTAAACTATTCTAGATAATTACATTTTGTACATTTTTGTGTATAATTTTTGGGGCACTCAGCTTGTGTCAACTTATATCTTGTGTGCCTTGTGAATATTGTGGTTCTTGCAAAATCTCAGTTAATGTTCTATTGTTTATATGAACTGAACATACATGTGAAATATTGACCATGTAAGATATGTTGCTTACTTGTTTTATGGCCATGGCTAGATCATGTGATCCTTGTCTTGGTAAATAGTTAAGTGGGATAAGTTGAGGTTGGACATGAGTGGCATAAGATGAGTTATAGGCAGTTCTTAGGTGAACAAGGCACAATCTACTTGTAGTAGGTGCAATTGGTCAAGTTGTTGCGGTTGAAGCAGGCCAATGTTTTCACATGAACTACAGTAGCCAAGGACTTGATTGGGTTCCCAAGTCATGAAAAAATGTAAAGGCTAGATGTGAGGACATGAGTGCCAAGGCATGCTAGGGAATGCTAAGATGTGCTAGATAGTGCGAAGGCATGTCAAACATGATAAGATGTGCCAAGTGATAAGGCATGCCAAGATTTGCAAGGGTGTGTCAATGCGTGCCTGGGAGTACTGTCAAGGCAACAAAAGGGAGAAAAAATTTAAACTACAAGGAAATGAACACATAAGAGGATTAATTAGTCATCAATTTACCTTTTCTAAGAGGGGCATGCTAGGCACACCAACACTAGGCGCTAATAGGTGCCAAGTGCAAAGTCTTAGTGCATTCTAAGTGCCAAGTCTTCCTTTGTTGCTTCTCATCTACTTTCCAAAAATTGATCTCAAATAAATTTACTATTAAACCATGCCAAATCATACCAAGGCATCTCAACGTGTTCCATACATGCTAAGACTTTCCAAGCACCAACACGTGCCAAGCACCAATAGGTGCTAGGGACTGTTATGCATGCTATGAAATGGAATGACATGTTGAAGAGTGCTAATGCATGTTTATGAGTGTTAAGGAGTAATAGGACAAAAAATTAAGGGAGCACTAGGTCAAAATTCATGGAAGTTAATGAATATGATGAACGTGTGCCATGGACTACTGTTAATGACTGCTAGCTGTCATGCCAAGGAGGGAGTGACAAGGTATGCTAAGCATTCGTAAGGCATGCTAGGGAATACCAAGGCATGTAAAGAAGTGCCAAAGTGTGCTAGGGAGTTCCAGGGTGTGCTAATTATATGTTCCAAATAGTGCCAAGATATGAAAATATATGCCAGGTGCTAAGGATGTGGAGGGTGCTAGGGTATGTCAATATGTGTCAAGAAGTTTCAAGGCAAAAAAAGGAAGAACCAAGCTAAAATGTAAGGAAATGAACACATAAGAGGTTTAATAAGTCAGGACCTTATATTTTTCAAAATGGAAATGCTAGTCACGCTAATAATAGGTCCCAATACATGCTAAGTGGCATTGTGTGCCAATTGTTAATGTATGTCAATGCATTCAACCAAGGTGTTCCAGGGCATGCTAGCGAATACGTGCATGCCAACACATGCTAGGAGAGTTTGATGTTGTGCTAGTGCATGCCACCATGTGTTTGGGCATTAGTTTCATGACAAGATGTTCTAGGTACAAAGATGTTCCAAGACTACGAGGTGCTAATAAATTTGACTGTGTGAAAAATTAGCATTAATTTAAGGTCTACCCAGATTGTTGAGGAGTGTTAGTTCTTTCTCATTAATAGAATTGTCAGAGCTTGATTATGTATTAAATAATATATTTCCTACACACACTAGTGGAACTTTATCTAAAGGGAATTTGATAGATAATAAACTTAATATATATGAATGATGTGTTGACTCATAGGAAAACTCTATTCGACTAGTGATTACTTGAGGGAAATGATACACACTAATTACTTATTAAAAAATTGACTGATTCTAACCACTATGGCCTTGGAAATATCATAAAAAATACTCCACAATAATGGCCTTAAATCGTTATCTTTTGAAAAAATATATATATATAAACAGGCATATAACATCATCAAAAACTCATTGGAATGATCAATGGTGACGAACATTTTTTTATCGTCACCAAAAATAACGAAAAGATCATTGGTGAGGGACATCAAAATTTCGTCACTAGAAGTGTCACCAAAGAGAGAATTAGTGATGGGCCTTTAATGACCCTCACCAAAAGTGTCATTGAAAATGGCTTTGGTGATGAACCTTAAAGTACCATCACTATATACACTTACAATGACGTTTTCTTAAGGACCATCACCACATGTGACATTGGTGGCGGACCTTAAAGGTCCGTCACAAGCATGACCCTCACCAATGTCCTTTTTTGTTGTAGTGTAAGAAGAATCACATAGAGAGAAGAAAATTGGAAAGAGAGAGAGAGGGAGTGACAAGGGAGAGATTTAGAGAGAGGGAGTGACAAGGGAGAGATTGAGAGAGAGTGAATATGTTTTGGGGTGAGATAAATAAGGAGAGATATAGATAAGAAGGCAAGATAAGGAGAGATAGTGACATAGTTGGAGCGCGTAGAGAGAGACGAAGACAAAGAGATGAGGGGGAGAGACAACAGGATGTGGGAGAGAAAGGGAGAAAGAGAAGGACATAGGAAGGGAGAGAAAGAGGGAGGTAAGAAGAATGAGACATAGAGAGAAAGGTGGGGGGAGAGAGAGAGAGTGATAATGTAGATGGAGAGAGAGGGAGAGAAGGGGAAGAGAGAGAGAGAGAGAGAGAGAGAGGGAGAGGAAGAACGAGGGAGAGATAGATAAATATGGAGAAAGAGAGTGTGTGTTTTTGGGGTAATATATAGAGACAAAAGAGAGACAAAGATATATAGATATATAAATGGAAGGTGAAGAGAGGGAAGAATAAAGAGATAGAGAGAGGGAGATATGGGTAAATATGGAGGGAGAAAGAATATGTGTTTGGGGGGATGGGTGAGATAGAGAGCCAAAGAAGTAGATATGGAGGGACACACACACACACACACACACACACACACACACACACACAAATATATATAGAAGGTGGGAGGTAAGAAGAAATACATAGAGAGAAAGGTGGAGAGAGAGAGGAGTGAGGAGAGCAAGAGGGAAGAGAGATAGAAGGGGGGAGATAGGGAGAGGAGGGGAAGAGAGAGAGAGAGAGAGAGGGAGAGGAATAGGGATGGATAGGTATATTAATATGGAGAAAGAGTGTGTATGTTTTGGGGGTGATATAGATAGACAAAAGAGAGACATATATATATGTGTGTGTGTGTGTGTGGAAGGTGAAGTGAGGGAAGATGAGATAGATGGATAGAGAGAGATAGGAAGATATGGAGAGGGAAAACATGTGTGTTTTTGTGGGGGATGAGATAGAGAGACAAAGAAGGATATATGGAGGCAGATATAGAGATAGATGGAGGGAGGGAGAGAGGGAAGAATAATTGTATCACTGGATTCATTAATTTTAGTGTAGATGGTGATTTCTAATCCTATTTTATTGCTTGCATTGAAGAAGATAAATATAAGGGAAGGGTAGAGGAGGAATGAAGAGAGAGCGAAGGAGAGGAGTAAGAGATGCAGAGAATGGTAAGAGAGAGAGAGAGATATGGAGACACAAAGATGGAGGAGGAGAGATGGGGGACAAAGAAGTAAAGATGGAGGGAGATAGTGATAGGGTTAGAGAGAGAGAGAGGGCGGGGGGAGAGAGAGAGAGATGTGGGTAGAGAGAGGGAGTTGGGAGAGAAAGGAATTGAGAGAGAGGAGGATAGAAGGAGGGATAGAGAGGAGGAGAGAGGGGGGAAAGGATCAGGATTTTTAGGTGGAGAGAGGGAGGGAAGAAGAAATACATATAAAGAGAAAAGTGGAGCGAGTGAGAGATAGAGAGGGAGTGAAAAGGAAGAGATGGAGAGAGAGTGTGTATGCTTAGGGTGAGATAGAAGTTAAAGGAGGAGAGATGGAGGGAGGTATAGATACAGATAGAGGGGGGAGATAAGGAAGAATATTTCTTGCAATAAATGCGTTGAATTCATGGTAGATGGCGATTTCTAATCCTATTTGATTTCTTGCAGTAGATCCATTGGTTTCAATGTAGATGTTGATTTATAATGATATTTTATTGCTTAAACTAGATACATTGATTTCAGTGTAGATGTTGATTTCTAATCCTATTTTATTGTTTTCACTAGAGGCATTGATTCCAGCTTGGATGTTTTCTAATTCTATTTGATTTCTTGCACCAAATACATTTATTTCAATTTAGATGTTTATTTCCAATTCTATTTTTTTTCTTGCACTAGACATTGATTTCAATGGAGATGGTTATTTATAATCCTATTTGATTTCTTGCACTAGATGCATTGATTTCAGTGTAGATGGTGATTTCTAATCCTATTTTATTGCTTGCACTAGACATTGCATTGATTTAGGAGGAGATGATGATTTCTAATCCTATTTGATTACTTACACTAGATGCATTTATTTCAATGTAGATGGTGAGTTCTAATACCATTTGATTTCTTGCACTAGATGCGTTGATTTCAATGTATATATTTATTTCTAATCGTATTTGATTGCTTCCACTAGATGCATTTATTTTAGTGTAGATGTTGATTTCTAATCTTATTTTATTGCTTGCACTAGATGCATTTATTTTAGTGCAGATGTTGATTTCTAATCTTATTTGATTGATTGAACTAGATGCATTGATATTAGTGTATATGTTGATTTCTAATCTTATTTGATTGATTGCAATAGCTTCATTAATTTCAGTGTAGATGTTTTCTAATCTTATTTGATTGTATGCATTAAATGCATTGATTTCAGTGTAGATGATGATTTCTGATTTGATGTAACTCAGTGTATGATGGTACATTAACTTAATGTGATTGGAATAACAAAAATTGGACAATGACTCACAATGTGATTGGAATTAATTTTGGTGTAAGCACAAAAAAATGACTCACAATGTGCATTGATTTTTTTTTTTAGTAATTCAACATATTAATATTAGAGAGCAAGAGAGACAAGGTGTGATGTTTACTACAGTAGTTTGAGTTAAAGAATTGAATGGTCTACTATCTACACTATCATTTTCATATAATTAATATGAAAATATGGGAAAACTAAAAAATAATTTAAAAATATTTTGTAAATATGACTAGTCATTAAAAAAATTCAAAATTACATTATTTCTTGACTTTTGCAAAAAAAAATATAGATAAAAATAATCATAGAAATATTTTGAAGGAAATGAACTATTTCTAGCATTAGCAATTGAAAAAATGATTTCAAGGGAAATCTTGATGTAGTAAATTATCAAAACTACTCTTAAATATATATTTGGTAATACCTTGAGGGACAATATTAAGAATTATTAATTTTCAAATCTCGTGATACCTAAAATTAAATGAAAGAAATGTGCAATATCAATCCTCTTGCAAATTATTGACAAGATTGTATCCCTTATTCATCACCGACTAATTACTAATACAAAACTACATACACATAAAGAAATATAACTCAACAATTGTAACATTCACAAACATTAAGGTCCAAATTCAAACACATAAACATAAAAGCCACTCAAATCATCCAAGTGGAGAATTAGAAACCATTGAAGGTAAGCAACAAAATCAAAATTAAAGAAGAGAACGATATAATCATGTAAAATAAAGAAAACATAATTTAAATTTCAAAGTATGAAATTTATCTCAAACATATAAATAATAATCATAATATAAGAATGTATAATTGTTTCCCTCAACTAGAGCCAACCTAAATCCATATAAATCTGGATCTATCATGCACCGAGATGGATCAACTCCCTCGAGGTACAAACCTTTCCTCAAATTACACACTCCAAAAATAAGGTTTGCACCTCAAGGGATTTGATCCCTCTCGGTGCATGATATATGTAGAGCTAGATGGATCTAGGTTGGTGTATATCCATGGAACATAGTTATTACAAATTCAAAATTTATGAAAATTAAAGGAAAAACATTATGGTTAAGGTGAAAACAATAATGTTTCCTATTATTGTCATAAGCATCAATAAATTTGATGACTTATCAAGCTGGTGAAGAATGTCTCAAATTATAATTCCACACTTATTTGTCATCCAAATTCCCATTGTGGATTGGTTGGTTGATGTATTTTAATAAGGCAATGCTTTGACCAAGAGTGATGGACACTATTTCAACAACAACCATGGAATAACTACAGTGTAACTATATCATTAATGTAAGACCTTATGCAGCTTTCTCGAGATATATCCTTCCTGAACCATGTGTGAAATAAACTATATCTAAATGAACAATTTATTTTTATATTGATATCATAGTTACCAAGTAAAGGAAAATATCATATTCAAGACATACACACTATAATATATTTGAACATACTATAATGGAACATACTATAATATATTTGAACTTTATTTATATCTAGGGAAAAATAAATCATACATTTAATTTTTTTAGAGGAAATAATTTTCAAACCTACTAAAATAATCATAAAATACCTATGCTACCATTTTAATTGTAACGTGCCTGATTTACCTCCTCCACATCTTCGGTTAATGAGGATCCATCATTGTCTCAAATGAAAACTCAAGTCTAATAATATAAATCTTTTGGTCAATTTTCAAATTCATGAATCACTAACAAATCCTTGTTTTCAATGATAGTGAAAAAATTATTCGTAATTGACTATAAGGATTGCATATTGTGCCTTAATAAAGATTTAGTGATTTATTTTCATAATATAATCTAATTTCTACTCTTGAATTCTATGAAGACCCATCTGGTAATCACAAATGACACTAAATTGTGACTAGAAAAAACCTATATTTATACTAACTTATCTCTCATGTACAAAGATGAGAGTAAGTGAGAGTGTGCCCTATTTAATCATGAGGGTATGTTATGAAACCATCATCCACCCTGCATACAATTTTGTATTAAATAACACATCATTCCAATAAGACAGACATGCCAATTCAACACATTACTCCTTTTCTCATATATTCAAATGAATGTAGGAGGTTCTATGTAGATAAAAAGCAAGGTTCTCTCCCCTAGAATTTTATAACTATATGAATCATCAAACAAGTTATGATATTAATCTATTACTCTTTCCACTTGGCTAGTAAGAACTCCCCCCAAAGAAGAAGAAAAAAATAAAAAAGAGTATGGATAATGAAATAACAATGAAAACCCTAGAGAAAATTGGCTATAAAAAGTTCACAAATAAATGGCTTTCCTCCATGTTAATTATCTATCTATTTTCTCCTTAAGAAAATCCCCTGTGTAGATTGTAATTTAGTGGTATTCCATCTAGACAAACTACAATAAAGCATGAAATTTAGTAAATTACACATAACAAACATAATTTAAATCTGTAATATTTAAGGGAGGAAAATAATAGGTGAGATAAATTCCTAAAATTTTATATATATGTGCGTGTGTGTGTGTGGATCCATATCTGAATCCTTAATAAACAAACCAAACTAGGATCCACTGTCATTAGTTTTCTCATCATTGCAAAGGATTACTTAATTTTTACCAGCTCTTTTGGTTGTTTCACCTCTCAACATAATGACGTCTACCAAATGTAGGTTTTAAACCTGTACAGAAATTATCTACGAATGAATATTTAAAATAGAAAATAAACAATAGCGAGAGAATAAAACATAAAATAGATAAACATAGAGATTTTCCCCTGGATCCCAAATCGGGACGACCAACTTGATTTTTCATTATACTACTTTTAGTGTTACAACACATATATATACATGCCGAAGCATAAATAATCCCTAATCCATTAAACCTGGATTAGAACATAACCGTAGTTCCCTTGGCCAGATCTACAAAATACTAGGGGCTGAAAACTATCATGCCCCAAAACCATGTGCAAATCCATGCACAAAACCATGGGTGGGTCCGCCCACCGGAAAATAAGGACCAAAATTTTTTTCTAGGGCACTGCCCTGGACCCTGACAGGGGGGGCTACCGCCCCCCCTATGACCCCAACATGCATGACTAGTCGTGGAAAGAATATAACACAAATCCAACACCAAAAGGACTTTTTAAGAATTTATACCAGAAAATTTCCTTGCACACACATGCTCCCCACTTGTAATTTTGCATTAACTATTGTTAGCAACAAAAAAACCACAATTTCTACAAATCCTAATGCATACATTATGTATATTTTTGCTCCTTTGCTAACCATCTGGAAAGCAAACCAATGCACAATTAAGATCCTATAGTTACACAATAATAAACAAACCAAAAGTCATATTATAGTTCAAAAAAATATCGTAAAGGTATGCATATAAAGAAAATAGCAAAATAACGAGATTAGGTGATCCTTTATAAAGTAGAAATGAATGATATGAATATTTGTACTATAATTGAGAGAGTGGGCTACTATTAAGTCCTATATAAGGTATATAAATAAATATTTTGTTTGTATGTGGCATCCATTAATTTTCCCCAACTTTCGTTCAATAGTTATGAGGTTTTGAGTCTGAATAATTGGGAAGAAATAATTTCTTTGCAGGGTGCACCCATTAATTGGCCTCAACTTTCAGTAAGATGCCATGAAGTGTTGAAGCCTAAAAATTGGGAGATCCTAATATTTCAATTGTGATGGTTAAATTCCAATCTTAAGAATGTATGTACATCTCCTTTCTATGTGGATTGTATTTGATGGAACCGGAGGAGCCAAGTACATAGATGGATAAACATTTTATAGACCCCATAAAATATAAAGAGTTGAACTAACGTATAGGGATTTGAAATTATTGTGGCTTAAAATACTTACATGGAGAAAGCATTCTGCATATATATCCTAAAATTATGCATGAGTGTCTATTGAATGGATATTTTTTAATGATTATTCCCTTCTATCTTCTGAAAGTAGACACGAAAAGTTTTACCTTGAGTTCTACAATGGGGAGGAGGAATTTCGTCTCTTTCGTTTTACGTCCATTGATGATTCATTGGTAAGGTGTGTATTAGTTTTAGTGTCGCATAATGAGGCGGGCCAATGATATATATGTCATATTATAATACAAATATTGTATAGGTTGTGATAGCTATAACTTGGTAAATATAATCTAAAATGTATTACTTATATTATTATATAATTAGGTGGATAAATATGTGCATATTTTAATTATTAAGTTTTGTTTTAGTTTCTATTAAAATTAATTATATAGTATAGTTTTTTTGGAACCATAAATTCTAATAGTGTAATTTGTAGAGTCCAAGCCATTCAAAGAATTTTTAGGATGTTGAATAAATGTCTTTAAGGCATTAAAAGTCTAAAAACAATACGTTCAACAATATTCATTTTTAAATATTTATCTTCAATATAATTAATCTCCCCTATCTTTGACTTTAATGACAACAATATTTCCCACAATATATTTAAAAAAACATTTTAAACAAGTAAAATTCATGATATTTCCAAAAATTTCTCACCCAAGAGCGCAAAAACATTTAATAATTTCAGTCAATAATTATATTAATATACATCTCATTTGATATATAGGAAAAAATTAGAACCTATAATGAATAGGTTAATTCATGTAATATTTTTTATTATTCCACATTTTTTTCCTTTTTATCCCTTTTTTTAGTTAGGTTGAGTCTAGTCCCAATTTGTCTATATAACAGATATGTTATGTAAGTCTCATATAAATTTGAACACTTTCACGCGATGAAGAAAATGTAAATGACCGAATTATAAAATATTAAACAATAACATTAATATTTTACTTTCGCTAAAACTAGACTACATTCATATCACATTAAATATCACACCTATTTTAACAGACATATGTAGAAACAGATGCTATGCCTTCCAATTTGGTGAGAATATTGCCATTAATGAAAAATCACAACCCAAGAAAAAACATAAAATGGCGTACTATAGAGTACTATTAACAAGAGTGTTTCACAATTCGCTCAACGCCCAAGAAAACCAACGTTGCATCTTGGTGAAATCCTTTTGCAAAAAAATAAAAGATATGTAGGCATTATTCAAGAAATTAATACAACATTCAAGCCTTCGAATGCCTATTTGTTTGATCCAAGGGGCATCTGCCAAATGTTTTGGTTCAAGTGATGTTGATTTTTTTTAAAACCTTCCACGATAATAAAACTGATCAACTGCCTTAGCGATGTTGTAGCTTAACATTGAGCTATGCATGTTAATTGTTTTGCATTTTATTTTATTTCACGGTCAGGTATGTATATTTCCATCCAATAGCTCAAAGTATAGAAACATAAACAAAGGGTACAGTTCTTGTTCCAATTCACAAGAGAAAAACGCAATCTCTTCTTTGTAATCGTTGCTTTTAAGAGTAAACATCTACCCTAATAAAAAAATGGGGATAAACTCATTTTTGTTGTAAATTTTTGTGTCTATTTAATTTATAAGACCTCATTTCTAGCGACAAACAACTCAGCCTTGAAATTTTTAGCTCCTTTTGGTTTATTTGTGTCCTATATGAATTTAGGTTAAATTTTCATTTTTTTTTAAATTCATTTATTTCTTACTTTTATAGGCAGTAATTTATGTTGTTAAGGAGACAATTTCAAACTACCCAACATTTATATAGAATAACATATCACATCTCTTTTCATCTATGCTCATTTTCCACATGCTATCCACTTAGGACATTTCCTTTGAAACAACTGCTGCAATTGCTAGTTTAAAATAATCACAATACTTATTGGAAATTTTGTTTTTGAAGATTATTAGAGTTTGGCTTGTGGTAAATGTCAATAGCTATGGCAATCCTATTCCCTCAACTAAAATCTCTATCTATTTCATTTTATTGTTTAACATTGGTTGGTTGTTAGTTGACATGATAAAAGTGGACTTGGACTTAGGGAACTTGTTACAAATTTAGTTAGAGTTTAGAATGTGTGTTAAACCACAATCATCTTAGAAGTTAATCCCTCTATGCAATTATATATACTTATAATTTTATTTGATATTTAACATTTTATTTGGAGGCATGAGACACCCTTTGTAGAGAACATCTATATTTTCTCTACAATATGAAAAAAACCATTTCAATGAGGAGAACAATAGTAGTGAGATAGAAGTTATTACGAAAATCCTCATTCGAAAGGACACACATATTAGAAAGTTAGAGATTAGATGTTATATTTTTCATCATTAATTAACCAATTTATATATAAGTTCATAGTCAACCTCCTAAAAGTATAAAATACCTATTAGTTCAAAGCCCCCCCTCAAATTTTAAAATATCTATTGTTTGAAAGGGAGGTGAGAATTGTAACTAGCCCTACCACATTTACCCAACTTCTAAAAATGAAATAAAATGTACTAACATTTCTAGTTAATAAAAACTCAAGCAATCACCTGACCTAAAGATCCCTTATCCATAAGATGCATTTTGACAAAAACATGGAAAATATAGAAGCTATATGTCATGAATGCATATTTGATCATAATAGCTCCAACAACACTTATTATTCCATATGTTCATCAACCAATCAATAACTAAATAATTCATGACAACAGCCATAAATGGTACACATCATATAACTAACATATAAATACAGAATAACTAGCATAAAAACCATGGAAACTAGGTCATAATATCACCAACATAATCACTACATGTATATATGGATCACAATAGAATAATAAATCTTATTAATATATGAAAATACCAACCAAATTCGGGACTTTGGCATGTACCGCTAGACCATAAATTGGGTTGAACCAAATCTATTTTTTCAGCCAATCGCCCACATGCCATATTCTAACAGTGAAAGTGGAATATCATGGAATAAACCAAAATAAAAACCAAATAGGAATTACGAAGTCCAAACCAACTAGGGATACTTTGGTCTCACCCATATTGTGGTCTAAATCCCCAAAACTATGCATGCCTATGTAAGGTATCCTTATCTGGGTTGCTAATTCGCAAACGAACATCAGCTTGGTCAATTATTTAACCACACCCATATCTTTCTCATTGAAGGAATATACAAGCTCAGGAGCCCATGTGTATTTATGAGTAGCTCCAAGACACTATATTTTAGTTGAAAAAGTATGCTCGTAAGCTACTCCAAGGCACAATTTTTCAGTTGAAAAAAATAACACGTTGATATAAGTTAGATTTATGGATTTGTGTAGGTTGTACAACTTCAGGAAGAATAGAAAACAGAATCAAGAATTACTGGAACAACCAGCTTAGCAAAAATATCCTACCACTCAAGCAATTTCAAGCCAATTCGAGTACGAAATCTCTGGAAATCAAATCGAGATCTTATTCTCTTTTGCAATATCATGTGTTCATAGAAATTCTAGTCAAAGTAACAACGAACCTCAGAGACTCGGAATTTGTGACACCAAACAGTTGCAATGGTGATGGCTGTAGTAATCGTAGTTTAAGTGAACCCCTCAAATTGTGTAATGTTAAAGAAAATACTAATTCCTACAACCTACATGCATGTTGGAAATACTCCCAATCATCGCCATGAATAAATACTGGCACCAACTATACTTCCATTGAATTTTTGTGCAGGGAAGGACGAAGCTCAGAATTCAAATCCGAGGCGTCTTACAAAAAATAAAAAACATAGTACTCGAGCCCATGTCTGTGTTTAATTCCTTTCCATTATTGACTTACCTTTTCGCTTGCAACTTTGCAACCCATAAGTTTTTTGTTTAACTCTGAAGCCTTTTGTCGAATGTTAAGTTTCTGCCGATGCGATATCAGCGAGACCCACCATACCTCAGCGCATTACAAACCGCTGCAAACGTTTGTATTTCCATTTATTTCTTACATTTCATCATTTCACACTTCCCGTGGTTTATTGCGTTGCAGCCCGCACTTCAACACTTTTAATTTGTAGCTTTTCACGGCTGACCGAAACTTTGCAATGTTGCAATGTGACATCATCATCACACATCGCACAACTTACCATTTACCTTTTTTGACCACCCACAACTTCTCACTTCGCTCATCTTACGAGTTACCTGTTTAGCGCTTGCATGTTATGTTATTTTCTTTAGGATGCAATGCGATCGCAATCACATGTGGAAATCTCAAGAGGGTAGCACCCATAATTGCACATCGTAAATTTTAATGGATAGCGCTTACAAGATAAAATATTTATGTTGCAATGCAATAAGTACCACATCACATCGCAATCGCAAGTTCTTAAGTTTTTTCCCATATAGCGCAAATAATAAAAGTTAAGATCATTGGTATCTGATTTGCGATGGAGGCATGGACAGGATGTGGTTTCGCAGGTGGAACCCATAATATTTCATTTCCACCATTTTGTGTTTTGTACCTTGTTTCGTGTAGAAACAAAAGAATCAAGCAGAAGGATGATTTGTTTGTTATCAATCCGATCTAGAATTGAATAGCATTGAAACCTTAGGCTTCGGACATTTTCTATAAACAAATGTAACTTCATATGTTTTTTAGAGAGAGACTAATAAATAGAGAAGAGTTGAATAAATTGAAAAAGGATTCCTCTCCTATGCCTCTCACTGTATGTATGTGTATGGATTTTATTTTCTAGATATAATTTCATTCTATGTGTTTTGAGGATAAACACATCCCTCTGTTGTTGTTTTATTTCCAATTTCCAACATGGTATCAGAGTAGTTCTAGGCTCTTAGTGAAAGAAAGTGTTCTTTACTGAAGAAGCTAAAAGATTTTTTTTTTTAAGATTTTGATTCTCCAGCAATGAGAAGGTTCTGTTTACATAGTTAAGATGGTAGAAGAAGACACAAGCGTGACTAATCCTCAACTACCACAATTTAATGGGAAGGTTTATGATTATTGGGCCATTCCAATGAAGGCCCAGTTTGCTTCACAAGATATTTGGGAGCTAGTGGAATATGGTTTCCATGAACTAGAAGATGCAGTAGCATATAATGCTTTGACACAAGAGGAAAGAGATTTGTTGAGGGACAATAAGAAGAAGGACTCTGAAGCCCTCTTCTATATCTTAAAAGTAGTACATGAGAGTATTTTCCCAAGGGTTGCAGTTGCAATGAAGTCTAAGGAGGCATGAGATACCCTCCAGATAGCCTACCAAGGCATGGAAAAGTTGAAGACAACAATACTTCAAATGCTGAGAAGAGGTTTTGAAACTCTATGTATGAAAGATCCTAATAACATAAACTCATTCTTTACACATGTGATTGGGTTGGTTACCAAAATCAGGTCTGAGGGAGAGACACTTGAAGAAAGGAAAATAGTTGAGAAAGTCTTAAGAAGTCAACCAGCAAGGTTTGATGCCATAGTAGTGGCCATAGAAGAGATAAAGGATATCACACAGTTTTCAGTGGATGAGCTTCATGCATCACTGATGTCTCATGAGCATAGACTGAGAAGAGAAACAAACTCCTCATTGGAGCATGCATTAGGGACACAAATTTCTTTTTGTCAAGGAATAGGTTGAGGAAGATCAAACTACCAAGGAAAGGAAGAATCCTACACAGAGGTGGAAGAAGCAAACCTGCAAGCACAAGTGGAAGGGGCAATAATCAGAATCCAAGCCAAGGCTCAAGCCAGAATCAAGCACAAGGATAGAGGTTTGATAAATCGCATGTCCAATGTCATTAGTGCAAAAGGTATGGTCATTATGCAAATGAATGTAGAAAGAATAAAAATGAAATGGGTAGTAAACCTAGAGTAAAATTCACAAAAGAAAATCAGAACCATGGGAATGTTCTTTTAGCTTGTAATGTAGCACAAGAAAAGCAAGAAGATGTATGGTTCTTAGATTTAGGGTGTAGCAATAACATGATTGGAAACATAGCAATGTTTTCAATCTAGATGAAAGTGTAAAATATGAAGTGACAACGAGGACATATAGAAAAGTCTCTCTCATGGGAAAAGGAAGAGTAAACATACTAACAAAGAAGGGAGAGAAGAAGTATGCGCCATATGTCTTTTATGTCCCCGGCCTAAAATGTAACCTTATAAGCATTAGACAACTCGTACAAAAGGGCTACAATGTGTTTTTAAAAAATGATGTGTGCACAATCATGGATATACCCCCAAGTAGAAATCTCATTGCAAAAGTGCATATGACAAGCAATAGAATGTTTCCTCTCAAGATCAGATTATACTTGAAGGAAGGAGGTGCTGTAGCAGCTGTCACAGAATAAATATTTCAAGAAGGAGTGAAAGATGAGAACTAGTTATGGAATTTGATATTTGGTCATCTCCATTTCAGATGTTTGAACTTGTTGCATAGAAAAGGCACGGTAAAGGGATTAACACTCATAGAGAAACCAATCAACCGATGTGAAGCCTGCATCTTCGGCAAACAACACAAAAAATCATTTCTAGCAGGAAAGAGTATAAAGGAAAAGGTGCCTTTGGAGATTTTCCACTCAGATTTATGTGGACCAATGCAAACATGATCATTAGCTGGCAGTCACTATATGTTGACATTTATAGATGATTAAACAAGGAAGACATGGGTCTATTTTATCAAATATAAAAGTGAAGTGTTTGAAGAGTTCTACCACTACAAAGCTCTTGTTGAGAAGAAAAGTGGACACTACGTAAAAGTGTTGATAACTGACATAGGTGGAGAATATATCTCCAAATACTTCCTACGTTTCCTCAGGGAGCATGGAATTCACAAGCAATTTACCACAAGGTATACACCTCAGCAAAACAGTCTTGCAGAAATAAAGAATAGGACCATCATGGACATGGTAAGAAGTATGTCGAAGGCAAATCATTTTCCAAATGAGTATTGGGTAGCAGCTATCAATTCTACAACATATATCTTAAATACATGTCCAACCAAAAGTGGTATGAATAGAGTTCCAGAAGAAGCATTGAGTGGAAAAAGAATTTTTTCACTCACATGAGAGTGTTTGGATGTGTGGCATAAGCACATGTCCTGAATTAGTTAAGGAATAAGTTGCACAACAAGGGGGATACATGTATGTTTCTTCGATACAATAATGAATCCAAGACTTACAAGCTCTATAATCCATGAACCATGAAAGTAATAACTAGCATAGATGTTCAATTCATAGAAGAAGATGTTTGAGATGGAAGTTTAGAGAAAACAGCCAATGTGAAGACACGTATTTCACATGAAAACAAAGAGGAGTTGATTGTAGAAATTAATTCTTCAACAGTGGCTCCTCCTCCACCTGCACAAGCTCAATAGAGAAGAACAAAAGAAATCAACAGAACAACATTGAGAAATAAAGAAAGTGATTCTCCAAGCACATCACAGGGATCAACAACTCCCTCGAGTTCAAGTGCAACTCCAAGCACATCTTCATCAAATACAGGAAGAGCAAGATTCAAAAATTTAAGTGACATTTATGAGCAAGAAGAAGTTGATAATAGTGTTGGTCTGAACTCTTTATTTGCATTATTTTGTCATGTTGAGGACCCAATCCATTTTGAAGATGTAATGAAAGAAGAAAAGTGGATTGAAGCAATGAATAACAAGATAGGAGCAATAGAAAATAATGACACATGTGAGTTAGTGAACCTCCCACAGGGAAAAGAAGTTATTGGAGTGAAGATGGTCTATAATACCAAAAGGAACATTGAATGCAAGACAGAAAGGCACAAAGAAAGGCTAGCTGTCAAAGGCTACAAGCAACAAGAAGGAAGAGACTATGAGGAAAGCTTTCAACCAGTTGAAAGGATGGAGACAGTGCAGACAATGTTGTCTATAGTAGCACAAAAAGAATGGAATGTTTATCAAATGGATGTGAAGTTAGCATTCTTGAATGGAGTGCTGAAAGAGGAGGAGTATGTTGAACAACCTCCTAGCTATGAGATAGAAGGCCAAGAACACAAAGTGTGTAAGTTGAATAAATCTCTTTATGTGCTGAAGCAAGCACCACGAGCATGGTAAAACATGATTAATGCTTACCTGGTGGACAATGGGTTTGACAAGTGTGATGATGAACACACACTCTACATCAAAGAAAATGATGATAAGATCCTTATTGTTGTTTTGTATGTAGATGATTTAATTTTTACAGGGAACGATGTTTCTCTCATTACTTCAAAACAATCATGAAGAGTGAGTTTGAAATGAATGAATCGGGTTTGTTAAGATATTTTTTGGGCATAGACGTAAAGCAAATAGAAAAGGGATTTTTTATCTCCCAAGCAAAGTATGTTGAAGAATTTTTAAAAAGGTTCAATATGTAGAACAACAAGACATCATCAACTCCAATTGTCATGGGGTTGAAGTTGAGCAAGGAAGATTGTAGCAAGAATGTCCATCTGACATTGTACAAAACCATGGTTGGCGGTCTAATGTATTTGACTACAACTAGTCTTGATATAATGTATGCAGTAACCTTGATATCTAGATTCATGGAGACACCCAAGGAGACACATTGGAAAGAAGCCAAGATTATATTAAGGTATGTAAATGGAACAAAGGAGTATGGTGTTCTATACTCTAAAACCGATAATTTTAAGAAAATTGGATACACTGATAGTGACTAGGCTGGAAGTGTAGATGACAGAAAGAGAACATGAGGGTATGTTTTTCATTTTGGATCAGAAGCCATTTCATGGGCTTTCAAGAAGCAACCAACAGTTTCATTAGCAAAAACAGAAGCTGAGTATGTAGCAGCAACAAAATTAGCATGTCAAGCAGTTTGGATGAGGAGGATTATGAGGAGCTTATGTCATGAACAAGACAAATGAACCACAATTTTTTGTTGTAACAGATCAACAATTGCATTATTAAAGAATTTTGTTTTCCACAAGAGGAAAAATCATATTGATGCCAAGTACCATTTCACAAGGGAATTAGTTAACAATGGTGAAATTGATTTTAGCATTGTAGGTCAAAGGAACAGTTTGCACATATCCTCACAAAGCCATTGGGAAATTTTTTTTTGTGTATCTCAGAAAGTGTCTGGGAATGATTGATGGTGGCAGTTGTGATTAAGGGGGAGTGTTGGGAATACTCCCAACAACTGCCATAAATAAAGACTAGCAGCAATCATATTTCCATTGAATTTTTGTGCATGGAAGGACAAAGCTCAGAATTAAAATCCGAGGCATTTTACGCAAAATAAAAAATAGAGTACCCTAGCCCATGTCCACGTTTAATTCCTTTCCACCATTGACTTACCTTTTTTCCCGTAACTTTGCAATCCATAAGTTTTTTAGTTTAACTCTTAAGCCTTTCATTAAATGTTAAATTTTCGCCGATGCGATATCAGTGGGACCCACCATACCTTACTGCATTACAAACTGATGCAAACCTTTGTATTTCCATTTATTTCTTACTTTCCGCCATTTTTCACTTCCCGTGGTTTACCGCGTCGCAGCCCACACTGAAACCTTGTGATGTTGCGATGTGACATCGTGATAGCACACTACACAACTTACCATTTACATTTTTTGACAAACATCGCACTTCACACATCTTACGACTTACCTATTTAGCGCCCCCAAGTTATGTTATTTTGTGTGCGATGCGATGCGATCACAATCGCATGTGTCAAGCTTAGGAGGGTAGCACCCACAATTGCATATCGCAAAGTTTAATTAACAGCGCCCGCAAGATTAAAAAAAAAATTGTTGTAATGAAATAAGTGCCATATTACATCAAAATCACAAGTTCTTAAGGGTTTTCCCATATCGCGCAAATGTTAACAGTTAAGATCACTGTTATGCGATTTGTGATGAAGGCATGGATGTGATGTGGTTTCGCAGATAGAACCCATAATATTTCAGGTCTGCCATTTTGTGTTTTGCACCCTGTTTCATGTAGAAACCGAAGAATCAAGCAGAAGGACGATTTTTTTGTTATTAGTCCATTGAATAGCATTGAAATCTCATGCTTTGGCCATTTTGTATAAACAAATATAGTTTTGTATGATTTTTAGAGAGAAACAAATGAATAGAAAAGAGATGAATAAATTGAAAAATGATTCAATAAATTGAAAAATGATTCCTTGTTGTGTGTCTGTGTATGAATTTTATTTTCTGCATATAATTTCATTCCCTCTGTTGTTTTTTTTTTTTCATGTCAAAGATTAGCTTACGAGGAATGGCCATATTCCGATCATTTTGCAGGAAATACAACAATATTATCACAAACTTTATTAGACTTGAATGACCTATCGTTTCCCCGCTGGAATATGCTCTTCTCTTCATCCGACTATGACATAGATTTTGGATTGGAAGAGTTCTACAGGGGAGAAGTCATGGAGCTGAACGAGTTTGAAGATATCATGTGTTGTGATCAAAATAATATGGAGAATGTTAACAGCTTTGCAATTGTTGCCAATGAAGGAATAGAAGAACACTGCTATAGCATCGATGCATATTGCATTGATGGAGTCGTGTATTTACAGAAAACAAACATAGAGTAGTACATTTTCTTATTGTTGAAATCGAGATAAGAGTATGCAACAAAACTAGGGTTGCAAGACCGTGCGTGGGTACTGTCAGAATTGTAACAACTGCGATTGGTACTATAAGAATTGTAATTTATCAGAACCTTAATCAATATGTTGGTTGATTTCATTTGCATTGTATATTGGAGATATGGTTGTGTCAGAAGTGAATGTGGTGATTTTTTTTTTGCAGTAGTCTAACTAGACTGTCTTTGCCTTGAAAATCGTTGAAATTTGGGTAAGATTTTAAGAAAATCCGGCAGAGATTTTTTTAAATCCAGTTTATAGTTATCAAACTTCAATATTTTAGGTGCTCTAGAGGTTTTTGATGGTGTTGAATCCATTTCCACCATCAAAAACATGATTCAAACACTCCTATTGCAAGATTTCTTAAAAAAAAATTACTAGAATTCCGGCCAATTTTGACTGTCCACAACTCATTTTTTTGGGTTAAATTATTAATTTTTTTTGTTATTTTAAATGTATTTTTAATTATATATATTTATTAAGTAAAATATTAAAAGTATTTAAATTATGTAAAATTTTATAATGCAAAATAATTTTAATTATATATTCAGTATCATAAAAATCTAGAAACCATTTAAATTATAAGAAATGTCCAATTAAAAATTGTAATTCCAAAAAATCACAAAAACATTATTGACAAAATTTAAAAAAAATCTACCATAGTTATCAAATAGCTATCAAATTCGCTGGAATCTGAAATAAAGAAAGAAAAAGAAGCAAAAGAAAAAGAAATTCTTTAACACCAAGTGTCCAAGATACATGGTTAGTTGATAAAGATTATTCAAAATTGTAGTTGTTTCTCGACATTGACGGATTCATCAGGCCGTAGTCTAACTAGCCGGAGGAATCGCCCTGAAAATCATGACAATTCCGGTAAGATTTTCAGAAAATCCGGCAGGAATTTTTCTGAATCCATGTTATAACTATCAAAGTTTAATATTTTGGGTGTCCTACAGGTTTTTGATGGTGCTGAATCCATTTCCAATCTTAAAATCAAGATTCAAGCACTGTTTCTGCAAGATTTTTTAAATTTTTTTGGCCCGGATTCCGGCCAATTTTGACCGTCCGGGCAATTCCTCCGGCTCGTTAGACAACGCCAATAATAATTACAAACATATTTAATAAATTAACACTCGATTACAAATTAGCACAATGTTTCCTATTTTCTTGGCTTTTTTAGGTGTTTGAAGGCGAAAATGAAACTGGAAACTGATAAAATTTCTAATTATTTATTTTCTTTCCTTCTGCGTGGACGCCATCCCCTATTTATTTATTTTAGATAAATGAGTTTTAAATTAGGAAAGTATTTTAGATTTAAGTTTTGAAAAGAATATAGGTTTGAAAGGAAATAATAGATATGGCTTTTAATTAAAAAAAATTCAGAAGTATTAGTAGAAAAAAGTCTTTAAGATATATACTATAGATTTGTTTTCAAATTAAATTTTTTATTGTAATTCGAACTTCCATAACAATGAAGTCTAGTATGAAAATATATATAAAAATACTCCCCAAATATAACAGATAAACTATGGTTTTCCATCCTGCCATCAGGGTATAAACTCCGATGAATGCGCCCGACTTTCAGCGTTACCTCTTCTGGCCAGTGGCTATGATTATCGTTTTGCGATGGATTTTGTTCAATACGTTGACTGGGCGACGGATTGGAATTGATCCGTTGGCGGAGGAATATATATAAGTTTGAACCCGACCATAATGAATCCAAAATAAGTAATTGAAAATAGAATCACGAGTGTAACAGAAAAACGATACATACACATTTAAAATGTCGTTGACAAAGCATTAACACATAGTAAAACCCAAGAGGAATTGAATTTGCTTTTCGCTTACTTCGAAATTTCAGTTGCTCTTTCAATGTTAGGTAGGTTTAACAAGTTCCCACAATTACAATGTTAGTTTATAATGTACCAATTATATTAGTTTATAATTGTAGTTTATAATCTAACGAACTCCATTATTCTCCATTTTTGAAAATTTGAAAGGTGGGTTGATAAAATTAAGTGATGGCCAAGGTAGGTATATATATATATATATATATATATATATATATATATATATATATATATATATATATATATATATATATATATATATATATATATATATATATATATATATTAATTATAGAAATATTTTGAAAAATCATATAATTATTTGAGAAAAGACGTGTTTGGAACTACTTAGTGTAATTCATCATCTATTACACTAAGTAGTTCCTAAACGGGTTGTTTCTCAAATGATTATGTGATTTTCTTGAAGATGTCTGATTAAACTATATTATATTATATTGACGATTTTTTTATTCTAGGTGGATTTGAAAGTCATTTGTGAATTCGTGATTTTTTTTTATTCAATGTGGATATGAGAGTGAATTGTTTATTTTAAAAGGGCAAGTTAGGTTAATAAAATAAAGTGATGAGAATGGAGAATGAATGAATATATATGATTCTGGATTCTAGATGTGGATATGAGAGTGAATTGTTTATTTTAAAAGGGCAAGTTAGGTTAATAAAATAAAGTGATGAGAATGGAGAATGAATGAATATATATGATTCTGGATTCTAGGTGGATTTGAGAGTCAATTGTGAGTTCATAATTTTTTTATTCAATGTGGATATGGGAGTGAATTGTTATCAGACATATGGGAATCATCAAAATTCATTTATTTATTGTTATTTCTATTATATAGTCATTTAGGAAAGTTTTTTTTTTTTATTAAGAGGAAAATCAAGACGCTTTAAAAAGAAATGAATAACATATATAGGAATTTTTTATTCAAGGTGGTGAATATTAGAGTTAATTGTAAGTGTAATTTTTTTATCCAATGCTGATTTGTTAGTTAGTTAATGAGCATTTTTTATTTAAAATGGATATAAAAGCTAATTGCTATTAAAGATATAATAGTCATCAAATTATTTTATAATATATTAATTCAACAAAATTATTTAGAGAAAAAATTACATGCTTTTAATGTATATTTTTTTTTAATGTTTTTTAATGTTTTTTACGTTAAAAAAAGTCATGACTAAAATTATTTAGCTAATAAATTTTCACTTTTGGATTGTACCATCTGAAGAAAAAAAAACAAACTTTTCGATCCCCTACTTTATTAATTTAATATTTAATAAAAAAAATAAAAATTACCACTTTCGGATTACAATCTTGAAAGCAAAAAAAAGTAAGTATCTTTTCCATTCCTCTAATTTATTTATTTAATATTTAATATTTTTTTAAAAATATAGAAATTATATATAAAAATAAATAATAAATAAAATTAAAAAATAACCAGCACAAATTAACATATATTTCATTCCTAGCCACAAGTTTTTGCCATTATGTTACCGAAAGTATTTCAATTCTATTTTATTGTTATTCTTTCAACCTCAAAGATTATTCATAACTTAACAAACACACTTATGCTATTTTCTAATTGAGACGGTAAATTATTAATACAACCTAGAAAGGCAAGTATTTTTACCATTTTAGTATAGTCATGTTTCATTAAAAATGGTAATTATATCAAAAAGAATTTTTTTGGAACGTTCTAGGTACATAGTCAAATTCATAATCAGACCCATTGTTAGACAATTGAACACTCATCTTACTCCTTCACGTGTTACTGTTTCAACTGAATAACAAGACATGCCATATAACCCTTCCACGACGATGAGCTTCACCTTCACATTTGCGTTTTCATTTTGCAGCGAAAAAGTATGTTCCTAGGGTTTCTTATACAGTGGTTACCATACCCGTCAAGCTTTCATACTTATACTGGTTAAACAAGGTTTTGGAAATAATCGTCGTATCGACATTGCTGACAATAGACAACTGTTACCATACCCATTGAGCTTTCATAGTTATACTGGTTAAACAAGGTTCTGGAGGCAATCGTTATAGACAATTACAGTTGGCTATATACCTTTCACGCTAAGAAAACCCTTGTCGCTTCGAACATACAAACATTTCACGCTTATTCTCCCGGTCTGAATTGGAAAATTGCTGTGATAGTTTTGTGCTTCGAATCCCGGAGAATCTTCCACTAGAACAGGAAGCCCCTTTGTTATATGCAGCAGTTACACTTTTCAGCCCAATGAAGCATTTGGACATGATAGAGTCTGGGAAGCGATGTGGGATACTGGTTTTAGGAGGCGGGGGGCACATGGGTGCCGAGATTGCCGAAGCCTTTGGGCTTCACGTCATGGTAATTATCTGTTCGTCTAATAAAAAGAAAGAAGAAGCCGTGGAAGTCATTATTTTGGTATAAACTTTGTGGTATAGTAATAAATATTATATAAATTAACATATTCATTATCGGATCTATTTTTTTATATCAAATTAGATGTATATTTACGCTGTAAAGCGTTCTTATTTGAAAAAAACTCACCTAAATTGACAGGTGTACAATTATGTACCATTGATGATAGTGTTAGACGATTGAAACATTTTCCACCTTCCGATTAGAAACTGTTATTATTAATTAGTTACATAATGAAATAGTTTGTCCCGGAAGCAGATGGTTCTCTGAGGCACCTGTCGACATACGATCGCTATCCCAAGGTAAGCAACTCCATACTCTCTTGCTCGTAACTGGTCTCGATCAGAATGTTGGTGCAAGGTTTTTCCCAAAAGGGTATGAAGCCATGGTTGGGGCTATGAACACTTCTGTGGAATCCAGGTCTCCCAGAGATACAGATGACCATGGGACACACACTGCATCGATTGCTACTGGGAGGCATGTTTACAAAGCCAATATGCTCGGTTATGCCAATGGGATTGCGAAAGGAATGGCGCCAAAAGCTCGGTTGGCGAAATACAAGGTATGCTGGCAGTCTGGTTGTTTTGATTCAGATATACTCTCTGCATTCGATTGTGCTGTAGAGGATGGTGTCGATGTGATTTCGCTATCTCTGGGTGATGGGATTGTGCCTTATTATCTTGATAGCATTGTAATGGGTGCATTTGGGGCAACGGAGAAGGGTGTGTTTGTGTCCACCTCAGCAGGGAATGATGGACCCGGGGGTTTTTCTGTTAGCAATCTCTCACCATGGGTAACTACTGTGGGTGCATGGACATTGGATAGAGATTTCCCTTCCGAGGTTAAGTTGGGTAATGGAAAAATCATCAGGGGAGTGTCTTTGTACAGTGGAAAACCCTTGGGTTTAGACTTGTTCCCCTTGGTGTATGCTGGGGACACTTCTCTAGGGGTAGCAGGGATAGCTATTCGTCTTCTTTATGCATGGAAGGATCCCTGGATCCCAAGCTGGTGAAAGGGAAAATAGTGATGTGTGATAGAGGGAACAGCCCCAGAATTTCAAAGGGGGCCGAGGTGAAGCATGCTGGAGGTGTTGGAATGATCCTGGCAAACAGCGATTCAAATGGTGAAGGTCTTGTTGCAGATGCTCATATGCTGCCTACAAGTGCAGTTGGGGCCAAAGAAGGAGAGGTTATCAGGCAATACATTGCTACCACCAAAGGGCCCGCTGCTACAATTTCAGGCCTAGGGACTGTTCTGGGTATAAAGCCTGCCCCTGTTGTAGCATCCTTTTCTTCTAGAGGACCCAATCCTGAGACTCCAGAGATTCTCAAGCCTGATGTTATTGCTCCATGTGTGAATATCCTCGGAGGATGGACCGGTGCAGTAGGTCCATCGAGCCTTTCATCTGACAAGAGGAGAACACAATTCAATATCTTGTCTGGTACTTCAATGGCTTGTCCTCATGTGAGTGGAGTTGCTGCCCTTCTCAAAGGAGAACACCCACAGTGGAGCCCTGCAACAGTAAGATCGGCTCTTATGACCACTGCTTATACTCAAGACAACAGAGGTCACAGGATGATTGATGAAGCCTCTGGATACTACTTTTATTGATTCTTCTATATGAATCAGGTGTTGATAATATTACTTTTGCAGATTTGGTATGAATCAGCTTCAAAATTGGTCATGAACTCTTTTGAACAAGAAAGTTGCTCTTCGCTGTCAACAATACTCTGTTACCACACTTGGTCCCTAATGGTTGATGGCTGACAACCCTTTTTTGTTTCATACATAAGGGTTTAAATTATCATGCTATAATATAACCGAGTTTTATAAATAAAATTAAATTCTGCTCTAAAAATATTAGAAGTAGTAATAATATAAAATCTTGTATAGTTATGCTGACAAGGAATTTCCTCTAACTTACAGCTTAAATGAATTCTGGAACATATCCCTTTTTACTCTAAACTTTTTGCTCACAGTAAAGGATGCTATAGTGAGGGGCTGATTTATGCCAAAATATGCAAAATTTTTGTCCTTATCTGCAGACCGCAGTGGTAGTTATTACAGGTTGTGGCACATGAAGTGTATAGATGAAGGAAAGAGGTTAAAATTGCAAGAAAATATTAAATTGTAGAGTTTCTTTGTATATTTACTTTCATAAAAAATTTGCAATTTTTTCTTGTTATTAGTCTTTCTTTCTATTGACAGTGTGTGTTTTCCCTTATTAATTTGTAGAGGCCGTGTGGGTCTCCCATGGCCCCAACAATCTGGGGGTTGGAAATGCACCTTCCAGGCTAGAAACACCCCGAAATGTTTCCAAATAGGAAACAACCAAGGAATGGATCAGAAATGTTTCCGAGTATTTCAGGGGCATTTGTTTTGTAAAACGTTTCTGGTACTGAAACATAGGAAGGGGGCAAATGTTTCCTGCAGCTTAGTTCTAACTGGGCATATAATTATATGCAAGCAACACTTCTCTATTGTTGTCTTAGCTGTACAGTTTATTCTATGAAACAGTTAAGTGCTTCCTTTACCTAGTCATTTTTCATCGGAGGATAATATCTCCTCATTGCAGGAGCATATTTATTTTGAGGATGGACTCCATACAATTTTGGAAGGGTTACAGTTTTCTCTCACAACCCTGAAACAAAAGGTGCTGATTAGGCTAAATTCAGATCAACATTAAGTGATCAGTTCTAATATTTCTTGAAATTTGAATAGTTTGTTTCCATTTTTTGTGGCTTTGGAACTTGAACTGTTTGTTTTTGTTTTTCTTAGATTATTTGCAACTCCATTGGTTTTTGGCTAAGCATGTTAGCAAAATAATTTTTATATGATGTTAAAAGTTAAAAATGATGCTTAAAGAGCTTTCCTGGCAGCATATTGGTATTTGCACTCGATAGTAAGGAAAGTCAAAATAGTATAAGATAAAAAAGGATAAAATAATGTTATTTATAGCAGCAGAGTAATTGAATTCGAGCAATACAGATGTTTAAAAGCAAAATAATAGAACTTAAAAAACAAAATATGCCCCACTCTTAATATTCGTTCATTTTGAGTTCGGTGTCAGTCAAAGCTCTTGAGAAGTGGCTTTGAATTAGATGTCTCGATCCTTAAAATTGAACCTTAAATTTGAAATACTTGTAATGACCTAGAATGAGTGCATGGACCTGCTTTCATTTCATAAAGTTTCTTTGTTTCTGAGAAGTCACATTTTCCTCTATTTTTGACCTATGCAGGAGATTTGTAAAAGCAATATGGTAACAATCAACCATAAAAGCCCATTGGAATAATTTCATTTTTATGGAAATTATATCTCTGTTTTTTACCTATGCAGATTGAGTATGTAACTCAATCCTGGAGATGTAATCCTGGCAAGTCTGGTCAACTATCTCTATTGTTGTCTTAGCTGTACAGTTTATTCTATGAAACAGTTAAGTGCTTCCTTTACCTAGTCATTTTTCATCGGAGGATAATAGCTCCTCATTGCAGGAGCATATTTATTTTGAGGATGAACTCCATACAATTTTGGAAGGGTTACAGTTTTCTCTCACAACCCTGAAACAAAAGGTGCTGATTAGGCTAAATTCAGATCAACATTAAGTGATCAGTTCTAATATTTCTTGAAATTTGAATAGTTTGTTTCCATTTTTTGTCGCTTTGGAACTTGAACTGTTTGTTTTTGTTTTTCTTAGATTATTTGCAACTCCATTGGTTTTTGGCTAAGCATGTTAGCAAAATAATTTTTATATGATGTTAAAAGTTAAAACTGATGCTTAAAGAGCTTTCCTGGCAGCATATTAGTATTTGCACTCAATAGTAAGGAAAGTCAAAATAGTATAAGATAAAAAAGGATAAAATAATGTTATTTATAGCAGCAGAGTAATTGAATTCGAGCAATACAGATGTTTAAAAGCAAAAAAATAGAACTTAAAAAACAAAATATGCCCCACTCTTAATATTCGTTCATTTTGAGTTCGGTGTCAGTCAAAGCTCTTGAGAAGTGGGTTTGAATTAGATGTCTCGATCCTTAAAATTGAACCCTAAATTTGAAATCCTTGTAATGACCTAGAATGAGTGCATGGACCTGCTTTCATTTTATAAAGTTTCTTTGTTTCTGAGAAGTCACATTTTCCTCTGTTTTTGACCTACGCAGGAGATTTGTAAAAGCAATATGGTAACAATCAACCATAAATTCCCATTGGAATAATTTCATTTTTATGGAAATTATATCTCTGTTTTTTACCTATGCAGATTGAGTATGTAACTCAATCCTGGAGATGTAAGCCTGGCAAGTCTGGTCAACTATCCTTTGTTCTCTGCAGTTTTTTATCTCAGTCAACCCAAGAAGCTCTCAACTGTCTTCTTTATAACTGTTACTAATGTAGGCCCTCCACGGTCCGTCTATAAAGTCAGGGTCATTCCTCCAAGGGGAGGTGTGACTATGACTGTCAAGCCAAGAAAGTTGGTCTTTGCTGAGGCAAACCAGAAACACAGCTACACGGTCACTGTAACCACAAAGCCTATGAACCTTCTCCCTGGTAACGCGGACACATGCTTCGGCTTCCTTTCCTGGACAGACGGGAAGCATGTTGTGCAGAGCCCGATTGCTGTAACTAGACAGGAACCTTATTAGTTCTGTTTTTCTCCAAATCCTGTACACATTGAAGATTTAATGGTCACCGACTGAAATGGAGTTTTTCTACCCCTTTTGTTGATATACCTGCAGAAGGAGGAAGAAGATCATTGTACAGGTGAGTAGTAAACAAGTATCCACATGTAGTTTCTCAGTTAATTTGGTTTTGCAATAGGGTAGTGCTTTGCGTTACCACACTTGGTCCCTAATGGTTGATGGCTGACAACCCTTTTTTAATTTATATATACATAAGGGTATAAACTATCTATGCCATAATATAAACTGAGCTATACAAAATTCACCTGGCTCTAAAAATATTGAAGCAGTGAAGACATAAAACTTATGGTTATGCCGACAAGGAATTTCCTGTAACTTACAGTTAAAATTTCCTGAAATTTCGTGAAATATCCTTCTACTCTAAACTTCCTGCCTTATTGTGAAGGATGCTATAGTGAGGGGCTGATTTATGCCAAAATATGCAAAATTTTTGTCCTTATCTGCAGACCGCAGTGGTAGTTATTACAGGTTGTGGCACATGGAGTGTATAGATGAAGGAAAGAGGTTAAAATTGCAAGAAAATATTAACTTGTAGAGTTTCTTTGTATATTTACTTTCATAAAAAAATTGCAATTTTTTCTTGTTATTAGTCTTTCTTTCTATTGACAATGTGTGTTTTCCCTTATTAATTTGTAGAGGCCGTGTGGGTCTCCCATGGCCCCAACAATCTGGGGGTTGGAAATGCACCTTCCAGGCTAGAAACACCCCGAAATGTTTTAACAGGGAAACAACTGAAGAATGGATCTGTAAATGTTTCCAGTATTTCAGGGTTAATTGCTTTGTAAACGTTTCGGCACCGAAACATAGGAGGGGGCAAATGTTTCCTGCAGCTTAGTTCTAACTGGGCATATAATTATATGCAAGCAACACTTCTCTATTGTTGTCTTAGCTGTACCGTTTATTCTATGAAACAGTTAAGTGCTTCCTTTACCTAGTCATTTTTCATCGAGACACATTCTCATTGGCAGGAGCATATTTATTTTGAGGATGGACTCCATACAATTTTGGAAGGGCGCTTTCTCTCACAACCCCGAAACAAAAGGTGCCGATTAGCTAAATTCGCATCAACATTAAGTGACTTGGCTTCTAATATTTCTCGAATTTGAATAGTTTGTTTCCATTTTTTGTGGCTTTGGAACTTGAACTGCTTGTTTTTGTTTTTCTTAGATTATTTGCAACTCCATTGGTTTTTGGCTAAGCATGTTAGCAAATAATTTTTATATGATGTTAAAAGTTAAAACTGATGCTTAAAGAGCTTTCCTGGCAGCAATAGCAATATTAGTATTTGCACTCAATAGTAAGGAAAGTCAAAATAGTATAAGATAAAAAAGGATAAAATAATGTTATTTATAGCAGCAGAGTAATTGAATTCGAGCAATACAGATGTTTAAAAGCAAAATAATAGAACTTAAAAAACAAAATATGCCCCACTCTTAATATTCGTTCATTTTGAGTTCGGTATCAGTCAAAGCTCTTGAGAAGTGGCTTTGAATTAGATGTCTCGATCCTTAAAATTGAACCTTAAATTTGAAATCCTTGTAATGACCTAGAATGAGTGCATGGACCTGCTTTCATTTTATAAAGTTTCTTTGTTTCTGAGAAGTCACATTTTCCTGTGTTTTTGACCTATGCAGGAGATTTGTAAAAGCAATATGGTAACAATCAACCATAAATGCCCATTGGAATAATTTCATTTTTATGGAAATTATATCTCTGTTTTTTACCTATGCAGATTGAGTATGTAACTCAATCCTGGAGATGTAATCTTGGCAAGTCTGGTCAACTATCTCTATTGTTGTCTTAGCTGTACAGTTTATTCTATGAAACAGTTAAGTGCTTCCTTTACCTAGTCATTTTTCATCGGAGGATAATATGTCCTCATTGCAGGAGCATATTTATTTTGAGGATGAACTCCATACAATTTTGGAAGGGTTACAGTTTTCTCTCACAACCCTGAAACAAAAGGTGCTGATTAGGCTAAATTCAGATCAACATTAAGTGATCAGTTCTAATATTTCTTGAAATTTGAATAGTTTGTTTCCATTTTTTGTGGCTTTGCAACTTAGATTATTAGCAACTCCATTGGTTTTTGGCTAAGCATGTTAGCAAAATAATTTTTATATGATGTTAAAAGTTAAAACTGATGCTTAAAGAGCTTTCCTGGCAGCATATTAGTATTTGCACTCAATAGTAAGGAAAGTCAAAATAGTATAAGATAAAAAAGGATAAAATAATATTATTTCTAGCAGCAGAGTAATTGAATTCGAGCAATACAGATGTTTAAAAGCAAAATAATAGAACTTAAAAAATAAAATATGCCCCACTCTTAATATTCGTTCATTTTGAGTTCGGTGTTAGTCAAAGCTCTTGAGAAGTGGCTTTGAATTAGATGTCTCGATCCTTAAAATTGAACCTTAAATTTGAAATCCTTGTAATGACCTAGAATGAGTGCATGGACCTGCTTTCATTTTATAAAGTTTCTTTGTTTCTGAGAAGTCACATTTTCCTCTCGTTTTTGACCTACGCAGAGGATTTGTAAAAGCAATATGGTAACAATCAACCATGTACGTTCATTGGAATAATTTCATTTTTATGGAAATTCCCCCTCTCGTTTTTACCTATGCACTCCCCCCATCACTCTTCTCGAGATGTAACTTCGGCAAGTCTGGTCAACTATCCTTTGTTCTCTGCAGTTTTTTATCTCAGTCAACCCAAGAAGCTCTCAACTGTCTTCTTTATAACTGTTACTAATGTAGGCCCTCCACGGTCCGTCTATAAAGTCAGGGTCATTCCTCCAAGGGGAGGTGTGACTATGACTGTCAAGCCAAGAAAGTTGGTCTTTACCGAGGCAAATCCGGTAAAACACAACTACACCGTCATCGTAACCAAAGCCTATGAACCTTCTCCCTGGTAACGCGGACACACGCTTCGGCTTCCTTTCCTGGACAGACGGGAAGCATGTTGTGCAGAGCCCGATTGTTGTAACTAGACAGGAACCTTATTAGTTCTGTTTTTCTCCAAATCCTGTACACATTGAAGATTTAACGGTCACCGACTGAAATGGAGTTTTTCTACCCCTTTTGTTGATATACCTGCAGAAAGAGGAAGAAGATCATTGTACAGGTGAGTAGTAAACAAGTATCCACATGTAGTTTCTCAGTTAATTTGGTTTTGCAATAGGGTAGTGCTTTGCGTTTATTTTTTTATTTGGGAGTCACTTCAATGCAATGACCGAGAGGATTCAACATTGGATGACAAGTGGTTCCGAGTGTGTGTACTGGAGATTTTTAGCATAGGATGATATATA
This sequence comes from Pinus albicaulis, assembly GCA_034641835.2. Classification (NCBI taxonomy): domain Eukaryota; kingdom Viridiplantae; phylum Streptophyta; class Pinopsida; order Pinales; family Pinaceae; genus Pinus; species Pinus albicaulis. The sequence goes on from CM076581.1 coordinate 1,096,551,756, forward strand.
TATATATATATATATATATATATATATATATATATATATATATATATGATATATTTCCATGGATTCTCTATGTTAGGTGCAGAGCTGTGTATACCTATCTATTAAGATATTGGTTTGAATAATCATCATCGTAATGATAAATTATGTAATAAGGAGACTGAGCAGAATACTACTTTTATTGATTCTTCTATATGAATCAGGTGTTGAGAATATTACTTTTGCAGATTTGGTATGAATCAGCTTCAAAATTGGTCATGAACTCTTTTGAACAAGAAAGTTGCTTCATTTTATTTTCCCTTTTCAAATAGGGTCACTTCTATTTATTGATTTTTTCATGAATCAGCTGCCAAGGATGTTACTTTTAATTATGAAATATTTTCAACATAAGAAAGTTGCTGTAATTTTCCCTTTTTTTCAAGTAAGGTTATCTTTACTGAGTCTCTATTTGGATGGAAGAAACAACTCCAGTTGTTGTTTTCCTCATGCTTAGATAATTGTATTGACAGGGAAATAATGACACAGAAAACATGAATGCAAAATGTGAATGCATGGATGAATATACAGGTTCGCATTTGACTTATACCTTTTACATATAAATTTTGTTCCAGTACAGAAATATTAATTCCCTAAAATAAAAAACCATTGAAATTGCCTTTCCATTCTGGACTATTGCTTATGTGATGTTTATGTTTCTCCTTTTTAAATCCTTTAGCCTATCTACTCCTTTTAAAATCCTTCAGCCTATCTACTGCTGCATATGAAGAATGTGAATGCTTAGACAAAATAAATTGTATTTATAAGAATGTGATTTTATGCTTTTTGAATATTCCAGCGTTTTCAGCAAAACCCAAGAAGAAATGTGGATATGTGGATATCTGATGAAGATGATTTGCATTTCAAATTTATGTTTTTTTAATATTCCAAACTTTTTAAAGCATAGGGAGAATCTGGAAGCTCAGTTTTTTAAAATCTTCGCCGACCTTTCTCAGGGATTGAAGCCACACTTCCAAGTATGAACCTAATGATGCTATTTATATCTTTAGTTACTGGGTTGCTCTTAAAAAAATGAGTTGGTAAGTATGTCCCCTATCTTCACTCAAGGAATTATTGCTTTAATTACTTCAAAGTTCATTCTTAACATTCCATAAATATGTGCTTGAAAAATATCATAGTGCATAATCAGACCACCACTCTATGAAAAGCTTTACAGCGTTTCCTTTGCAACATATGGTGCAATTGCTAGTAATATAATTACCCAGTGGAATTATTAGATGTTTTTGTGGTTTTGGAAATATCGTCAATTTTAATTGTTTAAAATGTTTTTTTTAATGTATTGTTGAAAATATTGTTGTCATTAAAGTCAAATATAAAGGATATTAATTATATTGACAATAAGTATTGAAAAATGAATATTGTTGAACATATTGTTTTTATACTCTCAATGCTTTATTTGGATACCTTATATTTAAATAAATTTATTCAACATCGTAAAAAAATTTAAAATTACTTGGACTCTACAAATTACACATTAAAATTTCTGGTTCCAATAAATCTATATTATATAATTAAGGGAATAGAAACCGAAAAAAACATAATAATTAAAATATGTACATATTTATCCACTTAATTATATAATAATATAAGTAATACATTTTAGATTATATTTACTTAGTTATCTCTATGGCAACCTGTGCAATATTTGTATTATAATATTACATACATATCATTGGCCCACCTCACTATGTGACAATAAAACTAATACACATCTTACCATTGACTCACGAATGGACGTAAAATGAAAGAGAAAATTCCTCCTCCCCATTGTAGAACTCAAGGTAAAACTTTCCCTTTCTTCTTTCATGAGATAGAAGGGACTAATGGTTACAAAATATCCATTCAATAGACATTAATGAATAACTTTAGGATATATATGCAGAATGTTTTCTCCTTATAAGTATTTTAAGCCACAATAATTTCAAATCACTATATGTTAGTTCAACTCTTTATATTTTATGAGGCCTAGAAACTGTTTATCTAATTATGTAATAGGATCCTTCGATTCCATGAAATACAGTCCACATAGATAGGAGATGTACATAGATTATTGAGATTGGAATTTAACCATCATGGGTGAAATGTGAGGATCTCCCAATTGTTAGGCCTCAACACTTTATAGCATCTTACTAGCATCTTACTGAAAGTTGGGGCCAATTAATTGATGGAGCATGCAAAGAAATTATTTCTTCCCAATTATTGGGAATCAAACCTTAATAGCCACTGAGTGAAAGTTGGGTAAAATTAATGGATGCCGCATGAAAATAAATTATTCTTAATAGACCTTATATAGGACTTAAGAGTATCCCACTATGTCATTTACAGTACAAATATGGATATCATTCATTTCTACTTTATAAAGGATCACCTAATCTCGTTATTTTACTAATTCCTTTCAAGCCATACTGCTACCACATTTTTTGAACTATAATATGACTTTTGGTTTGTTTAGTATTGGTTAACTATAGACTCAAAATTGTGCATTGTTTTTATTTCGAGATGGTTAGAAAAGGATCAAAAATATACATAAAGTATGCATTGGGATTTGTAGAAATTGTGGTGTTTCTATTGCTAATAGTAGTTGATGAAAAAATACAGAGTGGGGAGTATGTGGCTGCAAGGAAAGCTTCAGGTGTAGATTCTTCAAAATTCCTCTTCGGAGATGTCATTGTGCTGAGATATGAAACAACCAAAGGAGCTAGTAAAAATTAAACCATCAATTGGAATGATGAGAAAACTAATGAGAGTGGATCCTGGCTTGGTTTTTTTATTAAGGATTCAGATCTAGATACACACACACACACACACATACATAACCTTTTAGGAATTTATCTAACCTATGCTTTACTCCCTCCAATATTAGAGATTCAATTCATGCTTATTATGTGTAAATTACTCAATTTCATACTTTAATGCAACTTTTATAGATGGAGGCCCACTAAATTACAATCTACACAAGAGATTTTCTTAAGGATAAAATAGATAGATAATCAACATGGAGGAAAAGCATTTATTTGTGAACTTGTTATATCAATTTTTCTCCAGGGTTGTCATTGTTATTTCATTATCCATACTATTTTTTATGGGTTTCTTCTTCTTTGGGGGGATTTATTACTAACAAAGTGGAGAGAGTAAAAGATAAAGATCATAACTTGTGTGATTATTCATATAGTTAGTGCATTCGAGGGGAGAGAATCATGCACTTTATCTACATAGAACCTCCTATAATCAGTTTGAATTTATGAGAAATGGAGTAATGTGTTGAATTGACATGTTTGTATTATTGGAATGATGTGTTATTTTATACAAAATTATATCTAGGGTGGATGATGGTTTCATAGCATGCCCTCATGATTAAAGAGGGCACACTCTCACGTAGCCTCATCTTTGTACATGAGAGAGAAGTTGGTATTTGGAGGCATAGTAATTGACAAACAATCACTAAATCTATGTTTTTTCTAGTCATAATTTAGTGTCATTTGTGATTACAACATGGGTCTTCATAGCATTCAAGAGTAGAAATTAGATTATATTATGAAACTTAATCACTAAATCTTTTGTAAGCCACAATATGCAATCATTATAGTCAATTATGAATTATTTTTTCGCTATCTTTGAAAACAAGGATTTGTTAGTGATTCATGAATTTGATAATCATCCAAAAAATTTCTATTATTGGAACTGAGTTTTCGTGATGGATCCTCAATAAAAAAAGATTTGGAGGAGGTAAATCAGGTATGTTACTATAAAAATTATCTCGTGGATATTTGATGATTGTTTTAGAAGGTTTGAAAATTCTTTCCTCTAAAAAATTGAAATTTATGTTTTTGTTTTTCCCTAGATATGAATGAAGTTCAATTCTTTTATAGTATGTACTATTATAGTATGTTCAAATCTACTATAGCGTGTATGTCTTGAATACGATATTTTCTTTACTTTTTTACTATGATATAAGTATACAAATAGCTTATTCATTTATATGGTTTCTTTTTCGCATGGTTCTGGAAGGATATATTTGGAGGAAGCTATATAAGGTCTTACATTAATGAAATAGTTACATTGTAGGTATTCCTTGGTTATTGTTGAAATATTGTCCTTCACTCTTGGTTAAAGCATTTCCTTATCAAATTACATCAACGTACTAATCAACAGTGGGAATATGGATGCCTAATTAGTGTGGAATTATAATTTGAGCCTTGTGCTTCACCGACTCAGTGAATCATCAAATTTATTGATTTTTATGAGAATAATAGGAAAATTTATTGTTTTCATCTCAAGCATAATTTTTTCCTTTTCATTTTCATAATTGTTTAATTTGTAATAATTATGTTATAGTGATATACATCAACCTACATCCATCTAACCTTGGATCCATCATGCGTTGAGAGGGATCAAATCCCTTGAGGTCTGTTATCACTCCGCCAAATTTCTAAGATTGAAGAAGAAATCCCAAAAGAGGTAACCACAAACCAATCTTTTGGCTTCGTATCTAGCCTACCAAATGATAGAGGGTTATCTCCACAAGGTCACATCAAAGAGGGATGGATAAATTAGGGTTTTAGGCTAGGTATGAAATGCATAAGGGTTTTTTTTTATTTGATTGGGTTGTTGGATGAGGATAGTAGGTCAAAGAGGCTAGGTCAGGGCAAATAGGATTAAGGTTACAGTCCATTCAATGGGGAAAGGTAGGTGGGAAGGCTAGCACATTAGGATTCTTGGGATAGAATGATTCATACATCTGTGGAGCTAGGAAGAGCATGAAAGATGAATTCATTCTAAACTAAAAGAAATATGAAACCGACTATGAAAAATTTCCCAAAAAAGAGCATGTGAGATGAATTCTATTTCTCTAACTTGAAAGTGATCATACAATAGACATGAAATGGAAAATGGACCAACAATACATTCATACAAATTAAACAAGAGAATAAACAATGCTATACAACTGTACCAAAGGTATCCCAAAGAAATAGATGTAACACTTTTATTAAGCTCTTGCCAAAATGATTACAATAGATTCTTTGATCAATATGCCAACATCCAACTGATTCCAACCTGTGAAATGACTAAAAAATTAGATTATATAGGCCTAAAAAAATCTCCTGCCAGCCTCAGGGGTCGAATCCATTAGAGGAGAAGAAATTCCAGCAAAACTGAGCTGAATACCTAGAGTGTAGGGTGGTCAAATCGACCCATCCCTTACCCCTTGCAAACTGATTCATTACACCTCATCATGAGTTTTCATCTAATTTATTTACCCCAGGTAATAGTAAAAACATGATATTTAAATTTACTTCCATCAATTACAGAATTAAAATCATGATTTTCCAAAGTGAGAATCAAAATTGCAGTAAAAATTGAGAAAAATCAGACATTTGTAAAGGGCACAGCGTGAGTGCCAAAGGCGCAGTGCCATGTTGGAGGCCACTTTTGGAGGCCTTCCCGATGTCAAAATTACGCTTAGGATGGCTTGTTGGAAAGGCTATCGAGTCTAATTTCCATATCTACCTTTAGTATTCTAAATGAGGTTGATTTTCCCTATCAAAAAAGAGTTTCTCCCACAACTGGTCAAGGGTGCAATGCCAAGTTAAAAAAGGAGGGAGAACATTGATTTTTTTGTATTTTTTTTCACCTTCTCACCCATCAGTCATCCAAACTAACCCAAGAAACATTGTTTTCTAGGAATGTATTTATCATTTTTCATCTTGTGGTGGTCTTCATTGGCCAAAAAGTGAATCAAACAAGGGTGCAGGTCCAACTATCACAAGAGTCATGTGGAGGCCAATAAAGCATTTCGAAATTAGTTAGAAGTATTTTCCTAGTTAATAGGGATTAAATTCCTTGATGAATGGGTGAGTAAGATAGGTTGAGAAGAGGCTAAGAATTGGCGAAGTAATTAGCTAATTTTTCCTAGATCAGAGTCAGACAGTTGGCAAAGTGCAGGAATTTCTCTAAGAGAGAAGGTGTTGTATTGTTTCATGATCTTGGATTTATATAATATATAGATATCAGGGTTTTACGTAGTCTACTTTCCCCAGATACATATTTTTTTCTGTGATTGATTATTTCTTTCTCTTACTTTTTATGTGTTTGCGCAATCATGTTTTGTTTCTGCAAATTTTAGAAGGATTCAATATATTTTTTTAGTACATTACAAGATTAGATTGAATCCCTTTGTTATATTTTCTACATGGCCGACATAACTAAAATTTTAACTTTGATGATAGACACGGTTACACATGATACTAGGTTGTAGAATGTGTCTCTCAAGGCAAAAAACTTGCCACATGCTTGCACAAAAAAAACAAATTTAAATTCAAATTCGGTGAGTATAAAGTTCCTATCTTCCTATGACTTAAATTTTCTATTAGCATAATAAATTTTTCTCTTCCTCAAATATTTACTAACAATTTATGAAAAAAAATGGGAATGTTTCTTTTCACAATACATGTTACAATTTATCAAAACACCACTTTTTGTTCTTAATGCAGCCTATGATTCATGGTAGGTAAATATAGTCTGTTTTTCTGATTGTCACTAATTTTATATACCTATATATTGGAGGTGGAGGTGAGTAAATAACATGTCTGCGACTGGCATGTTTTGTGAATATCAAAAATATTTTGGCACCGAGTGAAGCAGATCCCTATAATCATTGGCAAATTGCAAGCTAAACATATTGAATTGTGCCCCATGGAACTTGAAAATAATGAAAGGTTAATTTTTGCAGTACCTAACCCTCATAGTATGTTTGTTTTTTAATTGATGTGCTTCAAGAAGCATTTCCAAACAACCTTCAATAGAATGAAAGGTACTCCTTCAACTTAGGTGACAATTTTAATGAAGATTTGTACCCAGCCTCATCCCCTCTGAAACTAAATGCTAGCTATGAGGGATGCCTGTTCGGGTCAGCTCATCCCAATCTTACATCTTGCCTCATCTTATATATTTTCTCTTCTTCCCTCTCTCGTTCATTTCCAAAAAAATATAACAATAAGTTGCCGTAAATTTAGTATGTAAACACAAAATAAGGGGAGGGGAAATTTGTATCTGCACACAAAAGAACTAATGGACCACCCCACTGCCATTATGGATGGATATTACACATATAAATGATGAGATAGATATACAAAGTATTACGAGAGGAGTCATGAAGTGCAACGATTCTCGAATAAAACCCAACCTCTCTAGGTTTCCATTTCTCTTCAAAAGGGAAAGAAATGATTTCCAAGGACAAGCAACTGGAATGGTGTCCATTATGTAATCTAGGTGCTTTTCTTCTTCCTACAACACAACAGACGCACTCTACCTAATTATCAAACCAAAGGGATTCATACTAACCCCATTGGTGATATGATGAAAAGAAACAATGTTATTGAGCTTAATTGGCACACCACCATCTTTTTAGTATCCTTGCTAACAAGATAAGGATCGGGGTTGAGGAATTTCATGAATTATTCTTTATTTTTATCAGTGAACTGCTAATTTTCACGTGAATCCAAAAGGATTTGGAAATCTTGTCACTCATGTGCCCTAAGCCTCCTAACCAATATCCCACATCCCTTCCTAGGCTTTGTCATACTGAAATTCTTCATTGGGCTAAAAAATATAACTCCTACAAATAACGGATGGGTTGCATGTTCAAGAGGAATATACTCAAAGATTCTAACCAAAAACCTATCATAACAATTTTATCCTCTACACTCTCGTGTTCATTGCCAACCAAAAAAAAAATGTGACAATAATTTGGCAACAATTTACTATGTAAACACAAAATCAGGGCAGGGTTAACATGTATCTGTAAACAGAAAAACTGATGGACTATATCCACTATCATTATGGATGGATATTACATATGAATGAAGAGAAAGATATAGTATTAACAGAGGAGTCACTAAGTGCAATGGATCTAGAACAATGCCCAACATCACTATCTTCCATTTGTCTTCAAAAAGTGCAATATATGGTTATGAAAGATAAGCAACTATAATGATGTTGATTATATAATCTAGGCTCTATGTTGCATACTACAATATAGTGGGCCACTCTGCATAATTGGAAAACCATAGGGATTCATACTATCCACATAGTTGTTATTATGCAAAGAAACAATGTTATTGAATTAACATCATCTTTTCAATATCCCTGCAAACAAGATGAGCATAAACACCATATACAAAGCTCTTGAAGCTTGCTTCAAGCCATATGAGGCTTTCCTAAGCTTATACACTTTGTACTCTTGGACTTTTACTTAAAATTGTAATTGTTCGTTTACAAACACCTCTTCTTCTAAACTCCCATAAAAAATACTTCGCATCCGTCTTGTAAACTAGCCATTTTTTTTAGCTACTATGGATATGACTACTATCACAAAATACAACCTTGAAGTTGTATCAAATGTTTTATGGTAGTGAGGACTGGGTTATTTAGAAAAACCTTTGGAAAATATCCTTGAATTTTATTTCTCTAACTTTAATTTATCTTTCAATTGTGTCTTATAAACTGACTCAATAAAAAATATTAGCTGTATGTATTGAGAAACAAACAAGATCCCATGTCTCATTCCTTTCAGTGGATTCAATATATTCATTGACAGCCTATACCCAACACTTTTCTTACATTTTCTCCTGTAATTCTTTAGTTTGATAAGAAAATAAGGAAAATTGAGATTGTTTATCCATTCCATGACAAAAATATTATATATCCCTCATACTCATTGTCTTATGATATTTTAATGAAGCTACTAACTCATCGTGGGAAGAAGGACCATTTACCTTATTTATCAATAAAGGAATTGACTCATTATTTGAAGAAGAATTATCTTTAGTCTATTTTTATTGTCTTTGATGATCCATAAACTATCATGGATATTCCATTAGATAGATCATCACAAAAGATCTGGTTTTAAAATCTAAAATTATACATTATTACAATTTTATTTCTATTTAGATTTATAGATGTGTTGAATAGTATTAATAACATATCCATGCAAGTTAAAATTATACAAAAATAGAGAACAATGAAATAAAAGCACACACACAAATTTGACAAAATATGTGACCTAGGAAACCCTTTCGAGTGAAAAACCTTACTGAAATGTGAGTGTGCTCTTCTCTCTTTATCTGAATAGAAAATATTTATGTGTACAAATAAGTATGTCCTATCATTTTTGGTCTACTAGAGTGAATAAATCATGTTTGTATGCTCTATTTCCTTTCCTTCTCAGTTATTTTTTGTCAAATATGGAAAATATGCACTTAAAAAAGTGGAACCCCTTCTCCTCCTACATGCTTGGTTATAACACAACCCAATAAACTACTAATGGTTAGGTTTGATTACCTCAACTCTTAACCAAATTTGTAATATAAGATTTTCTAGAGACTTATTCATCATAATCAAGTGGCTAGCCCATTTTTCTTGAATTATTGGGGTCAACATGGCATACCCTTTAATTATTTTAGTGAAAAAAGGAAGCTCAAATTCTGAGTGGAAGAAAATTCACATACGGACCCTGATTGATGCAATTCTTTCACCTTTGAAAATGTCCACAAAAAAATGTCATTTGATGCCTCAAAATTCTCCTAGAAGGTTTCAAACCCTAATTTTCCCAACTAGGTCCTACTGGTTAAAATGGTTTTGTGAGATGATTCCTCAACTTTTACAAATATGAAAGCATTGATTGGATGAAAAATAATATAATGATTCAATGTGGATCAGTTGCATCTATAGAATTTGTGACAGTCGCAACCCAAGTTTCCTCATAAAAATGCATTGTAAATATTTGTATAAAAATATATTAAACTAGGTTGAGTTAAAGGGACACAGATTACAAAGCTAAGGAGGTAACATTCTTGGGACGTATAAGGTTTCCTTACGTAGGAAACTAGAATTTTCTTGACATCCATTAAAGGATTCCCAATGCGCTTTTAAAAAGTTGGTTACCTGAATTAAACTGGGCTGCAAGAGAAGTAAGCTGGCCCTGTTTCTTGATAAACATTACAAGGCTAAAAGGACAAGAACTAGTGGAGGAGGAAGAATATGTAGATAAAGAGGAAAGATAGAGGGTTAAATCTCGTTTGAGTTACTCATTTATTCATTTTATTTCAATTCATATAGAGAAAAATGCAAATGAGAATATAAAAAAAAAGGAATTCTACATAAGAGAAGAGAAGAAAAGACAAGACACTATATGAGTTTGGTTGGAAATATATGCTAGAAGAAGGTATCTCCTTGCTGATGAACAATGACCTCTAGATTCCTTGTATAGTTGGAGGTTGGATATGGGATTTCTCTAGATTATTTTGATGGTTAGGGTATATTATGGTTCCTTGGATTCATGGAGGTAGGGCCTCTGAAGCCTTTCTTACTGTTTATCTTACAATGGGTACTATATTCCTCAATGTTGGTGAAACCATTCTGTTTGCTTGAAGTGTGGAAAGTTTCTTCTCTATATTCCCTTGACACTCTCGGGTGGAAATTACTTCTCAATATTCTTCTGAAATTCTTGGGTGGAGGCAACTAGCCTTTGGATTCCTTGTTTTTGCTTTGGTGGAGAATAAGCCTCTAGATTCTCTATGTACTTTTATTTCCTAACATCGGCTAGCTATAGAGTGGAGGAAAATGACCTCCAAATTCACTATGCATTCTTTGAGTGCAGAGTGACTGGCTGGTAGGGTCCTCTAGATTCCTTGTTTCAGATACTAGCTAGTATTTCAGTCCTTTCAACAAGCCCCTCATTCTCTCGAATCTAGCTCAGGGGTGAATATTATAAGTGAGCTTGGCTACAATTTTCTATGGGTAGGTGGAAAGTATGTGTCCCATACTCACTTTCCCAAGTAATTTCCATATAAGTGTTATTATGTATTTTCAATGCTCATAAACATGTTTTTTTCATTTCTAGATTGAAATGGTGCTGGTAAATGTCTTGAACATGTGGCTTCATTTCTGGATTGAAATGGTGCTTGTAAATATAATGAACATGTTGTTCCATTATGGATTGAAATTCTACATGTAAGCGTAATTGGCATATATTGTGCTCCTATCATTCACATGATTATTAATACACTATGAAATCTCCAAAGCACTGAAAGGGTCCATAAGGACCTCAACCTATCTATGGAAACAATTGACATAAGGGGTTTTTTTAGTTATGTATAATGGCTACATTGAGAAAATCTATGTTGATAGGATTTGTACATATGCAGACTACAAACCCATTTTATAGTTACATGGAATCGTGTAATGTTGAGGATTACTTCCTCTATTTACCTGAATAACCTATGAATCTACATTAGATGCTTTAGAAAATTATGTTTCCAGTAGTCCTAGAGGTATTCAATGAGCCCCTTAGAATTTTTGGTTAAGGTATGGGGCACCTTGGCCTGCAGATCATTAAGGATTTTTGATATCCTTGTGGAAATTTTCATATTTTTCAATTATTTTGTATTTGGGAGGAGCATCTATGTCATCATATCATGAGGATAGTACTAGTAGGGGCCTTGGCGATCCATACTTGCCATTTTAGAATGTTGGTGCATATCTATATATTTGCATATCCACTACAAAAAAGCAATAACTAAATCCATTATGAATGACGAAGTGTAGAGAAATTTTGAGATGAATTTAGGTAGGGAATTAATCTTATAGTTAGACTAGATAAATTGATGTGATTGGTTTGAGGGAATTCCTAGACATGGAAGCTCCCAAAGGCCGCACGTAGGAATAGGGTCTCCTAGAAGCTGCAAAATTGGTTTGATTTTGTATATTTTTTATTATATTTAGTCTATCACAGAGGTTTTTGGGTGGGTCAAAGCCCCAAAAGCATTGTAATGGGTCAAAGGGTAGACCTAGAGTCTGCAAACCACGGTCTACAAACCATAGGAAAGAGAAGGCTAGATTGTTATAAATAGAGGGACATTTTGAATTGTAAGTCAAGAAGATGATGAGATCTTGATGCGAATTGTGGCTTAGTAGATCTATTTAGGTTTTTGGGGAAAGGACTCCTACTGGTTGTGTGCACGAAGATCCCAAGTCCTGATGTTTGTAGACTCGATGCTGTGTGCGCAGGTTGGGTTTGGGTATTGTAAGAAGGAACTGAAGGATTAATGAATGAGAATGGTTGTTGTGTAGCTAAATGTATTTGTACTGTTGATGCGAATCTTTGATAGACGTTGTGTTATGCATATTTTGTGTTAAGTTGCAAAAGCACTGTGATAAGTGTTTCTTCTGCATCTGGTTTTGTTCTGTTATGTTTTACGAGAATAACTGTAATGTTGCACTACTGTTTTAGAAGTATATGATTTGTTGAGTACAGTAAGTATAGTTGACCTTGCACACGTGGATGCGAAGGAGATCTATAGATCTAGTTCTAAGATAGGTGATTTGGTCATTATAAATCCGGACGCAGCTTTGCTTAGCTTACCTATCCTCTCTCAAGGTGCGGAAACCTGGTTCCAACACCCACACATACTACTTTGGGTGAGACTTTGACCTATGCAAGAAGGTCACTGCCGAAAGGGCCAGTAGTATAGGGGTTTGTTGGAAAATTGTAACCTCTGAACTTGGTTAGGACCGCTCTAGCCAACAAATGGTTCTGTTGCGGGGACCAGGATCATTTTGAGAAGGGGGTTGGGTAATGCCAAGAAAAGTATTGGAAGGCTGAGAAGAAAAGAAGAGTAGGTAAGAAAGAAGGGGATAGATTTGTCTATAGTCCGGTAGAAGGGATGGCTGCACAAAACCCATTAGCTACATCACCTTCAGGACCATGTAAGGGTAAAAACTTGTCCAAAAACCCACCAGAAGAAGATATGGTGGTGCACTTGAATTTACCCACCTTAAAAGGTGTAGGAGATGAGGACATGGACTGATTTTGGTTTGTTGTAGACTCGGTATGAATTGCACAAAATGTGGCAAGTGATACTGTGAAGAGGGTGCAATTATGCCTGGCCTTCAAAGGAAGAGCTCTAGACTTGTATATGTGATACATATCTCCAAACAGAAGCACATCTATTCAAGATATTAAGGATGCTTTGAAAAAACAATTCTGAAAGCCTAAGTCCTATTCGCAGATCGTAGCAGCCGTGAAAGATTTCAAGCAAGGAATGACTGAGTCTGTATGGGAAGCTGATCAATGCCTAAAGAAAGCTATCAGAGAAGGAGAATTTAAGTATGATGAAAAAAAACATACGGAGTGGTTCATCACTATGTTGCTACCTCACCTGCGCGTACCTATGGGTCACTAGAATTTCGAATCACAGGACAAAGCTTTGGAAGCCGCTATGAAATTAGAAGCTACGCCAGGGGAATATACTTCGTTAGGAGTACAAAAAATTTAGGAGCAGCTCAGGGCAATGAACATGGAGATTCCGGACCTACGAAAGGAATGAGGGAGGGAAGCTAGCACAGATCTATAGTGCATATGATGTCGAGTATCAGGACATACGAAGGATTTGTGCCTCTTGCCAACAGAATACCTACAAATAGGAGGACCTAGTATGATGCGCCTTGGATCAAGCAAAGGACCCAACCCAGTACGACTAAGCCCAAGCGGACCTGTGTTATGGTGCGAGGATTTATACGTAGCAGGTTGCATGATACAAACCACTGCCCCTGTCTGGGCACATATGTCCCAGAGCGGAGGAAACAATGGTACCAGTTCTATCGGTCAGTAAGGCATGATGAGTAGAACTGTCGAACCTATGATCTAATGATACATTGGGGGAACTTGTATAGGGTACAGTCAGACCCCATGTCACCAAAAACCCCCACAGGCATGGGCGGCTCCCCCTCCGGAAGTAGGGGAGGAGGCCGAAGTAGAAGTGCAGTTTGGGGCCAGGGGAAATTGATCTGCTATAACTGTGGAGACACAGGGCACTTTGCTAGGGATTGTCTGAACCCTACAAGATAGTCTTGCAAGTACTACAGATAGTTGGACCATATGCTTGAAGACTGTCTAGTGTTGATAACAAAAATATGGGAGAAGCAGCTACCACCTACACAAAATGTGTAGAGATTTAAGACTGCTGCGGGATAAGGACCCAAGCGTAAATGTTGTTACGCATAGTGGATTGGCTACTAGAGGGACTGGGGAGAAGGTTGAAAGTAAACTTCTGATCCGCAAGGCAGTTAGCAAAGAAGAATGGCTTGACCTAGACAAAGAAAGAGAAATATTTATAGCAGCTCGCAGGGACTTTATCGGGATAGAGGCATCTACGTCCATACTCCCTACGAACCTTCAGGCAAATGAGGAGGTCAAACCTTTCTTGCAGGCATGTATGAAGTTGTTGCGCAACCCAAAAGCTGTGAAAAATATTCACACATTAATGTATAGCTGCGCAACGCACCCTACCGTGTCCCCCAATATTAGGGATGTGAAAACTATACAGATATAAGAAACACAATAGGAGGGAGATGCAACTAATGGCACAGATCGACAATTACGAGATGAACCGGGTTATTTTGGAACTTGCATCGGATGCCAATGTATTACCTAAACAAACTTGGCAATGAATGGGTGAACCAAAGTTGGAATGGTCTAGTATCCAGCTACGCATGGCTAATCAACAAAATATCATACCTTTAGGGATGCTATCAGGGATTATGGTAGATATCGCAGGGGTTAAGGTTCGGGTTGACTTTGAATTCATTCAGATTGTCGAATATGCGGACCCCTACCCTGTGCTACTAGGATTGGATTGGGCCATCGACATAGGTGGTATCATTAACTTAAAAAAGAGAAGCATGGTGTTCGAAAATAACGATACAAGGGTGATAGTACCACTAGACCCTACAGAAGGTAAATTCTACACTGAACCAGTATCCAAGGAGGAAGATGTGGACTATATCTATAAGTTAAATATGCGGGATGTGGTCAACCCAACAATGGATGAAGTAATTTGAGGGGAGGAGGATAATGAATTCTTATCTCATCCCGATGAGGAGATAGAGAATTGGCAGAATCAGTTACATGATGTCCCTGCACTGCGTTGTCTTTGGGTCACAAAGGAATTCCGCTATGTCTCCTCAGAAGTAAGGGACCTACCTTACTTTTACTGCTCGGGTAATGTTAAGGAATTATTATGAGTATTCGAAGCTACGGTCCGAAGGGAAAAAAGGCTTTGGGCCATTAAATTATCCATGTGTAAGAAACCTACATGATGGGGGGACACCCAGAAGGAAGCATTATAGGATTGGGAAGAATGATGCGCTATGTTGACCCTGCGCTTCGAAGGAGCAGCAGCTCTGCAGGACACTGACACGATGGCATGGAGTAAATCACACCTATATATGGCACCTGAACTACCCACGCGGGACCTAAAGGAGCCAGGAATAATCGAATACTATGGCCTAACCCAAGAAGAAGGTCAGGCTGACCCACGATCTACTTCCAACTCAGGGCTGTGCATGGGCACCAAAATGATTCGGCCATAGGCAAGTAGCACTAAAATTTACTCTACATTGGCTATCAGTACCGAAATCAGAGCCATCATCTATCTGACAGCCCCGACAACAAAAAAACAACTTCGGTCAACCCTTGGCCATGCAGGTTATTACAAGAGGTTCATTCGGAAGTATGCTCATACTATAGCCCCTCTTAAAACCTCACTTACACTGACAGGAAGGTTCTCTTGGGATAATGAATGTCAGGAAACTTTTTCATTGGTCATAAGTTACCTAGGAAGCAAGCCTGTGTTGGGGGAGGAAGCACAGAAGATGCGTATGATTGACCCTAGTGTAGGAGATAGGCCAAGCACACAGGGGATGTGAAAACTAGTTGTTGGAACAGTGACAATTTGTAAAAAGAAAAAGTTACCATTGAAAGGAGTGGCCTCCCAACAATTAATGAAGCAAAATTTGGGGATTTTTTACTGTTTCCTGGGGGATCAATCTCAGATAAATTTTACCTTACTGTTGCACAATTGTGGGTATTATAGAAGGAGTAGGATAGTTCAGCGAGAGGTTCCATCTCACTTGCATAGCTTGCACTCATCATTCTTCTCTCGGAAGAACTTGAGCAATTATATTTCCCATATCTACACTATCCCTCTCATGTCTGGTCAAATTTTTCCGTTTGATGATAGTCAGCTAGGGCTGGGAGTCATTTTTCGCACAAGGATGATGACCAATAACCCTGCCAAACCTTTGACACCGACAAGGCCTAATGTTGAGAAGATAATGGAAGTTGAGTCTGAACTAGAAGAAGTTCCCTCTATGCCAGTCACAAGGAAAGGAAAAGAGAAAGCACAAGGCTTAGGAAAAGCCCCGAAAGCTACGATATGAGCAACCAGGAAGCCGAGGACTTCTCTGAGGTACGTCGAGTCCCCGCCGGCATCACCTCTGCATCAAGATGTGTAAGAAGGTGCTCTGCCTGCTAATCTGATAAATTGGTTGCCTCCCTTCATTTGCCCATGTCGAACATCCACGTGAACACCCAAAAACTTGGATGGTTTGGTCACCTATCCACAAACCCCCTAACCCCGGGAGAAGTCCTTGACCTCGGTGATCCTTGTGGAAGACTCCATGAGGTCAAGTTTGATGATCATGACTTGGAAGACTCTGAAACCCCCCCTGAGTTGGCCCCCGTGTTGTACTTTAATACGATCCATGAAAATTATGGAGTCACGATGGTTCCTCAGCACTAGGTATGTGGCTTGGCCAGGTCTAGACTCTTGAATCTTCTTCGAATGCCCCATTTTGGCCATTACAACGTCACAGATCGGTTTGCTCGCCAGTTGTTCACCCTAATTCACAACGGCTGCTTATGGATTTGAGACAGAGTCCCTATTGATGTTGCATTGATCCACAAGATTACATGGCTTCCTATGCAAGGGTCGTACCCTCTAGAGAAGGTAGGAAAGAAGTACGACGCAGCTACCGCTATATTTGTGTGGAAGACTTACAAGGCAAGTCAAAATCAGCGAGGCTTTGTGATCCAGACTATCAATGATACTGCTACACAGATGGGTACTAGGCTCTTAGCCTATAAGCTAATGAGGAAGTGCCAGGTTACAACCATCCCCGCCTATGTTATTCAGTTAGCCGACCAGTGTGCGAAGGGAGTCTCCTTCAATTGGGCTCAATATTTATGCGATGAATTTTTGGCTAATGTCTATGAATCCCAGGGGTAGGGGACGTCCTTCTACTATTCATGGTTATTACTCCTTATAGCATTGGTCACCTAGGACACCCCTGGGGAGTCGGTCCTCCCCGAGCTCCCCCCAGGGATGTGTGAAGGAGCTCGGTATGTCCATTTATGGTACTCTAAGGATGCGCAGCACGTTGAGGATAAAAAAAATTTCTGGGTCCTCTTCCAAAGCAACTTGGCAGCAACCATAAATTCCCGACCCCGGCTATCCCCAGCGGTATATGACAAATACAAAAATGTTGCAGCATTTCAAGTTACCATGTACCATATTCAAATCCACAGCCTCAACAATAAGACATGGATGACACTTCCGTATATGGTAGAAGATGAAGAAATTGACTTGATGATCTCGCTATGGCCTCCTTCCTGGAAAAAAAACTTCACAGCCACTCATGGGGAGACCATGGAACCCAGCTAGATGTGCTTAGACATAGTCACGAAAAAGGATATACAGCCACCATAGACCACCACAGCCAAGACTCAGGTAGGGTATGACAGAGATACCACCCCCCCCCCCCACAGTACAAAGCAGTCAGGTGAGCCAGAACCAGGATCCTGAAAGAAATAGCTGGCCCACCGCACACAATATCATGCGACGATCACACTAATTGATGGCGACCTCGGGAAAATTGCTGATGCAGTCACGATGGTCAGAGAAGATAAGTGGGCAGCCATATAGGCACAAAAGAAGGCCACACTCGACACAATCCAAGTTAAGCTCCGCGCCCTTCAGTTAAAAATAGATACGTTGTAGACCAATGTTGGCCACGCACAGACTCCTTCAACAACTAAAAGTATAGCACTAGTTATGGAAGAAAGTCATCTTTGTTCTGTACTTAGCATTGCCCTGGTAGGAACTCAGATCCAAGCAGGAGCAAGGATCCAGATAGACTTGGCTAAGCTGCCCCACGAAGCCTTACAAGGCCTCCACAATGCTCTATTCCAAGAGATTAACCATCGTGACTAGAAAATACACCAATAGCTTGGTATGGTCGAGAAGACCATCACACAATAGGATGCAGATTTTCTCCTTGTTGTTTCACAGTAGGCGAAGCTTGAAATAGTGATCCACTAGATCTGCACGGAGGTTACATACGAGATACTAGTTGCAGCCATTCCTCTAGCTAAAGTGGAAAAATTGGTTGCATCACTAAAATCATCTAGGATTGAAATTCACATCGTCAAGACATAGCTAGAGTAGCAAATCACCGACTTACAGGCCAAACTGCAGCCCGAAATGCCTTCGAAAGTATGCGCCCAATGCGCTACACTAGTAAATAAAGAAACAAATGTTATTTCAGGGTAGATTTCTCAAGGCGCCCAGTTGCAAGAGTTAGCCATGCAACTCTGGACTAAGGTCCAGCGCAATCCAGTCCTCTGTAAAATCAATCAGGACTTATGGTAGAAGGAAGAAGCTTTCGAGCATGTCAAACCTACGCTGCCCACCTTGGTGCCTACACAATTCTTGGCACGTTTGAAGACCAGAAATGATGTCCATGATGAGATTGAGGAACTCTGCTGCAAACAACACATCATTTCGGAACGTCCGAAGCCTTGGTTTGCTGCAACCCTCCAGATTTCACAAAATGTAAATGGCATGATCAAGCGACTAACTCATACACTAGAGAGTGTCACCACGACAACTGAAGGACCGACCTCCCAGAAGCTTGTAGACATTGCACAGAGTGCTTCTACTTAGAGTCAAGAAGTGTTACCTCTGATGATTGCAGCCATGAATGCCCTCTATGCACAAGTAGAGAATGCACCACCACAGTGACTCGAGATGAGTCACAAGATTGTGTTGGGGGACTGTTGGAACAGGTTCTCCTACAAGTTGTGAAACTGGTATGATTTTGTATATCTTTGATTATATTTAGTCTAGCACAGGGGTTTTGGGGTGGGTCAAAGCCCCAAAAACATTGTAATGGGTCAAAGGGTAGACCTAGAGTACGCAAACCACAGTTTGTAGAGCATAGGAAAGAGTAGGCTAGATTGTTATAAATAGAGGGAAATTTTGAATTGTAAGGCAAGAAGATGATGAGATCTTGATACGAATTGTGGCTTATTAGATCTGTTTGGGTTTTTGTGGAAAGGAATCCTACTGGCTGTGTGCGCAGAGATCCCAAGTCCTGCTATGTCCAAACGTTGTTGTGGTGTGCGCAGGTCGGGTTTGGGTATTGTAAGAAGGAACTGAAGGATTAATGAATGAGAAAGATTGTTGTATATCTGAATGTATTTGTATTGTTGATGTGAATCTTTGATAGCCTTTGTGTTATGCATATTATCTGTTAATCTATGAAAGTACTGTGATAAGTGTTTATTCTGCATCTGGTTCTATTCTGTTATGTTTTATGAGAATAACTGTAATGCTGCACTACTGTTTTAGAAGTATATGATTTTTTGAGGACAGTAAGTATAGTTGACCTTGCGCACGTGGATGTGAAAGAGATCTATAGATCCGGTTCTGAGATAGGCGATTTGGTCATTATAAAGCTGCATGCAGCTCTGCTTGGCTTACCTATCCTCTCTCAGGGCGCAGAAACCTGGTTCCAGCACCACCCATACTGCTTCGGGTGAGACTTTGACCTGAGCAAGCAGGTCATTGCCGAAAGGGCCAATAGTACTATAGGGGTTTTTTGGCAAACCTTAACCTCCAAACTTGGGTCGAGACCCCTCGAGCCAACACCGCATCCCAGAAACTTTGATTGACAATGTGAAGTAGCATGCCAGGTGACGTAGGTCGGGCTAAAATGGAAAAACATGAGACCAAAAATCATGATATTGACTTAGGTATACCCACTTGGCTAGTTAAATATTGAATCAACCATGAAGTATTCTCAAGAGTGCATGAGGAAGGAAGCAGGGTGAGTAGAAAAATGATTTCATGGCACTGCCATTATGTGCACCAATTGGAAGTAAGGATTATGTGGAGATTTAGGCCATAGAACCATGTGGCCCATAGGTGCTCGAATAGTTAGTTTTTGGCATCACAAAGGGACAACAGGGTTGTTGAGGTGTAAGGCAACTACGCTCACCGTTCAGAGTTGTGGAGCATTCCTATTAGCCATGATGAAGCCGATATGACAACTCATCCTTGAGGAAAAAATACCTTGACCTAAAAAAGGGAAGCTAAGTTTTAAGGAACATGATGAAGTGGTGTAGGGATGACTTGACACAGAGTGTCGTGGCTCTAAAATAATGTGGGCCAATAAAAGGTAGGAGCCATGTAGAGTGTGACTCACTGATCCACCTTAACTCAATTGTTCTTCCCTGTAATCTCAAAAGGGAAATATTATGGAAGTGTCATGGTGTTGGCATTGGCATGACATGACCAGATGGCCCCCACCCAAGAGGGATAAGAAGAGCATCCGAGGTGAATGGCCAAGAGGGCCAAGATTAGGATGGCAAGTCTCGAAGGTCCCATCCTAGAGTTATAAAGAGAGGCAATGGATGAAAGCATGAGGATAATGTGTAGGGAGATGATGTGGCAGTTAGAGGTGGGGGACCCTCTTGACGTTATGCACCCATTAGCGAAACCATAAGTGCTTTTGGAAAATCTAATACTATCTTCACTAACACCCCATAAATTGGTTTCAAAAAGGGTGAGGGATGGTTTCAGAATGAATGTGAGCCATCGATCTAACGATTGCTGATATTCCTTTTATGGCCCATTCTAATGCATGAACCCCTCTCATAAAATCCTTCCATGTTATCCTATCTAAATTACATACGATGACCTTGTTGTGTGGATGTTTGGGGATCCACCCTAACCCTACTTGTCTTTTATGTGACGTTGATGGGAACCACTAGAGAAAGTGGCATGGTGAATTACTATTGGCGTTGGGGCATAGAGATGGGGCCGAAAAGCGGGCGAAAAAATCATTTTTCCAATAGTTCGTCCGAACTTATATAAAAGTTTGGCTGAACTGTTAGAAAGTTCAGTTGAAATTTTTAAATTAGTTTGGCCGAACTTATTCTTCCATTGACATTGATGGCGTATTAATGAAGTGGGTAAACATATTTTTGGCCGGAGATGGGAAACCGACAACCGAAGTTCGGACAAAATTTTGAAAAGAATTTAGTTGAACTATTTCTTATAAATATATCAGCCTGTGGAACTCAAGAGGTTTTAGGCTTGTTACCATTTGGTTGTTACCATTTTCTGATATGCTAGTTGTTGCACTGGTGTTTGTTGTTGCAGGGTTCGTTGCACTGGTGTTTACTGTTGCAAGGGCGAGGAAGTGAGAACCTGCTATCTATGTTTCTTTTTTTTTCTTTTTTTTTTTGTCGGTTTTAACATGTTTTCTGCTTTTTTGTTCTCAGGTTCATTGTGACCTGCCTCCTGCCATTTGCTATCGTTGCGGCTTGCCTTGTCCTCATCTGTTGTCATCTTCATCTCCAGGTAGACCAATCCTAAAAATAATATGTTGTAGTTGGGTAAAAATGCGAACATGGGTAACACTTTTCTGAGAATTGGGGGCGGAAAACTATTTTCCTCAATAGTTCGGTCGAACATTCGTCAAATTTTGGCTGAACTATTCAAGAGTTCGGCCAAACTCGTTCTGCCCTTTACATTGACGACATATTGACGACAATGGAAAACAAATTTTTGGTTGGAGATTGGAAAACTAGGAACAAAAGTTTGGCCAAACTATTAGTTTGGCCAAACTTTTAAAATAGTTCAGCCAAACTATTATTTTATAAATATATCACCCACAAACTATTGCAGGTTTCTTGTTCACATCTGTCTCGCGCGACGAGGTCTTGATTGTTAATTTTAGTTGATTTGGTGTCTCGCGTGACAAGGTCTTGTTTGTTTATTTTATTTGATTTGTTGTCTCGCACGACGAGGTCTTTTTCATTGACTTTAGTTGATTTGGTGTTGTGCCATGACAAAGAGGGGAGTGTTGTTGATTTGCACCTCGACACTGAGGTAAATTTTGTTAATTTGCTTTTATCTTTTGTAATTATTTTTCTTGTTTTTTTTTTTTTTTTAATTTGTTTTTTTTTTTTTTTTGCAGGAATTTGGTTGTCTTCCACAACATCTTCAGCATATTCAGGGATCGCCTAGGTTCATCTGCGAATTTCTGTGACTTTCCAGGTATGTATCATGAATTCACTTTATTCTGTAATTTATAGAATTTCCAGTATTCTATAATTTATAGAATTTATAGAATTTATAATTCTATTCTGTAATTTATATAATTTTATATACTTACTATTTTGTAATTTATAGAATTTCCTGTAATTACTATTTTGTAATTTATAGAATTTCCTATATTTTGTAATTTCACTAGTTACTATTATGTAATTTATAGAATTTCATGTAATATATAAATTCAATTTACAACTACTCTCTAACACAACCTACTTACAATCCATTGGGCACCCTACCAACCCTCGCCTTCAATCAATTACGTGAAGTCACAGTCATGGGATTCCTCCTACTACCAACAAGAAATGGAAACTGAAATCCACTCAAGGCCAGAAGTCATAGTCACTCATATTCCTCCTACTACCAACAAGGAATGGCACTAGGCTTTATGAATTCTATTCATAATCACTCACTCCAGTTAGAGAACTGAGCACGAAGCCACCACTCTGGGGCCTCCCATTCCTTAATTCCTTTACCAGTGATGGAAAATATAGGATTATACATCACTAGGCCTATGGGAAGTGGCATGTATGTCTCAATTTTCATTTTATTAATCAATAAGTGGGTAAGTTTCTGTATTAGCAAGTGAGTGAGGGGTGAGTGAGTAAGTTTGAGTTGGACGAGAGGAAGTGGGTGCATGGATATCTCAGGGCTATGAATTACTTACATTGCCTAGATGCAACCACTCCTTTTTTATATTATACCCACTTAGAACGAGTAGGCACCCTAGCCTGCCCCCTCCATAGCCAGCAAAAAAAAGCCAGTGGGTAAACTGTTGTTAGTCACACTGATCTCTCACTAGGGATCCAGCCAGTCAGACCAGTTAGCTAGACCAGTCAGATCAACCATTTTGACTGACGCATAACTAACTCCTTTTGTTTGGGATTGCGTGATCTGTTGTGATTTTCCCAATTTTTTATTGACGCATTTATCTTATTCATCGACCTGCTTCTTGCCTCTACTATTCTTCAATTTACAACTATTTCCTGCCTCTACTTTTCTTCAATTTACAACTACTGTATGCATTTATATATGCGCACATATCATTTAGAAACAAAAAGTAATTTCATACAAAACATAGGTTTTAACCTTATATAGTTAATTGTTTTCAAAATAATTTTTTCGTAAAATGAAAAATATTCAATGTAAACACATGCACATTAACATATAATTGTGATATTTTCCCTTCTTTCCAACTTAGTCCATCCTTCTAGAAATATCCCTTTTAATGAAGCAAATATATCCATAGTGATCCATTGATATTTATTCACCAACAGCTATTCCATTTTGGACTTATATATCTCAAAACTAGCTCATTGAATTTATGCATCTATATATTTAAACTACTTGAAAATATTTTATTTCACCATAGGAATCATTTCAATACATCTCCCATTTTAATGGGGTGTATCACATTTCGAGGAAAAACACATTAGCCATAAAAGTTTCCCATTGAAACCAAAAGTGATTTGATACAAAACATAGGTTTTAACCTTATATAGGTAATTGTTTCAAATATATTCTTAATTTAAAATGAACAATATTCAATGTAAAACACATGCATTAACATATAATTGTGATAATTTCCCTTCTTCCAAACTTAGTGAACATCCTTTTATAAAAATTCATTTTAATGAGGGAGATATATCCATAGTGATCCACTGATATTTGTTTACAAACAACTATTCCATTTTTTACTTTTATATCTCAAAACTATGCTCATTGAATTTATGCATCTATATTTTTAAACTACTTGAAACTATTTTATTACACCATTGGAATCATTTCGACATATCTCCCATTTTAATGGGGTGTATCACATTTCGAGAAAAACACATTAGCCATAAAAGTTTCCCATTGAAACCAAAAGTAATTTGATACAAAACATAGGTTTTAACCTTATATAGTTAATCGTTTCAAATATATTTTTAATCAAATGAAAAATATTCAATGTAAAACACATCCACATTAAAATATAATTGTGATATTTTCCCTTCTTTCCAACTTAGTGGACATCCTTTGAGAAAAATCCTTTTAGTGAAGAAAATATATCCATAGTGATAGACTAATATTTGTTCACAAACTACTCTTCCATTTTGGACTTATACATCTCAAAACTATGCTCATTGAATTTATGCATCTGTATTTTAAAAATAATTGAAACTATTTTGTTACACCATAGGAATCATTTCGATATATCTCCCATTTTAATGGGGTGTATCACATTTTGACAGAAACACATTATCCATAAAATTTTCCCATTGAAACCAAAAGAGATTTGATAAAAGCATAGGTTGTAACCTTATATAGGTAATTGTTTCAAATAGATTCTTAATTTAAATTGAAAAATACTCATAGTAAAGCACATGCACATTAACATATAATTGTGATACTTTTGCTTCTTTCCAACTTAGTGTACATCCTTCTAGAAAAATCCCTTTTAATGAAGCAGATAATCCATAGTGATCCACTAATATTTGTTCACAAACAACTCTTCCATTTTGGAATTTTATATCTCAGAACTATGCTCATTGAATTTATGCATCTATATTTTTAAACTACTTGAAACTGATTTATTACACCATAGGAATCATTTTGATATATCTCCCATTTTAATGGGGTGTATCACTTTTCAAGAAAAAATCATTAGCCATAAAAGTTTCCCATTGAAACCAAAAGGGATTTGATACAAAACATAGGTTTTAACATTATATAGTTAATTGTTTCAAATAGATTTTTAATGAAATGAAAAATAATCAATGTAAAACACATGCACATTAACATATAATTGTTATACTTTCCCTTCTTTCCAACTTAGTGGAAATCCTTCTATAAAATTCCCTTCTAATGAAGAAAATATATCCATAGTGATCCACTGATATTTGTTCACAAAAAACTCTTCCATTGTGGACTTTATTACCTCAAAACTATACTCATTGAATTTATGCATCTATATTTTTAAACTACTTGAAACTAATTTATTACACCATAGGAATCATTTCGACATATCTCCCATTTTAATGGGGTGTATCACATTTCGAGAAAAACACATTAGCCATAAAAGTTTCCCATTGAAACCAAAAGTGATTTCATACAAAACATAGGTTTTAACCTTATATAGTTTAATTGTTTCAAATAGATTTTTAATAAAATGAAA
Source organism: Pinus albicaulis (assembly GCA_034641835.2). NCBI lineage: Eukaryota > Viridiplantae > Streptophyta > Pinopsida > Pinales > Pinaceae > Pinus > Pinus albicaulis. The sequence continues at coordinate 1,096,577,265 of CM076581.1, forward strand.
AATATTCAATGTAAAACACATGTACATTAACATATGATTGTAATAATTTCCCTTCTTTCCAACTTTGTGGACATCCTTCTAGAAAAATCCCTTTTAATGAAGCAGATATATCCATAGTGATCCACTGATATTTGTTCACAAACAGCTCTTCCATTTTTGACTTTTATATCTCAAAACTATGCTCATTGAATTTATGCATCTATATTTTTAAACTACTTGAAACTAATTTATTACACCATAGGAATCATTTCGATATATCTCCCATTTTAAAGGGGTGTATCACATTTCGACAAAAACACATTAGCCATAAAAGTTTCCCATTGAAACTAAAAACGATTTGATACAAAACATAGGTTTTAACCTTATATAGTTTAATTGTTTCAAATAGATTTTTAATAAAATGAAAAATATTCAATGCAAAACACATGCATATTAACATATAATTGTGATACTCTCCCTTCTTTTCAACTTAGTGGACATCCTTCTAGAAAAATCCCTTTTAATGAAGCCAATATATCCATAGTGATCAAGTGATATTTGTTCACAAACAACACTTCAATTTTGTACTTTTATATCTCAAAACTATGCTCATTGAATTTATGCATCTACATTTTTAAACTACTTGAAACTATAACTATTTTATTACAACATAGGAATCATTTCGATATATCTCCCATTTTAATGGGGCGTATCATATTTTGAGAAAAAACACATTACCCATAGAAGTTTCCCATTGAAAACATGAGTGATTTGATACAATGCAAATGTTTTAACCTTATATAGGTAATTGTTTCAAATAAATTCTAAATTTAAAATGAAAAATATTCAATGTAAAACACATGCATTCTTATACAACCTTATGTCTACTTAAAGTAGTGTGAGTGATTCCATGGGTCCTTTACACCCTTCATAGGGTATAATTGGGACAGGTAGTGTTAACTTCTACAAGTTCTATTGGCAAATTCTGTAAAGGGCCAGGTAGCCTATGGATCTCATATTTTATGAAAGGTGACATATCTAGTAAATTCCCCTACAATCAATCTTTGGAATAGATCTAAATAGAAGTTATTCATTTTATTATCCATAAAACACAACCACTTTAAGGAAAACTTTGTACATGTGTCATTTCTCCCATAAATTCTTAGGAAAAGTTTTTAAAGAATACATGTCATGTTGGCTTTCTCCCATTAACATTAAAGCATATTTTTTGTAAGTGCATAAAATCATTTTGCAAAGCATGTAAATGTAATTTCTATGAAGCTTTAAGGCCTAAAAATTGAACCTAAAGTGGCTGAACTCTCATAGAATTTTGAACTTCCATAGGATTTTAGTTTGTCTGTTGAGTTTTAACTTCTACAAGTTCTAAAGGAAGAGTCTGTAAAGGGCCAGGTAGCCTCTGGATCTCATCTTTTATCAAAGGTGACATATCCAATAAATTCCCCTATAGTAATTCTCTGTAAGATATCTAAATAGAAGTTCTTAATTTTAATATTGATAAACATCAACCACTTTAAGTCAAACTGTGTACATGTGTCATTTCTCCCATAAATTCTTAGGAAATTTTTTTAAAGCATGTACATGTCATGTTGGCTTTCTCCCATTAATTTTAATGCATGTTTTTTGTAAGTTCATAAAATAATTTTGCAAAGCATGTAAATGTCATTTCTTTCAAGCTTTAAGGCCTAAAAATTGAAGCTAAGGTGGCTAAAATCTCATAGAATTTTGAAATTCCATAGGATTTTAGTCGGTCTATTGAGTGTTAACTTCTACAAGTTATAAAGGTAGACTCTGTAAAGGGCCAGGTAGCCTCTGGATCTCATCTTTTCTCAAAGGTGACATATCCAGTAAATTCCCCTACAGTGAATCTCTGTAACAACTCTAAATATGGTTTTTTATAAGGACAAGAAAACCATTAAATATGGTTGAAAAATGAAAATTATGCATAGAAGTTTCTTGCTATCCCAATCCCTGAAAAGAAGTGATTACATTTGTGCTTTGCAATATTGCGACTAGAAAAGTCGTCTAAAGGGAAATGAATATACTGGGAAGAACAACAAACAACGAGGCATATTATATTGGATTGATAGAAGGCTTGGGAACAACTATGGAGTATGGATCAAATGGAATTGTAGATTTCACCAATTTTGAACTTGTGTGCAACGAGATGAATGGCATGTACCAAGTTAAGAAGGAGAGACTAAAAGAACTACATGGAATAGAAAACAATATTGTTAGAAAATCTCAATTTTTTAGTATTAGACATTGTATAAATGTGAGTAACATGTCTGTCAATATATTGCGTGTGGCAATGTCAATTCAAATTTCATCTATCAAAGATGAATTAATAGATGAATTAGAATTATATGGGGCAATGCCAATGCAAGATTCATCTCTCAAAGATGAATTAGTTTTGAGATGCTCTTCTTCAAAAATTCAAGATTCACCTCTCAAAGATGAATTAGTTTTGATATGCTCTTCTTCAAAAATTCAAGATTCATTTCTCAAAGATGGATTAGTGTTCAGGCGCTCTCCTTCAAAATTTATTGATGGACATTATAACATATCTTGGATATGTGTATGTTTTGTACTTATAAATGTGTTTTTTTTAATGACTGTGTGATGTTTTCAATTATATACGAAGTGTGCTCCCACCACACCATGTAAAGCGCAACTTGGTGAACTTCACACTTGCAACAAGTGGTGAACTTCAAATTTTTATAAAATCAAAATGCAAGGACTTCAACAAATTTTTGTTTAAATGGAGTTTCACTTCTCTTTTAATGGCAATGTGTTTTTTTCAATTTTATACCAAGTGTGATCCCACCATGTAAAGTGCAATTTGGTGAACTTAACATTTATATATATATACATATATATATTTAAATTGAGTTTCACACACTTTCAATTAGTGCTTTGAAAGTTGTGTTTTACATAATTTGTGTACGCTAAATTACGTTAATGTTATAAAATTTATTTTAAGTTAGTCATTGAAAAAATAATTGTAAATGTCCACCGTAGATATATATATCATGGAGGATGAATGACGAAGATCAACAGAATCCCATATCTCTACGAGAGAGGGGGATCAAGGATCAAGGGATGTTCATGGTGTTTAAATATAATCTTAAATATCCATACATATACATACATGTGTGTACATATGGAATTGATTTTTTATCAGCTTTGTGGGTTAAATTAGTTGTTAATAAGTTTTATTTTTTTATTTTTAGGAGCTAAGAGGAGAAGGGTCTCTACTCCATCAATGGAGCATGCCCATGGTTCACCCAGTTGTGGTATTGTTCACACAATTTAATAAATGAATATATACGTGTATTTATATGTATGAATGTATTTTTCAATTGATTATGAATTTGTATTTGTTTATGAAGCTTCTCTCTCATCTCGAGAGGTTGGTGGTGGTTCAAATCTCCTGAGAGGGACATCAATAAGTGCTAGCAAGTTGCATGAAGATGGTGATATTTATTCCCCTTGAGGCCAACCAACGGATGCTAGTGTTGGTTCTCAGGAGGGTCATTCTGGTTCTCAACAGTTTCAGGGTGGGTGAGATGCTAGCCAACCAAATCGAGGTTGCCATCAATTTGAATATTTTTTTCATTCAATTTGTAGAAATTTGTTTACATTTGTTTTTTCTAATATACAAAAATTTATATATTGATGCAAAGGCTGAAAATTCTCCAAATGTTGGTAAAAAATGACATAGGGCAAAACGCTTCATTCAAGAAGAAGGTTTTCCACCCACCACGACTTATCCAGCTTACATTTCCGATATACGGTGGGAAAGAAACATGTAGAAATGCACCTTAGTAAAGTGTCAATAGCTTCATGAAAAATTGAAGAGAGATCTCGTGTCTTTGACTCCACTTGCTGAGAGTCGACAAATATTGTAAATAGTTACACATTATCTAGGCCAACTAGTAGATGTGTTCGAAAAGCTTGGGTGAACCACAGATAATTTTTTAAATGTCATGAGAAAAATAAAGGAAACAGTGATGGGTCCTGATAAATGCGAGGTTGTTAAAGAAAGAGTTACAATAACAATGGCAAAGTCTATGTTTAATTTCAAAGAAGGCCCAAAAAGAAATATGATGAAGGTGACATATTTCAAGCATCTTGATATAGCTCACTATTTTTACTTATGGAAGACTCCCATGGAATGACAAGGTTCCAATTTATTTCGCAAAATTATTTTATGCAGAATTATTTTTGGAAATGAAGCCCAAATACAATGAACCTCCTTTTGAATTTTTTTGTCGTGGGAAAGGTCGATTGTGTGACCACAGGGGTGATAGGCATGATGTTGATTTTCCTTGTCCTAAGCCACCATTGGTTAGTCAACCTATTCGTGTCAAAAATTTGCAGTCAAAGACGGAAGCCACTTCTCAATTTAGTCGAGAAGAAAGGGATGCTATCATAGATAATGTTCACAGTGGATTGGGTAGAGTCGATGTTTGTCTAAATCGACAAAGAGCACATGAGAATGCACGTGCCAATTTTGTGTATTACACAGATGAAGAGATTGAAAACATGAGTGTTGAAGATCTCAAAACATATGCGAAGAATTGTCACAATGGTTGGCATGACCTAATTTTTCATGAGGAAGAGGGCATCGGAATGATATGTGTTAATGGTTAGGGTTCAATTATTTTAACACATACATACAATTTGTAATAAATACATATATACATAAATTTATTTGTATTTATATTAATCTAACAAAAATGTATCATAATATGTTAACACCATTTCCAGTTGTCATGCTTGATGAATGATGAAAATGTTAATATCACGTTTGGATCCTTTGGTTCAAACAATCAAGATGGGTCTCACCATTAAGATATGTTAGCAAATGTTAGTGTTCTTTAAACTTGATATTTTTAAAATAAATAATTGTGCACACATGTACATTTTCATGTATATATAATAAAATGTTTTAGCAAATTCCAATTTCGTCTGATGTTTTTAGGATGGTGGTACCTTCTTCTTCCTTGGGAGATGTACCTTCTACTTCCTTAGGAGATGTTCCAGATTCACAAGAAGTATGGAAAATTTTTCATTTTTAAAATTTATGTTTTTAAGTTATGTATTTCACCTCAAAAAGTTCCATTAAAAAATGAGATATATCTATATCTTGAGTTATTTTAAATTTTTTGAATTTTAGGTTTTTGGAGATTTTCTTTTGGAGCCTCTATTAGGAGATGTGTCGAATCCACCTGTAGAAGTATTCAATTTTTCACTTTTAAATATATATGTTTTTAATTTATAATTTATAAATTGAAGTTTAAAAGTTTTATTATAAATTGAGATCTTGATCTTGAGTTATTTTATACTTAAATTAATTTTTTTAATTTTAGGTTTCTATAAAGGATTTCTTTTCTCCACGCACTCTAGCGATGGAGATAGGAACATCCACAACATTTCAACTATTTGAACAAGTTGTTTAATTTTTTTTTAATATTATTGAAAATAAGTTTATATATATATGCATTTTCATTTGAAATTTTTTAATATATATATATATAGTTTACTATTGGAGATGTTCCCATGGGGGAAGTTGTAGCTAACAAGCAACAAATGGAGAGGGAACTTCATGAGGTATTGCATGATTTTTGTTTTTTGTTTTGTTTTGTTTTGTTTTGTTTTTTTTTTTACATGAAGTTCTATATATTCTCACTCACTTTTAAAACATCAAATTTTAATGTTTGGACGTGAATTGTGTACAGGTTCCCCATGCTTTGCAGGATAGCTCGCAGATTGAGACTTTGTAGGGAAAGACACTACATCCATCTGTATTTGATGGATGATTTCTAGATTTGATTGAGATTTCTAGTCTTAAATTTTTTTTTTTTTATATATTATCTAGATGCAATCATATATATAACTTGATACTTGATACTTGTGAGATCTACAAATTTTGGACATATTTTATGTGAACTACATTTGGTATATGTGAATGTGATATATAATGTTTTTAAAACTTAAGTTTTGGATGGTTGAAGTACATTTGGCATGTGATGTAATTTTGTGTTATAATTTGTTTGGTTTTTAAAACTTAAGCTTTGGATGGTTGAACTACATTTCGCATGTGAAGTAATGTTGTGATCTATAAATTAATATTTTGCTTTTGAAATACATTTGGCATGTGAAGTAATGTTGTGTTATAATTTGTTTTGTTTTTAAAACTTAAGTTTTGGATGGTTGAAGTACATTTGGCATGTGAAGTAATGTTGTGATCTATAATTTTTTGTTAAATTAAAACTTAAGTTTTGGATGGTTGATCTACATTTGGCATGTGATATAATGTTAAATGTTTTTATTGGATAGTTGAACTACAATTGGCATGGCATGTGAAGTAATGTTGTGATATAATAAAAAAGTTTTTAAAACTCAAGTTTTGGATGGTTGAAGTACATTTAGCATGTGAAGTAATGTTGTGATCTATAATTTTTTGTTAAATTAAAACTTCAAGTTTTGGATGGTTGATCTACATTTGGCATGTGATATAATGTTTGGATAGTTGAATTACAATTGGCATGGCATGTGAAGTAATGTTGTGATATAATAAAAAACTTTTTAAAACTCAATTTTTGGATGGTTGAACTACATTCGGCATGTGATTATGATATTATGTTTTGTTTTTAAAATTCAAGTTGTTGTTTTCCAAACAAAAAAAAGTTCACATGAATATACATGTACATGTAGAAATGATTTTACACATGTTTGAATATATATGTTAAAACGATTGAAGTACAATACACACATATATATGTGTGTGTGTGTGTGTGTGTATCTCTAAAAACAATCATAAGATTCTAGGTATTGTTAGATGTGTTGAAAAAAATCATAAAATTTAAAAAATGCAATCTATAATGTATATATATCCAGTATTTTTCATCAATGCACATAGAAAAACTATTTGAATAGTTAGTTTCTTTCTAGAACATATATATCCAGTACTTCAACATTTTTCATCAATGTCAATAGAATTAAGCTACTTTAAATCAATGGCTATATAATTTAGCTACTTTCAGTTAATTGCATTCTAGAACATATATATTCAGTACGCGAAACATTTTTAATCAATGCACATAGGAAAAATACTTGAAAAATCAATTTCATTCTAGAATATATATATATATATATATATATATATATATATATATATATATATATATATATATATATATATATATTATCCAATACATGCAACATTTTTCATCAATGCACATACAAAAGCTACATTCAATTAATTTTCTAGAACATATTCGACCATTGGAAAGAAAAATTTTGTACTAGATTTTCTATTAGGAATAGAGATGTGGGTCAAGTCCCACCAAATGTCAGAGAAGTATTCCGAGTGTCTTGTCTAAAAGGAATCTTCGTGCAAAACTATACCGTGGATGATTTATTTACGTTATGGATACTTTTTACCAAAAAATCCCATGAGAAAAAATGGTTGCATTCAGTCCATGTATATATCCAGTACGTGCAACATTTTTCATCAATGCACATAGAACAACCACTTTTAGTTAATTGCATTCTAGAACATATATATTCAGTACGTGAAACATTTTTTCATCAATGCACATAGTAAAACTACTTAAATAGTTAATTGCATTCTAGAACATATACATATATCCAATACATGCAACATTTTTCATCAATGCATGTATAGAAAAGATAATTTCAGTTGATCCTAGTGTGCATGTACGAAAACAATTTGTACATGTGAAGACACTTGCACATATAAGATAACATGGAAACTCAATTTTTAGTTGAGTTCTGGAAGGTCTAAAACATAATCCAAAGAGAAGAAATTGTTGGGAATTTCAATCAAAAAAATTCCAATGGAATGCCATCTTCAATGATCGGTTCATGATCGGATTTTGACATTTTCCATTTCTTAATTTTCGTTTTTTCTTTGATTGAACCTCTATCAACTTTATGCATGTTGCACACACCAAGTGAATATTTTGAAAAATTATGACATCAAGTTCATAGTCTTTGTTAGCACTCAGATTTTCCTTGAAGTTGTTGGAAGAGGAAAGGGGTCCGAGGTAACCACAAACCAACCTTCAGATACAGAATCTAGCCAATCTATATCCAGAGAGGGCTCTCTCTATAAAATATAGCTTTGTTTTTAGAAGATATTAGGCTAGTTGTAAAGTCCAAGTTTTTGATTTTGTTTGAGTTGATGGAATTCTTTAGCTAAGATTAAGATCAAATAGTTTCAGTCCATTGGGCTAATGGAGTCAAAGGATTGGCTACACTGGCTTAAGTTTTTTAACAAAAGATGGTTTATCAGGGCAAGATAATCAAACTAGAAAGAATTATAGATCTAAAGTGAATGGAATGGAATTCAAACGGATGAAAGGAAATAAAGAATCTTTCAACACATTCAAAAGAAGAGAAATAGATTGATTATCAATAAAGAGAAATTAAGTATTCTTTACTAAATAACCGAAGATGTATGAACTAGACAAATAGGAGCAATCAAGAATTCACTGTTTAAACCAGTGTAGAAGAAAACATTTAGAATAATAACGACTGAAATCAGATTACACCTAAGCACTTTCTGATTTAATCTTTTTCGTTAAATATCAAGATAATGAAACACAGATGATATTGTAAACAAATATTAAACTTCAAAACATGAGATAGAAATGACTTATTGATCCTTCATTTGACGCATGAATCCTAGGAAAAGTCTTCTGCCTCAATTCCTTGTCTAGTTTTGCCACAAAAAGTTTCTCCAAAGCTCTTTATTCCAAAATATTCAATGTTACACTAGAGTATAAGAATCCACCCTCAATAATACGATTGATGGCTTATTTATACAAAAAATCATACAAAATATCTCTTAACAAAAAGATATATAATCTAAGATGAATCAAAAATAAGTTACAATAAAAATAGAGACATATGGTCTCATAGATAAGACAAAAAAGCAACTAATGTTGTGTTGTTTCCTCCTTTTGAGAATGTGCTGGAGGCAGGACCTATATTTTAGCTCTTCATTGTCCTCTTCAGTAATTTTTTTCTAACTGACTTGCTTCACTGATACTCTTTGTTCTTATTGATACACTTTAACTAAATTGATACTCTTTGACCTTTGTTTGTCTCTTTATCCTTTATACTGTGGTAAATAGGCAAAATTTCTTATAAGGATAAATTTTACAAAAGTTCCAATAGATCTTCCCACCATTTATCTTCTGCTATTTTGGTCCGTTGAATATTCCTTAATGTTTCATTAGCCTCGATATATCTGAAGAAATTAGGCTGATTAGGAAACACATGTCTTACCTCATGTTCAAGATAAAACAAATTCTTTAATCTGTCATGAAGATTCCTTCCTGTAGGTAATGTTGCTTCTGATGAAATGGTTGAGGAACTAGCAATGAAATGATTGTGAGCATGTATGTCCAATTTCTTGACATAAGTTTCCAGGTCCATTATTTTATCTTCTGAAACCATAGGGCTGGGCAACCCTTTATTAAATAAAACATCAAACCTTTCTCTGAAAGCAATGATTTCACTTTGCATGTCAAAACACCTTCGTTCTAGATTTTGCATAAGAGTTCTTTTAGTAAAAACTCTTTTTATCTCCAAGATTGTTGCAGTTCTGTCCTGAATACCCACATCTACAAGTTGCTGTCTGGTTTGGGTGTTTAGAAACTGTATAAGCTGATTGACTTCCTCAGGTTTATTTTCTAATTCTGCTTGTGTATTCTCAACTTCATCCAGAGCTACTTTGACCAAATCATTCTGCTCGTATATTATCTGGATTGAGGACCAGATATCTTTTATTGAATGAATAATATCATCCCAAATAATGTCATTTATTTCTCTTAAAGGTTTCTCCAATGTGAGATCCCTTTCCAAAGCTTTAACTAAATTTTCCAACTTTTTTACTTCCCTTGTTTTGTCAGCAACAGTCATTTTTGAAAGATCATATTTCTGTTCCAAACTAATAAGCTGTAACTTTGTGTGCTGAAGTTCTGTTACTTGAAGTTTTAAGTCATTCATTGATTTTATTAGTTCTTCTGTACTCAAATTTTAAGTATTTACCGGTGATGGTTCTGCTGGCTGACCTGTTGGTTGACTTGTTGTACCTGTGATAACCTCTGTTGTAGATACTGGAACACTGGACTGGTTGTCTTTTAAAGCTTGTTCAAGCTCTTTTTCTGTTTCAGTCAGTTGCTCATTCATTTTTAAGAGAAACTCCATCATTTCTTCTTCAGAATTATTCTTTATTACTTCTTCAGTTTGAGGATGTCTGGAGGCTGGCAATTTCAACTGCTTTCTCAAAGCAGCAATGTCATCATCTTTTTTCTTGATTAGAGCTTCTATACCTTTGAAATCCTTTGGATTGTGTCCCAAACCAATTATTATTTCTTCCAATTTTTTTATCATGTTGTCTTTGGCTTGAGAATAAGCCTTTTCAAGCTGTAACTGTGTATTGGTGTTTTCCAAAGAATCCTGTAACCTGTGAGCTGCCACTGCCTTATCAGTCAAAGTAGAATAGACCATTTCCCCAGTCTTCTTATGTACCTCAATCTGATCTAAAGGATGGATATCCTTTGCTAGGACATCAAAGTTTGTCCTAGTATAATTAGAAACTGTTTGGGGTTGTTACACCTTGGGTTTGAAATGGCTCATTAACATTTTTCCCTGTTGGATGTCAAAAGCTGACATCAATATTTCTTGATTCTTTGGAGCCATTTTCAGATATTGATTATATACTTGAATTTTCAGAGGATCATTCCTGGCCTTGATATTGATAAATGTCTTCTTTATATCTCCTGTATCTTTAACTGGTGTTTTGAAAGAAGATATTTCAACACTCTGTTGCTTCTGTAGCTCTTTCCTTTGTGAGGTAGTGGATTCTTCACTGACTGTACCTGTTTGTTGACTGCCCAACTGTTCTGGTCCTTGACTATCAAAAATTTCATCAATAGATTCTACTTCTGGAGGAGTATTCAATTTCTGTCTCTTGGCTTGAGGCTATTGTCAAGATCCAATGAAAGGGGTAAGAGCTTCAGCTTCTCTCCTTTTTCCCTTTTCCACGTTTAATGGAGTCTGAAAAATTGACACTTCTACTAGATTGGTTTGAACAGAAGAAACCTGTACTTGATCCTGTCCCTTGGAAGTTTGAGGTTGTCCTGTCATAGTGAATGTTTCTTTAACTTGTGCATCAACCTCTTTCTCTTTTCCCTTAGATGATACTGCAATGTTTTCTTGTAACTCCTGCTGAATAATCCCAGCTGAGGAAGGACCAACTTCTAATCTTGGTACCTATGCAAAAGAGTCTAGGTCAAGCATTTTTTCAAGATCTTTCATAACATTGTCTATATTGACCTGCTCAATATCCTTCTCTATCAATGTTCCTTCTATCCATTCATCTGTATTAGCATATTTTTCAATCTCTGGGATTCTTTGATGTATGTATGGTGCTGATTTATTCTTCATTCTTTTATCACAAATGAAGTTGAATGGGTCATAAGGCACCCAATAGAAACTCTTTTGTAATCTGAAACGGTCTTCTAATATCTTTTCAGCCTCTTCCCCTACATCCCTAGAGTTACAGATAAAGGGACCTAATTGACTTTTGATCCGAATTTGAGCCTTCCTCTTTGCATTACAAAAATGAATTATATCAGAATTGTTCATCTACTGAAATATTCTAAAGAAAAGATTCTCATGGGGACATATTTTGGCAATTTGAATGGACATAATTCACATCCATATATCTTGACTTCAGTGTGATTTTGGTATAAATACCAATCACCAACTTTGTATTGTTTTGAGAGCTGTAAAGTTTTCTTGATTTCATTGTTGAGTCTTGGAGGAGAAACTCCTGTTAACAAGGTGGTTGCAGGATGTATAAAAATATCAATGAACTCATTATAGGAATAGGGAGAATCTCGAGAACTATGAGTAATGGTTGACCAAAAGACAACAGACCTGGGATTCCCCTGGGCATCAAGCTTTTTGAAATAGAAAGGGAAATTTTCCGACTGATAATAGATCATGAGGTGGTAGATGACAGAGGAATACTTGAACACTTTCTCATTTTCTAATCTCATGAATTGATCATGGATTTTATCTGCAATGTATGATGCAAAGTCATACCTGACAGAAGGAGGATATCCAGGGGTGAAAATAGCCAATAATACTAGAGTTAAATGGTCCACAAATTCACTGGTATTAAAGCCCATTATAAACGATATCATTTCCAAAACAAGTCTACCCTCCTCTGTCAAAAAAGCATACCGATAAGGGGGAGGGCCTTTAGGCTGATGATCAGGCAACATAAAGGTCTGGCAGATGTGGCTTAATTCTTCATGGGATAGTTTGGTGGACTTATCAAGTAAATCTCCCATGGATAGGGGAGTGAGGGCCTGATCAGGTTGAAAATGTAGCATCTCATTGATAGATTGAGAAGTAATTGGGAAAAGGACGTCTTGATTTGGGGATAAGACTGCTCTTTGGTTAGGATCATAATTTGCATGGCAAAAATGGATTATTTTAGGGAAAATATGAACAGAGGGAAAGAGGTACCTAGGAATATTAGATTCCCATAACCCAATAATATCCAAGCCATTCAAATAATTGTCTCTGCAGCGACAAAAAATTCGAAGAGGACTATCACTAAAAGCCAGGTCTTTAATTTGGAAATCCTTGTCGACTAATGATAAATAATCCAGGTCTCTGTGAGGGGAGTTTAATGGGGTGACGTTTAAAGTCACATGAACTTCCATTTTTGGTTCTTGTGGATTCAAAAATGGAAATTTGGCTTATGGTGAAAAATTGAGCAAAATTACAGGTTTCGATGGGAGAAATAGGTACGATTGCAGATTGGGAATTCAATTATAGTTCTCGGGATTTAAGTAATGAACTAGAAATTAATTTTAAATCTGTTTCAGTGAAAGGAAAAGGAAAGCCAAGTTTCTTACAAAGTTCAGTGTGAATTTAGGGTAAATACATGTTTTTTCTTTTGGAGATAGCAAGTACTAGTTAAGGCAGATGATCTTCTGAGAGGCTTGACTGCAATTTTATTCAACAGGATAAAGGTTGGTGGACTTCAAAAATTTTAAAATTTGAAATTTTTGAATGGAGGGTGTATTCGTTCTGCGTACAAAGTAATGAAAAAGATGTGAATTTTTGTTTTATTGGCAAAGTCAAATGGGGCGTGAATTTTTTATTATTTTAATAAATGACGTCATCCTGTATGAGAGATGAGTCACGGGGAAAGGTGGTAAGTGGTTTATTCCGCACAACTTTTAAGCGAAGGCGGTTTTGGACAGAGAGGTAGCGAATCCATAAAACAAATGACGCGTGGCCAGGGTACTATTTGAAAACCACTGTCATTTCGCACGTTAACTTTCAGATCAGAGATGGCCAGTGGAATTGATAAGATTCATTGATTTCATATGGGTGAATCAGACGGTTGACGGGACGTGAAGTTGGCAGGGAGTTAAGAAGAGGGCCCGACGCAATTTATTATGAATTAATAATTTCGGGAGCATTTTGATTGGCAGGGATTGGTTATTAATTAATCATAAGGATTAATTAATCCCTTGTACGGTGGATGGTCGGGGGTGAAAAATACATGCGGGATGAGTTTATTTCTTTTGAAGTTAGGTTTAAATAAATTTCGGGAATTTTTGTTTTAAACACATTTTCAATATGTTTAAACGTTTTTCATATATTTTATTATATGATAATTAAACCAATGTGATTTTCTTACCATAGGGGGCGAGATTTAACATTAAAGATATATTTTCACCAAAGGGGTTATATAGTGGGTTTTTTATTTGAATGAATGCGAAATAAATACTTTGGTTAAAATCATAATACATGGGTTTTTTTGGGATATTAGCTAAAAGGAGTTATATATAATAGGATAAGTTATTTTCTATAAGGATTTAATATATAAATTAGAGTTAATATGACAAGGGAACAATGTAAACTCAAAATACTTAAATATACCCAGGAAAGTGAAGATTCAAAAGTAAATGGCATTATTATACTTTCATCATTTAGACTTAGAATAAAAAGTGATTATGAGGGCTTTTCATGAAATATTGAATGATTTTCCTAAGTAAAATGGGATTTTACTTAGGAAAAGATTTTAAGAGGTGAATGAATGTGATAATGGATGATTTCAAGTACTTAGGTTTTTTCAATTATTGGGTCGAGGGTCCGGTCCCTCCAAAAGTCAAGGAAATTCCTTCAGCCCCTCTAATCTTCAAATGCCTTAGCACTTTAGGGGAAATTAGTGAAATCTTTAAGGGAAAATGAAGGGGAAGTTAATAATCTTGACTTTTCTTTGCTGTGAACTTTTTTCCAATGTAGTATCTGCCTTTGAACTTGTGATGAAATTTAAATTGAACACATTTGGAACCATCATTCATCACATGTAATTCTGCAACAACATATACCTACCCTACCTACTTACTCTACCATTTTCTCTTCTTTATTAGGGTGCACTTAGACTAGCAAACCCTTATCAATCTTCTTTTTCTTTTACATGGCAAACATATCTAAGTCTACACTTATTACATCCAAGGGCTCAAATTAAACTGTTGTGCACCTTTTATTAACTCTACCTATCTACTTATTTGCCAAGATTAAACTATTTGGCCAGATATTTATTCTCTATTCTCTAGCATGAAATTGAAGAATGAATGAGTCAAGTTTAAACAATTTGACTCTTCATAAATTGTGACAAAAGTTTGACAAACTGCACACAATTTTGTTTATTAGATCAGAGCAAAAAGTAGTGGCATTTAGATTTGCACACTTTCCTTAGCCTTTCTTTTGATGGGGTTCATTTTCTTTCACTTTTTTGGCCAATTTTATTTTTTTCACCCTTTGATTTTTCTTTTAGGGTATACCCTCTTTACATTTTTTAAATTTTTTGATTTTTTGATTTTTTTAAGAATATGGAACACCTTTGCAACAAGAAAAAGGTTTGAACATATTGCATAGTTCAACAAGTCAATCATGAAAAATGACACCTATTGGTATAGGAGTCTAACAGTCTTAAAAGTAAACGAAATCCCCACTTTCATTAGTTTTTCTGAAAAAATAACCTTTCAGTATAATAGATCCTCTTTCATATGGAAACACGTGATCATTATAGTTTTCTAATAATTTCATTTTTCATTCAGTCCAACACATCAAATAATACTTCACATTTTCATCATTTTCAACAGGTGCAATTACGACAAAAATGTATCCTGCAAAATAAAAAAAACTTAACAAACTTATGTATTTAAATTTATTTCTAGACCTTTATCATTTGAAATAAATTGAAATGTTACCTTCTCTAACAATATCAGAAACTTGATCACCATCAGATGATATTGCAGTCTCCTTTGATTGCATTTCTTCAAACATTGCAACTAAAATTTTTCCCTTTGTATTTAGCTTTGTATGTTTCCAATATTTCACATATATTTTTTTTTCACAAACGTCATTGGATTCTATGTTGTCTATGAAAACATGAAAAAAACAAGAATATTTTATTTTATCCAATGTAAACACATCTATGGAAAACTTTGTTTAATTGAATGCAATTTTCGAGTCCCTTTTATTGTTTAAACGTCATTTCCAATTGATCTATCTACTTCTTTGATCCCAATATGCGAAAAAAAAAATTTATATGGAAAATTCAAAGAAGAATGTCAATATGATATCAAATTAGAAAAGATAATAAATCAAAGATAATCAAATTATGATAAATGTACACCATTTAAAATTAGATATCCAATAAAAATTAAATTGAATGTACCTTTGCACTTCCCTTGATCGGTTAGTCTCATGGCTTAGAGTAGCGTGCACCATTAGAAAACTTCTTTAGCATCCAAAAGTCATCTTGTAGAGGGGTTCATTTGATATATTTGAAGTGCTTGTTTTATTTATGACCCTACACTGTCATGTTCTCCTTTTCCATGAACAGTCTCAAAGAAATTCCAACAATTTTTAATGCAGGTTTTCTTACGAAGACAACACAATCAAAAGAATGATCGTGCAGATTTGAATTAACCTACGCATCCGTCTAACTATATCCAATGTTCATTGAATGTTATTCCACAACTTTTCAAGGAGTCATAAATATTTCCAAAACAATGTTGTATAAAATATGTATCATGTGTACGATCGTCACTGATATAAAAGTGATATTCTTTAATAACATGTCGATTTTCACTGGTTCTTTCTATATGATGAATTTTTTGTTCAGCATGACTATATAGAATATGGACGAGCATGGAGACTTGGTCAGAATGATAGTATTCACTCTGAATTTCATTTTGTGGAACAAATGTGTATTTTTCTATAAAATCAATTATTGACAAAATGGTCCCTGGAGGAAAATATTCACGAGTTTTTTTGAATTGCAAGTCTTTCCATCGAGCTTTATGGTAATGCTTGGTGTAATTATAAATTTATGCCTCAAAATTTCTAAAAAAGTCTATCACAGAAATTTCTTCTTCTCGTAATTCAATTCTTTTAGCACTATTTGCACCTTGAATCGATGTATGGATATATTCATATCCCTTCCATTTCACTTTCATGTTGGAAAATGATTGATAATTTATATTAGTACGATATTTGTTATGAAATTTAGTCAAATCTCCACAATCATCACATTTTTTACCACCAACACATTTCTTTTCATAAAATAGTTCATCGCTTTGTCTTTCACATAGAATTTGAGATATGAAATCATGAATAGTGGAAGGAGGAGGTGAATCCTTCCAAAATGTTCTACCAAAATTAAGGAATATGTCATAATATAACTCAACTTCCACATGATAACGACAACAACAAGTGTCACGTACGTTGATAGGTTTTACAAACCATGGTTTTTGTTGAACAAAAGCACTGATTGACACATTAATTTCATGATTTTCTTCTTTGAACTTGTTGAACGACTCTAGCTAAGTGGTTTCCAAGAAATGTTTTTCATGTTGTTCATACTGATTTCATGCTATTCTTCTTCGCATCACATGCTTTGTAGTTGGAGAAACACTCAAATTGTTCTTCCTATATTCATATATTATTTTCTTAACATTTTCTCCAACTATATCCTTGTATGGTTGCCTACAAATAGCTCTCAAACAAGTGATTTCATCATTTACATCTATTTGCAACCGAAGTTTCCGATGTTTGTGCAACGTTTTTCGTGAGGTTCCTAATGCTTGTGCCATAGATTTTACTAATTGATTCTCTTTATTACTTGATGAAACCAATGCCATATGTATTGCTCTATGTAAAACTGAAACATTTTTCTATCTAGATCTTCTAATTGAATTTATAGCACTATTTATATTTTGTATCACATTTTCCTTCATTTTTTTATATTTGGTTGATTTTCGAATATCTAATAAAGTCATAGCTTCTTTTAATTTCCTTAATGATAGGAGACCTTTCAACATTTGGGCTTGAACTATCACATTTTCCTTTGTGAAGTACGTATCAAAAATGTGGTTAACACGATATCGTATATAATGGTCAGCTCTTTTATCTCCATATGTGAAAGTGTCAACATTTTTTAACATCTCATCATCGACATTGATTTCACCTGTACATATTCAAATGAATAGTACACAATAAGTTTGCATATTCAATAAATAACTAAATTAATAAATATAAGCATAATTTCAATAATACGTGCATGTGTTCAATCAATATATATATATATATATATATATATATATATATATATATATATATATATATATATATATACACCTTGTGATTCAATTTCTTCACTTGAATTTCTTTCATCATTTTCACCATCTTCAATCATTGGTTCAATATCTCTTTCACTTTCTCTTTCAAAATTTTGTATCTCATCATCAATGTTTTGAGGAATATCTCTCTCTGTTTACATTGAAAAATATTTTTCAAATTAGTTCATCAAATAAAAATTAAGCTTCACATTTTACACTAGGAAAATTTTAAATATATCAAACTCATAATATTTACATTTACATACCTGCTTCAACTTCTAGTTGAGGTTGATTTCCCCCTTCAATATTTGAGAGTGCTTCTATCTTTCTTTTGTGAGGTTTTCTCATCTCTTCTCTACGTTCCTCAGGGTCTCTTTTTCGATCATATTTTCTCATAAAATAAAATAAAAAATCACAAAAGAATTATTTAAAAAAAATCATTTTAAATTTTTTTCAAAAAATACATACTTCAATCCAAAACACTTACTTTAAAAAATCGGAGAAAAAAATGTCTTATAAAAATGAAAAGAAGCTCAAAATATTTCCTTCAAAGTCCTACAAAAAATTTCATTTAAAAATTTAGACAAAAACTCATTTTAAAACATCATTATAAAAGATATACTTCAACACAAAACACATGCTATAAAAAAATGTCACTTCAAAAAATTCCTCCAAAAAATGTTCATTGAAAATTAATTCGAACTTCTTAAAAAATGTCACTTTAAAAAATACTTCAAAAAAGCCTCTCAAAAAGTATTACTTTAAAAAATATTTCAGAAAAATGTCCAAAAGATGTCTTTTGAATATTAAGTCTAAAAATATTCCTTTCGAAATTAAGCCTAAAAAGAGTCCTTTGAAAATTAAGTTCAAATCCATACCTTCAAAAAAAATGAAAATTAAGCCCAAACCCATACTTTCAAAAAAAATGAAGGCCAAAAAACATGCAAAAAAATGTATCACATACCTCCAAGAAATGTCCGTTGTATGTACCTCTAAGAAAAGTATTTAAACCCAAAACAATCCTTTGTAAAAATGTCCTTTGAATGTACCTCCAAGAAGAGTCCTTAAACCCAAAACAATTCTTTGCAAAATCAGACCAAGACCTTTGTAAAATTAGACCAAATGTGCAAAAATATGAGAAAATAATAAATGCTTTTGCAGAAATTTATATTTCCGCGAAATGTTTTTTTGGAGGGGCTTCGTGGTATTTTCTGGTCAACAGAAAATTGGGTAAAAGTTCGGTTGAAGTTTTATATCATTAAACTTGACGGGCCGTCAGCGCAAAAAAAAATTCAGTCGAACTTTGTTTAAGAGTTCAGTCGAACTAACGCGTCAAAAATTATGTAGAACCAAGATTTGAATACATATCTTCAACTTTGGATTGATTAAAGTCCATGAAACTTTCTGAATTAACTATCGGAACCAAGACAAGCATTTTAAGAATTCAATCTACTTTCAAGAAATATAACTTTTATGGAACTTCATAAATATTTACTAATTTTAATTAATTTTGTAATAAAACGGGTGCAAGCAATTTCTGAAGGTCATTATGATTCAGTGAAATCATAATTCTGTATCTTCCAAAATAAACTGTAAAAAAAATTTGAAAAAATTATGGTGCATTACATTGGTCTGTCATCTGTAATGCGTAGTTTTTAGATTTCTAGTTTATAACTTATATGTTAAGAAATTTCTTGCATCACGAAACATATTCAAAATATGCAGTTTTCTCATATTGGACGAGTTCAAAAAATTCTAGTAATTATGATATGCATCCGTTTCCTTTGTAAATATGAAGAAACCGAAGTAGACTTTGTCTAGATTGTTCTAACACATTTTGTTTCTCAAAAACACAAAGTTTCAAAGAATACAACATTGTGTATTAACATGACTTCTTATGAATCCTTTGATTTTTAAAAAACACACACTCAAAGAAACACTAAGTTGACATATCAAATGTGTATAAAAAAATTCCAAAAAATAAGTAATAGAAAGCTAATAAAATTTCTGACAACTTTTATTTTTATTGCAAAATGAAATTCAAAATAGAAAAATTGTTTTAGCTTGCAGAAAGTTGAAGAACGGAAAAAAATGAAAGTTTTTTCTCAAAAAAGGGAAAAAAGTGTAACCCAACTTCACATTTTCACCCTTGTTTAATTGTGTAAAATTGATCGAAATGGCGAAATATGGTTGATTCATGTTGTACATAAGAGCTTGTTTGATTCTTAGATATCATTTTTCCTTAAAGAGTTGAAAACAATGTATTATCTTTTCTTTTTTTATGGAGAAAGCTCACTGCCTTTTTAATATTATTTAGAACCAAAGTATGGAGAAAACTCACTACTCTTATTTATATATGTTACATTTTCTTTATAAAATTTAGATATTTAGAGAAGTTATACCTCTATGTTAGTTACATGGGGATATTATTTATAACAATTACTCTTTGCAGAATATGTTGAGAAAAGGTTTAGACAGACATAGAGAGAGTTTAGGACAGGAAGACCCATAACTATCCTGTTAGAATCCATACTTTACATCAAATGACAGTTCGAAAAAGGTTTACGTAATCCATACCCATGGAATTACTATTTTTTAATTGTTTACAATGGATTGATTCAACCTCTGTAGATCTAATATCTCTATTCTTTCCTTTAATGGATATTGGTTTTTTTACATTTTCATACTCTAATCCAGATATTTTTTCATAGACACACTTGGAGGAAGGCTGCAAAAAACATTTTGTAGCTGTTTCCCTATGCCTTCATTCCAGGAATGTAATACCTGGTTATGGTGAGTTAGATATTACAGATCGAATCAAAGATATGTACCCAGAAAATATGTCTTCACAAGGAGGAATTTAGAACCACCAATCACTAATCTGTTCAAAAGGTCAAATGGAAAGTGTTCAGGCTCCATGATGTTTTTCCACTAGAAATGATAAAATCTAATATCTTTGTGTTCTTCTTATGAGCACCGACTCACAACTCTGTTCTTTCTTAAGCTTGTAGGTTGTATTTTTGTTTTGTTACTTCCTCAAACCTTTGTTAGATTCTCTTTGTTTTCACCAGAGTGTTTAATTTTGTACAATGGATTGAAATGGCTAAATATGGTTGATTCATGTGTACATAAGAGCTTGTTTGATTCTTAGATATCACTTTTCCTCAAAGAATTGAAAGCAATGTTCTTTCCTTCAACCTCTAAAGATCTAATATATATGTTCTTTCCTTCAGCCTCTGCAGATCTAATATATCTATTCTTTCCTTCAACTTTTGTAGATCTAATAACTCTATGTTCTCCTTATGAGCACCAGCTCACAACTCTATTCTTTCTTAAGCTTGTAGGTTGTATTTGTGTTATGTGTCTTCTTCAGACCTTTGTTACATTGTCTTTTTTTTTTCTTCAGCAGAGTGTTTAATTATGTACAATGGATTGAAATGGATAAATATGGTTGATTCATGTGTACAGAATATCTTGTTTGATTCTTAGATATCACTTTTCCTCAAAAAATTGAAAACAATGTGTTATATTTTCTTTTTTTATGGAGAAACCTTGCAGCTTTTTTATTAGTATTGAGAACCCAACCTTTGGGCTCTTATTTATATATGTTATATCTTATTTATACAAGTTATATATTTAGAGAAGTCATACCTTTATATCAGTTATATGGGGATATTATTTATAAAAATTACTATTTGCAGAACATGTTCAGAAAAGGTTTAGAAGACATGCATAGAGTTTATTACAGAAAGACTGATAACCATCCTATTAGAATCCATAAATTACATCAAATGACAGTTTGAACAATTTTTAACGAATCCAAAACCGTAGTTTAGAAAAGGTTTAGAATATATACAAATGGTTTATTATAGAAAGACCCATAACCATCCTATTAGAATCCATACTTTACATCAAATGACAGTTTGAATAAGGCTTAGGGAATCTAGACCCGTAGACTTACTATTTTTTTAATTGTGTACAATGGTTTGAAATGGCTAAATATGGTTGATTCATGTGTACATAAGAGCTTGCTTCATTCTTAGATATCACTTTTCCTCCAAGAATTGAAAACAATGTGTTATCTTTTCTTTTCGATGGAGAAACCTCACTACCTTTTTATTAGTATTTAGAAGCCAACCTTTGGGCTCATATTTATATATGTTATATCTTCTTTATACAAGTTATATATTTAGAGAAGTTATACCTTTATATCAGTTATATGGGGATATTACTTATAACAATTACTATTTACAAAACATGCTCAAAAAAGGTTTAGAAGACATACATGAAGTTTATTACAGAAAGACCTGTAACCATCCTATTAGAATCTATACCTTACATCAAATGACAGTTTGAAATTTTTTTAGGGAATCCAGACCCGTAGTTCAGAAAAGGTTTAGAAGACATACATAGAGTTTATTACAGAAAGACCCGTAACCATCCTATTAGAATCCATACTTTACATCAAATGATAATTTGAACAAGGTTTAGGGAATCCAGACCCATAGACTTACTATTTGTTTAATTGTGTACAATGGATTAAAATGACTACATATGGTTGATTCATGTGCACATAAGAGCTTGTTCGATTCTTAGATATCTCTTTTCCTCAAATAATTGAAAACAATGTGTTATAGGATGGTTTTTTATAGCTTCCTTGTTGTCTATTTCCTATAGTAGATGCACACAAATTTTCTTCTACCTTTTAATGAAAGTGAAAAAATATTAATTCCTTATAATTTGATATAATTACATTGGATACCTTTGATAGTAGTTGGAAAAATGAATTCTACAAAAACATATGAAGTGAAATTGAATGGTATTCTATGAAAAAGGTGAAATGCATGTTGACAATAGTTTATCGGTTTATACATTTGGAGGCATGATGTTAATATGAATGATTGATATAAATGGTTTATTCGGGTAATGAAGACCCCTAGCTTCTTACCATAAAGCCATTATGGGTTTTCCACTGTATTCATACTTATGTCGATGCTAACTATCTTTTATTAATGTACCTAAATTTACACCTTCCATGATGTGTCCTCTCCTATTGTTGTCATTTACTTTTCTAATATTGTAAAATGTTAAAAGTGGATTGTTTTATGATGTAATGTATATTACTAATCTAGATTATGTACATTTACTTTTCTATTCTTGTAAAATTTTTAAAGTCAAGTGTTTTATGATGTAATGGATATTACTAATCTAGATTATGTATGTAGTGATATGATGATAGTGTGCAGGTTGATTTTCAAGTTGTAAAATTCTTGTACATATCAAGGATGAATGATAGTACAAGAAAAAAATTGCATTAAATTATAAAATTTAAATGATTATTAAATTTTACACCTTCCATGATGCTTCCTCTGCTAATTTTGTCATTTAATTTTCTAATCTTGTAAAATGTTAAAATTTACTTTACTTTTCTCTGAGAAATTCATCAAGGTGTGACTTTTGACATAACTTCATCAACCACTACCACTAGTTGTGTTAATAAGTGCATAAAATAATTTTGCAAAATTTAAGGAAAACTTGAAGGCATACTATGCACATTCATTTCTACATCATTTCTGTCATAAAATTTAGGGAAAACTTCAAGGATAACCATGTACATACATGTCATTTCTCCAATTTCTCCCATAAACTCAAGGAAAAATTTAAGGATAACTATGTACATGTCATTTCTATGTCATTTCTCCCATAAAATTTAAGGAAAACTTTAAGGATAACCATGTACATACATGTCATTTCTCCCATTTCTCCCATAAACTCAAGGCCAACTTTAAGGATAACCATGTACATCTCATTTCAAGGAAAGCTCTAGGGATAACCATGTACACGTCATTTCTCCAATAAACTCTAAGGAATTTTCTCTATTGTTTTTGTAACCATGTACATGCCATATCTATGTCATTTCTCCCATAAACTTTAAGGCAAACTTTAAGGCAAACCATGTACATACATGTCATTTATCCCATAAACTTTAATGCAAAATTTATGGCATGAAATTTCTATGTCATTTCTCTGTCATTTCAATGACATTTCTCCTATAAACTATAAGGCAAACTTTAAGGAAAACCATTTACATGTAATTTCTCCCTTAAACTCTAGGCCAGGAAAAATTTAAGGCATGCCATTTCTATATGTTATTTCTCCCATAAAATTTAAGGAAAACCATACAGATTTCATTTCTCCAACAAGCTCAAGGCTCTCCCATAAACTCAAGGCAAACTTTAAGGCCTAAAAACCTTGGTGAGAACCTAAAGTGGCTAAACTTCTATATGATTTGAGTCACTCTATTGAGTATTAAATTATACAAGTTCTGAAGGTAGAGTCTATGAAGGGCTAGGTAGCCTCTAGATCTCATCCTTTCTCAAAGGTTACATATCTAGTAAATGCCCCTATAGTAAATCTATGGAACAGATCTAAATAGAATTTCTTCATTTTAATATCCATTTTTGTACATTACATTTATACCATAAACTTTAAGGCATCTGCTAGTGTTTTTGGAACTATGTACATGCCATTTCTATGTCATTTCTCGCATAAACTTTAAGAAAAACCATGTACATGTGCTATTTCTCCCATAAACTTAGGAAACATTAAGGATAATCATGTACATATATGTCATTTCCCCGATTTCTCCCATAGCATTTGCTAGTGTTTTTGGAACCATGTACCTGTCATTTCTATGTTATTTCTTGCAAAAATTTAAGAAAAACCATGTAAATGTGTCATTTCTCCCATGTACATGTCATTTATCCCATAAAATTGGAAAAATTTAAGGATAACCATGTATGGACATGTCATTTCTCTCATTTCTCCCATAGAATTTGCTAGTGTTTTTGGAACCATGTACGTGTCATTTCTCCCATAAAATTTAAGGCAAACCATTTACATGTGTCATTTCTCCCATAAACTTGGCACAATTTAAGGATAACCATGTACATAATTTAATTTCTCCCATTTCTCCCATAAAATCAAGACAAACTTTAAGGATAACCATGTACATGTCATTTCTATGTCATTTCTGCAAAAAAATTTAAACCATGTACATGTGTCATTTCTACCATACATGTCATTTCTCCCATAAGCTTGGCAAAATTTAAGGATAACCATGTGCATGTTATTTCTATGTCATTTCTCCCATAAAATTTAAGGAAAACTTTAACGATAACCATGTACATACATGTCATTTCTCCCATTTTGATGCAGGGGCATCTAAATAGGTTTGAAGAGAGTTCGAAGCTGAAGCTGAAGTGCTGGGTATGCAAACAGTCACGCAAAATTGGGGAAAAATTTGTTTAACCTGATACTAAATTTTGTAATTGATTCAATGAAATAATCTGCCATGTGTGCATTTGAGAAGATGAAGGGTTGTTTGATTTCAACCAATTCACGAACCTTTGTAGCATCTTCATAAATGACGAGCCTGTAATGTGCGAAGACATAGCGCGAGTGAGCACAATGTAGTAGCGTAAGGTTTTTGTACTGAGGCTGAAATGCCTTGGAATACCTGTAATATTGTGTATATAATAGAATGTTGATCTCTGTGTGTCAATTTGTGTTCATTACAAATAGATATATGTATTAAATATCTGTGTATTCGAGTTGTTTGTTTATGGTTAAATTTCAGTTTCATTATGAGTTCATTTCAGTGATTTTCTGACCATCGATCCTATAAGGATCGATGTTAATCTAATGTTATATGATGTTATAGAGTAGAAAAAGAGTATTTTGTGGCAGAATAAAAAAACTGCTGGTTAAACACATGAAAAAGCAGAACTGATCTCTATGTGAGAATGTTAATTTCCCGAACGCAATTGAATGTTCTCTGTGTATGAGTTAAACGCACAATTAATATAGCTTGAGGATGTTCTAATCGTATCAGTGGAGGACTTAACTTTGTGCAGGGGCTTTCAATTCCTTTCAAAATGTCTGAGTTATATAAGTCTGTTGAATGTAATTGAATGTGAGGTCAAACTTCACGAGTTCCGTTAAATGTAAGTTCGTTCCAAACCCAAGCGAGGAAGCCAAAGTTAAGGTGAGTTATAACTAGTGTTCTTTCCAATTGAAAACACTTATTAACATTTGGGATCTGAATATGTGGGCCGAGGAATTAAGCCTTGATTAAATGGTTTATGATAATCACTCAAATGAGTTAATAGCGTAAGCTCAAGGCTTGAATATTTGTTCAATGGTTTGAAACATTTATTCATAGTAATTACAAGTCAAGGTTTCACATTCCTGAATGGATCAAACTTGGGTTAATTGATTTTTGTAATTGTCTCCAAGGATTATAGAAATAAAGGCTCGGTTATGGTTTTTGATGAATTGCTTCGGAATTTTTTATAACCAAGGAAATGTTAAGGGTTCAAGATGAAGACCAGCAGGTGTTTCCAAATATATCAGAGTGGCGCAGTGGAAACAGAGTGGGTCCATAACCCACAGGTCTCAAGATAGAAGCATCGGGTGTATGAATCTACATTTTGATACAAGTTTGAGTTTGCAATTTCATTTTGATTAATAAGGGGTGAACCTGCTTATAGTGGGGTTCACTCTTCATCAAGTGGTATGAGAGTAGGGAAAATGATTTCCTGCGGAGAAGAAGTTCGCGTACAGAGGAAGAAGTGGTAAAGTTTGTGAAAATTTGTAAGCTGGTGGTTTTATTTTCTATTGTGAAGGTAGCAGCAGAGGAAGGTGAGAAGATTGCAGCAGCCTAGAGCAGGAGTGCTCAACTGGTTCCATATGAGAGAACCAAAGAGATGCCGAGAGCCGGAGCTCTAGAGAGAATCTTGGTGAGGTATCTAGTAGCAAGGAGACTTTCTATTACAGAGGTTTTGTTGCAGCTCACAGAGGACACTTTCATAGAGGATGTGGGTTATAATTGTTCAGGAGATGTTGCTACAGGAAGATCACAAAGAACAGTTCCACAGATGATGTGGTTAGACTTGCTGGTAGCTGGAGAAGACATATGACCAGGAGGTCATAAATTTTTGTGCCTTGGGAGTCTGATGCAGGGGCATCCGAATAGGTTTGAAGAGAGTTCGAAGGTGAAACTAAAGAGTTGGGTATGGAAACAGTCATGCAGAATTGGGGCGAAATTTGTTAAACCCGATACTGAATTTTGCAACTGATTCAATGAAATAATCTGCCATGTGTGCATTTGATAAGATGAAGGGTTGTTTGATTTCAACCGATTCACGAACCTTTGTAGCATTTCCATAAATGACAAGTCTGTAATGTGCGAAGACAGAGAGTGAGTGAGCACCATGTAGTAGCGTAAGGTTTTTGTACTGAAGCTGAAATGCCTTGGAATACCTGTAATATTGTGTATATAAGAGAATGTTGATCTCTGTGTGTCAATTTATGTTCATTAATCTGTGTGTATTCGAGTTTTTTGTTTATGGTTAAATTTCAGTTTCATTATAAGTTCATTTCACTGATTTACTGACCATCGATCCTGTAAGGATCGATGGCAATCTAATGTTATATGATGTTATAGAGTAGACGTAGAGTATTGTATGGTGAAATAAAAAAATTTCTAGTTAAGCACATGACAAAGTAGAATTGATCTCTATGTGAGAATGTTAATTTCCTAAACACAATTGAATGTTCTCTGTGTATGAGTTAAACGCACAAGTAATACAGTGTGAGGAGGTTCTAATCATATCAGTGGAGGACTTAAATTTGTGTAGGGAATTTCAATTCCTTTTAAAATGTCTGAGTTATATAATTCTATCGAATGTAATTGAATGTGAGGTCGAACTTCATGAGTTCCATTAAATGTAATGTATTTCCAAACCCAAGCGAGGAAGGAAAAGTTAACGTGAGTTATAACCAGCGTTATTTCGAATTGAAAATTCTTATTAACATTTGGGATCTAAATATGTGGGCTGAGGAATTAAACCTTGATTAAATGTTTTATGATAATCACTCCAATGAGTTAATAGCGTAAGCTCAAGGCTTGAATATTTGTTCAATGGTTCGAAACATTTATTCATAGTAATTACAAGTCAAGGTTTCACATTCCTGAAGGGATCAAAGTTGGGTTAAGTGATTTTTGTAATTGTCTCCAAGGATTATAGAACTAAAGGCTCGGTTATGGTTTTTGATGAATTGATTTGGAAGTTTTTATAACCAAGGAAATGTTAAGGGTTCAAGATGAAGACCAGTAGGTGTTTCCAAATACATCAGAGTGGCACGGTGGAAACAGAGTGGGTCCATAACCCATAGGTCTCAGGATCAAAGCATCGGGTGTACAAATCTGCATTCTGATACAAGTTTGAGTTTGTAGTTTCATTTTGATCAATAAGGGGCGAACCTGCTTATAGTGGGGTTCGCTCTTCATCACATTTTCCCCATAAACTCAAGGAAAAATTTAAGATAACCATGTACCTGTCATCTCAAAAAAAAATTTAAGGATAAACATGTACATGTCAATTCTCCAATAAACTTTAAGGGATTTTCTAGTGTTTTTGGAATCATGTACATTTCATTTCTATGTCATTTCTCCAATAAACTTGAAACCATGTACATGTGTCATTTCTCCCATATATGTTGAATTTCTCCCATAAACTTGGAAAAATTTAAGGATAAACATGTACATACATGTCATTTCTCGCATTTCTCCCATATAATTTGCTAGTGTTTTTGGAACCATGTACATGTCATTTCTCCCATAAAATTTAAGGAAAACCATGTACATGTGTCATTTCTCCCATACATGTCATTTCTCCCATAAACTTGGCACACTTTAAGGATAACCATGTGCATATTGTCATTTCTTCCATTTCTCCCATAAACTCAAAGAAAAATTTAAGGATAACCATGTACATTCCATTTCTACCATAACATTTAAGGCGAACTTTAAGGATAACCATGTACCATTTCTCCCATAAACTCAAGGCCAACTTTTAGGATAACCACGTGCATGTCATTCCAAGGAAAAATTTAAGGATAACCAAGTACATGTCATTTCTCCAATAAACTCTAAGACATTTTCTAGTGTTTTTGGAGCCATGTACATGCCATTTCTATGTCATTTCTCCAATAAACTTTAAACCATGTACATGTGTCATTTCTCCCATACATTTCATTTCTCTCATAAACCTGGAAAACTTTAAGGATAGTCATGTACATGTCATTTCAAGGCAAACTTTAAGGATAACCA
This sequence comes from Pinus albicaulis, assembly GCA_034641835.2. Taxonomy (NCBI): domain Eukaryota; kingdom Viridiplantae; phylum Streptophyta; class Pinopsida; order Pinales; family Pinaceae; genus Pinus; species Pinus albicaulis. Next base: position 1,096,606,203 of record CM076581.1, read on the forward strand.
TGTAGATGTCATTTCTCCAATAAACTTTAAGGGATTTGCTAGTATTTTTTGAACCATTTACATGTCATTTCTATGTCATTTCTTCAATAAACATTAAACCATGTACATGTGTAATTTCTCCCATAAACTTGACAAACTTTAAGGATAACCATGTACATATATGTCATTTCTCCCATTTCTCCCATAAACTCAAGGCAAAATTTAAGGATAACCATGTACATGTCATTTCTCCAATAAGATTTAAGTCATTTACTAGTTTTTTTGTAACAATGTACATGACATTTCTATGTCATTTCTCCAATAAAATTTAAGGAAAAATTTAAGGCAAACCATGTGCATACATGTCATTTCTCCCGTAAAATTTAATGAAAAATTTAAGGCATGTCATTTCTACGTCGTTTCTCTATCATTTCTATATCATTTCTCGCATAAAATAAAAGGAAAACTTAAGGAAAACCATGGACATGTCATTTCTCCCTTAAAATATAGGAAAAATTTAAGGATAACCATGTACATGTCATTTCTATGTCATTTCTCCCGTAAACGTTATGGTAAAATTTAAGGATAACCATGTACATACATGTCATTTCTCCCATTTTTCCCATAAACTCAAGGCCAACTTCATGGATATCCATGTACATGCCATTTCAAGGCAATGTTGAAGGATAACAATGTACATGCCATTTATCCAATAAAATTTAAGGAATGTTGCAGTGTTTTTGGAACCATGTACATGTCATATCTATGGCATTTCTCCATAAACTTTAAACCATGTACATGTGTCATTTCTCCCATACATGTCATGTCTTCCATAAACTTGGAAAACTTTAACTATAACCATATACATACATGTCATTTCTCCCATTTCTCCCATAAACTCAAGACAAACTTTAAGGATAACCATGTACATGTAATTTCTATGTTGAATTTCTCCCATAAACTTTAAGGAAAACTTTAATGATAACCACGTACATACATGTCATTTCTCCCATTTCTCCCATAAAATCAAGGCCAAATTAAAGGATAACCATGTACATGTCATTTCTATTTCATTTCTCCAATAAAATTTAAGGAAAAATTTGTGGCAAACTGTGTGCAAACGTGTCATTTCTCTCAAAGACTTTAATTCAAACTTTAAGGCATGTAATTTCGATGTCATTTCTCCCATAAACTATAAGGAAAAATTTAAGGAAAAACATGTACATGTCATTTCTCCCTTAAACTCTAGGCAACCTTTAAGGATAACCATATATATATAATTTCTATGTACTTTATCCCATAAAATTTAAGGCAAATGTTAAGGATAACCATGTACATACATGTCATTTCTCCCATTTCTCCCATAAACTCAAGGAAAATTTTTACGATAACCATGTACATGTCATTTCAAGGTAAACTTTAAGGATAACCATGTACATGTCATTTCTATGTCATTTCTCCCATAAAATTTAAGGCAAAATTTAAGGATAACTAGGTACATACATGTCATTTCTTCCATTTCTCACATAAACTCAAGGCAAACTTTAAGGATAACCATATACATTTCATTTTAAGGCAAAATTTAAGGATAACCATGTACATGTCATTTCTCCAATAAAATTTAAGGCTTTTGCTATTGTTTTTGGAACCACGCACATGTCATTTCTATTTCATTTCTCCAATAAACTCTAAGGAAAACTTTAAGGAAAACCATGTGCATACATGTCATTTCTCCCATAAAATTTAATGCAAAATTTAAGGCATGTCATTTCTATGTCATTTTTCCCATAAACTATAAGGCAAACTTTAAGGAAAACCATGTACATGTCATTTATCCCTTAAACTCTATACAAGGAAAACTTTAAGGAATGTCATTTATAGATGTGATTTCTCCCATAAATTTTAAGGCAACCTTTATGGAAAACCATGCACATGTCATTTCTCCCATGCATTTGCAATAAATGCTAATTTAATATATTTTATTGATTTTTTTTCAGGGATAAAAAACCACTAAATATGGTTGAAAAATGTACATTATGCATAGATGTTTCTTGCTATCCTAACCCAGGGAAAGCAGTGATTACATATGTGCTTTACAATATTTTAACTAACGATGTCCTCCAAAGGAAAATTAATATATCGGGAAGAACAAAAAACAATTAGGCATATTATATTGCATTGATAGAAGGCATGGGAACATCTAGGGAGCATGGATAAAATGGAATAGTATTTTTCACTAATTCTGAACTTGTGTGCAACCGGATGAGAGATGTGTACAAAGTTAAGAAGGTGAGGCTAAGACAACTGCCTGGAAAAGAAAATAATATTGTTAGCCAATTTTAATTTTTTAGTATAAGACATTGTGAAAATGTTAATAACATGTTTGGTGATCTATTTTGTGGGGCAATGTCAATTCAATATTAATCCATCAAAGATGAATTAATAGATGAATTAGTATTATATAGGCTAATGCCAATTCAATAGTCATCTCTAAAAAGATGAATTAGTGTTGAGATGCTCTCCTTCAAAAATTAAAGATTCATCTCTCAGAGATGAATTAGTGTTGAGGCGCTCTCCTTCAAAATTTATTGGTGGAAATTGTAACATATCTTTGATATGTGTGTGTTTTTTACTTATAGATGCGTAATTTTTCATGATCATGTGTCTTTTCCAATTATATACCAAGTGTGATCCCACCATGTAAAGCGCAACTTGGTGAAATTCACATTTTTATAAAATTAAAATATGATGATTTCAACAAATTTTTGTTTAAATTGAGTTTCACACATGAATTAGTGCTTTGAAAGTTGTGTTTTACATAATTTATGTACACTAAACTACATTAATTTTTTTAAATCTTTTGAATTTAATTTAAATAGTAATTTAAAAATAATTTTAAATGTACACTTTAGATATATCCATATATACCATGGAGGATGAAAGGCAAATATCAATATAATCCCATGCCCATCCGAGAGAGGGGGATCATGGATCCAGGGATGTTCATGGTATTTAAATATAATCTTATCTCCATACGTATATGTGTGTACATATGGAATTGATTTTTTATCAATTTTGTGAGTTAAATTAGTTTTTAATAAGTTTCATTTTTTATTTTTTAGTAGTTAGGAGGACAAGGGTGTCTACTCCATCAATGGACCATGGCCATCACTCATGGAATCGTGGTATGTTTCACGCAATTTAATCAATAAATTTGTACATGTACTTATATGCATGAATGTATTTTTGAATTGATTATAAATTCATATCTTTTTATGAAGCTTCCCTCTTGTCTCGTGAGGTTGGTGGTCATACACATTCCCTTGGTGGGCCATCAATAGGTGGTGGCCACACGCATTAGGATGGTGATATGCATTCCCCCAACTACAATTATTCAGATGATCGTGTTGGTTGTCAACCAATTGGTGGTCGTTTTGTTCTCAATAGTCTCAGGGTGGGCAAGATCCTAGCCAACCATATCAAGCTGGCCATCAATCTCGATATTATTTTCATTCAATTTGTACAAATTTATTTACATGTTCTTTTAATATACAAAATTTTATATATTGATGCAGAGGGTGAAAATGTTTCTCCAAATGTTATTCGAAAAAGACATAGGACAGAACGCGTTATTCAAGAAGAAGGTTGTACACCAACCACAACTTATGTGTCTGACATTTACGATATACCTTGGGAATCAAACATGTATAAATGAAGCCTATAAAGGTGTCAACATCTTCATTCAAAATTGAAGAGAGATCTCGTGTCTTTGAAATTCTCTGTTGATAGTCAAGAAATATTGGAAATAGTTACTCACTCTTTAAGCGAACTAGTAGATGTGTACCTAAATCTTGGGCCAACCATTGATGCTATTGTAGAAGTGATGAGAAAAATAAATGAAATAGTGATGGGTCCCGATACATCGGAGGTTGTTAAAAAAAGAGTTACAATATAAATGACCAAGTCTATGTTTAATTTCAAAGAAGGACTAAAAAGAAATACGTTAAAGGTGAAATATTTCAAGTACCCTAGTATAACTAGCCATTTGTATGATAGACACCTTGCTGCTTATGGATGACTCCCATGGAAAAATGAGGTTCTGCTTTATTTTGCAAAATTATTTTATGAAGAATTATTTTTTGGAATGAAACACAATTATAATGACCTTCCCTATGAATTTTTTGGTCCTAGGAAAGGTCGATTATGTGACCCTGGGAGCACTAAGCATGACGTTGAGTTGCCTCGCCCTGAGCCTCCATTGGATAGTCGACCTCTTTTTGTCGAAAATTTGTGGTCATATATGGATGCCACTTCTCAAATTAGCTTAGAAGCAAGGGATGCCATCATTGACAATGTTTAGAGTGGATTGGGTGTAGTTGATGTTTGTCTTAATCGAAAAAGAGCGTGTGAGAATTCACGTGCTAATTTTGTGTATCTTACAGATGAAGAGATAGACAACATGGGTGTTGAAGATCTCAGAAAATATGCAAAGAATTGTCGCAATCGTTGGCAGGACCTAATTATTCATGAGCAAGAGGGCAGGCGATCAGTATGTGTTAATGGTTAGGGTGATTATTTTAAAACATGTAATATTTGTAATAAATACATATATACATACATTTATTTGTATACATTAATATAACAAAAAATGTGTCATTATATGTTAACACCATTTTCAGTTCTCACGCTTGATGAATGAAGATGATGTTAATATCATGGTTGGAGCCTTCGGTTCACACAATCAAGATGGTTCTCATCATCAAGATGATTTTTTGGCACATTTTAGTGTTTTTTAAGTGAAAATGATGATGTATTATTATTTTTTATCTATTATTATATATATCGAAACATGATGAAATATTTTTAAAATAAATAATTGTGCACACATGTACATGTATATATAATTGAATGTTAATAGATTCTGATTCTGTCTAATGTTTTTGGGATGGCGGTACCTTCTTCTTCCTTGGGAGATGTGCCAAATCCACCATCACAAGTATGAATAATTTTTCACTTTTAAATATGTTTTTAGGTTATATATTGCAGCTGAAAAGTTTTATTAAAAATGAGATCTCTATATCTTAAGTTATTTTATATTTTTTGAATTTTAGGTTTCTGGAGATTTTCTTTCGGAGCCACCCTTAGGCGATGTGCTAGATCCACCATCAAAAGTATTCAAATTTTTACTTAAATATGTTTAAGTTATAAGCTATAAATTGAAGTTCAAAAATTTTATTATAAATTGAGTTCTAGATCTTGAGTTATTTTATACTTTTAAATTTTTTGAATTTTAGGTTCCTGGAGATGATTTCCCTTTTCCACGGACTCTAGAAATGGAGTGTATGATGGAGATAGGAACATCCACACCATTTGGGCCATTTGAACAAGTTGTCTAATTTTTTTTTTAATATTATTGACAAATAGTTGATATATGCATTTTAATTTGAAAATTTTTAGTATATATATATATATATATATCTGTGTGTGTGTGTGTGTGTGTGTGTGTGCATGTGCATGTATATTGTATAGTTTAATGTGGAAGATATTCCTGTGGGGGAAGTTTTAATGGACAAGCAACAGAACACAATGGAGAGGGAACCACATAAGGTGTTGCACAATTTTTTATTTTTTTTTTACATGAAGTTCTATATTCCCATTCAATTTTAAAACATTATATTTTAATGTTTGTACACATTGTGTACGGGTTCCCCATGCTTCACAGGATACCACGAGGATCATGACTTTGTTAGTAGAGATACTAGATCCATCCATATTTGATGGATGATGCACATGTGTGCAACATTATATTTAATAGATCTAGTCTTAAATTTTCTTTTTATATATAGTCTTATCTATGTAGTCATTTTTACATTTCTATATAGCTTGATACTTGTAACACTATACATTGAACTATATATATATATATATATATATATATATATACTTTTATTGTTCATGTGAGGTACAAGTTTTGGACATATTTTACTATTTGGATATATAGTTTTAAACTACATTTACTTTTATCAAGAATGATTTTAAATTTTGTATAGTTAGATTTGGCATGTGATCACATGTTGTGATATGTAACATTTTTTTTTTTTTTAAACTCAAGTTCTCATTTTATTTTCTAAATATAAAATGAATCTAGATGGAGATTTCAAATTACAAAACACATGTACATGTGTGAATATTTTTGATAGTTGAACTACATTTGGAATGTGAATTAATGTTGTGATATAATGTTTTGTTTTTAAAACTCAAGTTTTGGATGGTTGAACTGCATTTGGCATGTGATTGTGATATAATGTTTTGTTTTTATTGGATGGTTGAACTACATTTGGCATGTGATTATGATATAATGTTTTGTTCTTAAAATTTAAGTTGTCATTTTATAAACTTGTTAAAAATATAAAATGAATCTCTCTAGATGAAAATTTCGAATTAGAAACCATGTATAAATGTGTATATTTCTTATAGTTGAACTAAATTTGGCATGTGATCACATGTTGTGATAATATAATGTTTTGTTTTTAAAACTCAAGTTCTCACTATATTTGTTAGATATAAAATGAAGTTGAGATGTACATGAAGTGTGAATTATATAATTTTAGGACAAGTACATCTATTATTTAGCTGATATTTAAGTACAATACATATTGATGTTTTAAGATCTAAAAACAATCATAAAATGTATAGGACAGAAGCCATAGCATGGCCCTGCGCCAGCGATAGAAACCCATTAGAGGAAGTTACAGAGGTGCATTTTCAGTCTACTCTCACCGTGGCAGCAACCAATGATTGGAATCCACTGAGGGATCTACATAAGATATCCATGAGGTGTTGGCTCCTTGAGCATTTGATAAAATTCATGGGGAGGTTTTTTTTCCTTTGGAGAAGCCTAAGGATAGAAGAGGTAGGAAATCTAATATTCTAAAATTTGTGCATCCTTTACCCAGGAAAACCAACCCGCTTCCAGGTTATGAGCTGACGAAGGAGATAGGTGTTTGGGTTATGGACTCGGATGATGTATGGACCAGAGATTATGATGCAGAGTACCTAGTCACTCCCATTGTCCATGGTACCCCTCCGAAGCCTCCTCGAATGCCCATAGTATAGGAGGAAGCCATTGCTAGAGAATACAGGTGCCTCATAGAGGAAGAGGACTAGGTGACGGAAGAAGATGAATGAACTCCATGATTGTACCTAAATATATACTTCAACTCTTTTGTTTTTATATGGGACACTAAATATTTTGTATTATAAGACTGGATGACACTCTTAAGGGGTTGGTTTCCTCCTTTGAGGAAACCCCAAACTTGGTTTATTTTGAACACTACCAAGGTAGGGATGGGCTAAGCACTGCTTTCCATCTCTACCCATTGCCTCTACATATCTTTTCATGCTTTTAATATAGTTTAGCCCAAGTTACAAACAAAAAAAAATTCCCATGAATATATGTACATAAAAATTATTGAAGTACATGTTTGAATATTTGTTGAAACAATTGAAGCAAAATACATATTGATATATATATATCTAAGTGTTGGAATTGTTGTCATTGATGGCAAATGAGATGAAAAAGGAGGATAACTTGACACATCATTCAAGGGGCAGAAAGGTAGCAGAGACATCAAAGGAAACAGACATAAAGAGAGATAGCAAAAGAGAGGTAGCAGAGAAAGTAGCAAACAAGGAAAAGAGGCAGGTTAGGAAGATGAAGGTCGGCAGAGAAGAACAAAGGAAGAGTACATTTACATAGACAGGGTAGCAAAAAGAGAGGCAGCAGAGAAATAAACGGACAAGGAAAAGAGGCAGACTAGGAAGTTGAATAATGATTCACCAGTGATGTTTAAACTCTGGCCAGCAAAAAGTTTGTAAGATTCACTGTATAATGAGGAAGCTGTTTCAGGATTATTGTGCATCTATCGAGTTAAACCCTATGTGAACATATGAGTTCTGGATGAATGATAGTTGATTTCTATACAACCAAGTTGATAGTGATTTTGCATGGGATTGGAATAAATTGATGTTAGTGAAATTATCTAGTATGCCTAGCCATACCTGTAGAAGCAATTAGAGGGACTGTTTTTTATTGGGATGAGACTGTGCAGCTATATTTACTCTAGCGCCATAGTACACGCTTTTGTATATCTAGTGAATATTTAATGGTCGTGCAAGGAAAGACCAACCATATCAGAATTGGTATGAATCCTCGTGAGGGATTATGAAGGTTCGTTGGAAATTGAAGGAGACAATATAGAGGGAGGCATTTCTGTCGAAGATGGAGGTTGTATAAAAGAGGTGCAGAAGAAATACAAGTGGGCAGAGTTCAGTCAGAATGGTGTATAAGAGGCAGAACCACGAAACAAGAACGAAAAGCCAAGAGTGAGCGGAACCTGGAGTGTCGAAGAAGCGAAACCATGACCTAATGAACAGTTACGGCGGTTTATGGTTTTCATCGCACCGTATTTCGGTGATAAGCGGTATTTCCTGGTTGGGGAGCGATTCCATAGAAACGTCGACACGTAGCAAAGGTGGACCCACGAAAACTGCTATCAAAGCGTGCCATTGCATGTTAACGTCCGACTAAAGAAGCCGAGCAATATTGTTGAATGTCGTTGATCTGGGAAGGGGTCATCAGATGGTGGTCACTTGCTATAGATGTGCAAAGGTTACCCAAGGTATCGCGCGCCATCGCACGTTGTTGTCCATGCAAGTTGCCCGACTGATATCCGTCAGATCATCAGAAGCCGTGCGATGTGATGTCTGCCGTCGGATGTGGTCGGCCATTAGCGCTGGGACCCACGCATATATACACTTGCTGATTGTTGGTGCCAAACTAAGGTTTGTGGGTTTAATGAGATGTTGTAAATATATAGGGATATAGCATTATATCTAGGTAGGGTGAATTCGTTTAATATGTGCACCTGCTAAGGATTATATGACAAGGTTAATCATATGTATTTGGCGGTCAATCCTTACAGATGTTGGGTTATTTGTATGAATGAATTGCATATATTATAGACATTGAGATATTATAGTGTGCATGTAAAGAGATGGTATTATTACGATTTGAACCATAGAATAGAGATTACACCTTCGCCAGCAAAATCATGTGAAGATGGACTATTGGGTTGTAGTTATGGAGGAATGTGGAATTAAGATCTCAATTCTCTGAATTGAGATATTAAAATAAACCATAATTGTTTGTTTAAAATTTCTAGTGTAGAATAAGGGAATGCTGAGAGATTTCCAGACTCAATGACTCTAGAAAAGAAACTTGGATACACTTTACACACATATTGAGGGTTAAAGCAAGGAAAACCGGGACTGTGGGTTATCCCCGCTCTCAAGTACAGAATGAATAGTTGAAATTAAGTACAGTGAACAGATGAATAGACACAGAAGTGAACCAAGATATACATAACAGTCACTCAACAACAGCAGAAAAGAAAAATCCAGTCAAGCCAAAATCCAGAAAAGAAGCCAAGTGAAATTGAAGTGTGTAACCAAAAATCTGAATGTAAATGTTGTAATTAAATTTTTTATTGTTTGTGATGCATTGAAAAGTATCCTAAGGAAAAGAAAAAATCCCACTGTGGCATGAAAATTTGTATATATTGTTATAAGCCTAAAATGAGTTAAATAAAAGGAATGAATAGATATAAGCCAAAGAGTCATGACTGTTCACTCCAAATTCTCTGTGAAATACAAATAGTCATGTGAGGAACTCTATATATAATATCAACTGGATATGCATAAGAGAGGTTAGAGAGAGTAAATCTAGAGAAGGAAGAATATAGAAGTGTGAGGCAGAGAATATTAAGAAAAGAAGAGCAGAAAGAGAAGCTACAGAACAGAGCTGATATCTGAGGTAAATCAGCAAACATTCAGTTTGATAAATTGAGGAAGTTGGAGCTGCCCTATAAAGTTGTAGCTTGATAGCTGTCAGTTGTAGCTGACTGAGGTTGGAGCCTCCTGTAGGTTGGTGCCTGTAGAAAATTGAAGGGAGTTGGTGCTTCCTTGCAAGTTGTAGCTTGCAGAATTGAGGTAGGAGCCTCCTGTAGGTTGGTGCCTGCAGAAAAACAGTGGTGAGAGGGAGTTGGAGCTTGCCTTTGCATCACAACAATAATAAGATGTGGTTTCCTCCCTTTATGGGTTTCCACTTACATCTGCTATCTCTATGTGTGGTTCTTATGTGTTGATGTGATTCTTTCAATCTGCTTAATTGTTTGTTGCTCTCAACATAAGTATGGTGTCACATTAATTTAATATTAGCTGCAACATTTTAATACTGTTCACATAGTAAGCTGTAAATAAGTTTGGTGAAAATTTTAAAAGGCTTATGTATGTATTAAACTGATTCACCCCCCCCTCTCAGTTTAATTAAAGATTCAACAATTGGTATCAGAGCAGGTTCCTTTGTACAAGTCTAACAACTGAAAGGAGATCCTAGGTTCCCAAGATGGCTAGTAAAGAAGGATGCTCAACCAATAAAGCCCCTTTCTTCACTGGTGAAAATTATGCTTTCTGGAAAATTAGAATGAGGACATACATAATGTCTCTAGGAATAGAAGTCTGGGCTGCTGTGGAATTAGGATATGCCCCAAAGGCAACTGACACAGAGAAAGAAACAAACCAAGATTTTGTGGCTAATGCAAAAGCCATGAATGCCATCTTAAATGGATTGTGTGATGCAGAGTTTATTAAAGTAATGCACAAAGACACTGCCAAAGAAATGTGGGATACTCTGGAGAACATCCATGAGGGGGACAAGAAAGTAAAGACTGCCAAACTTCAAGTCTATAGAGCCCAGTTTGAGAACTTAAAAATGAATGATGATGAAGACATTGACAGTTTCTTCCTAAAAGTTGCAGAAATTGTTAACAATATGAAAGCTCTTGGAGAAACCATGCCAGAAAGTATAATTGTGCAAAATATTCTAAGATCTCTTCCATCTAGGTTTAATCCCAAGGTGTCTGCAATAGGAGAAACAACTAATTGGGAGACCTTAACCATGAACCAGCTACTTGGAAATCTAACAACATATGAGATGAGGCTCCCATAGAAGAAGCCAAGTACAAGGGAGGCAACCTTTAAAATAGAAAAGAAGAAAGAAGAAGAGGGAGACATATGCTCTTGCTCGGATGAAGAAGAGGCAAAATTTGTCAAGAAATTGGATAGAGGCTCAGGTAAATAAAAAGGTAAAATTCCTTTCAAATTCTTTAACTGTGGAAGAGTTGGACACTATGCTGCTAAGTGTCCTCACAAGAAAGTAAGGAATTAGGCTCAAGAGTCAGAGAAAAATAAATCAAAGAACTGGCAGAAAGGAAAGAAGTTCAGCAGAAAATTCTTCTATGCTCAACAAGACAGCATTACATCTGAAGATTCGGATGAACCCTCAAGTGAAGAAGGAACCTCTGAATTCTTATTGATGGCCATAGAAGAACTTGAAGGAATCCTGCTAGAAGATGATGAAGAAGAAGGGGAATTTGACCTTGAGGGGGAGCTAAGAAGTGCTCTGGAGGAGATTTATAGACTCAAACGGAAGTGAAGAAAACATTAGGACATTCTTCTCAAGTATGTAAGAGAAGAAAAAAACTCAGAAGTCCTCATGCAGCTGAAGGTAGAGCTTGAAGAAGCCAAGAAGATAGAAGACATGTTACTTCAACAAATCAAGGATAAACCCCGAGAACAAGAGAAGCTGGAAGAAGAAGTAGTATGTCTCAATAATAAACTAGAAAATTCTCAAAGGAAAATGGTTATAAACTCTTCTCAAACAACAAACTCTAGTAAGTTGAATGAAATTCTGTTTGCTCAAAGATCCCCTATGATAAAAACTGGAATAGGCTATGAAGGAGAATCAAGTAAAGGCAAAGAAAAGGTTGACAGAGAGATTATTTTTGTAAAAGCAAATAAGAATGATGAAGCAGCTCAAACAATTCCTACAAAAGAAGAAACTTGTAATAAGAAAGACAGAGATCAGAAGAAACCACTAGTAGCAAAGAATATAATAAATACTAAGACCCCTGAGTATGTAAAATTTGGAAACCATCAAAGGATATTCTTCCCTCCAATGAAGAATGCCACCTGTTATGTCTACCACAAGCTGGGACACATTGCTGCATATTGTCATGCAAGGAGGAGTAATTCAAACCAGCAAAATATTATAACATTGAAGAGACTGCCCCAAGCAAACAAATGGAAGAGACAACCTTACATCAGGTATGCAAATAGTTTCTATGGTTACTGCTTTTATTGTAAGGAATTTGGCCACAAAATCATTGAGTGTAGAAAGTATGGACAAATATTGATGTTTAAAACCTCAAGAAGGTTTATGAATCAGAGAATTATGTTCATACTCATAATTGTACAAAAATTATGATCAAATGTTGTGTATGCAATCAAGTTGGACATATACCTTCCAAATGTCCTCTAAGAGGACGTAGTTCATCACCTCACAAAAGATACCAAACAAAAGGGTGCCTCTAGTGGATAAAGAAGGTGAATAAGTGTGACCTGGCTCTAACTACTCAATATCTGAAAAGCCAATGGTATTTGGACAGTGGATGCTCTAAACACATGACAAGAGACAAAAGTAAGTTTATAACTCTTGATGAAAAGAAATCTGGCAATCTTACTTTTGGCAATGATAAGTCAGGAAAGATCAAAGGAAGAGGCTCAGTCAGCATAGACAATGGCAGAGGAAAGGCCCAAGATGTACTATTTGTAGATGGGCTGAAAGAAAATTTACTAAGTGTTAGTCAGATGTGTGACAATGGCTGTGAAGTTCTTTTTAGAGCACAAGATTGTGAAGTCAGATCAAGCACCAAAGGTAAGACTCTGCTCAAAGGAGTTCGAATAGAAAGTAATGTTTACATTGTGAAAGAGGAAGATGAAGCATGTCATATTAGCAAACTAGAAGAGTCATGGTTATGGCATAAAAGGTTGGGACATCTCAACTTAGATCACATCATCAGACTAAGCAAGAAGAAAGCTGTCAGAGACATGCCAGAAATAAAGAGGCCTTCTAATACCATATGCAAAGCATGTCAATTAGGAAAACAGACTCATACATCCTTCAAGGCCAAAGATGAGTTATCAACAAGAAGACCTCTATAGCCTGTGCACATGGATTTGTGTGGACCCGCAAGAACCAAAACTCCAAGTGGAGAATCCTACTTCATGCTGATAATAGATGATTTCTCCATAATGACATGGGTTGCATTTCTCAAGAATAAATCAGAAGCTCTGGAAAAATTTAAGATATTCAAAGCATTAGCAGAAAATCAAACAGGATGCAAGCTGAAATGCATTAGATCAGAAAAAGGAGGTGAATTTACAGATTATGACTTTGCTGACCTATGTAATGAACATGGGATAAAGCAACAATTTACTATTGCAAGAACACCTCAACAGAATGGAGTAGCAGAGAGACAAAACAGGTTTTTTCAACAAATTGCCAGAGCCATGATGCAAGAGAATAATGTTTCTCAAACCTTCTGGGTAGAAGCAGTGCACATAACAGTACATATCCTTAATAGAGCTCACTTAAGGCGAAACAGTGACAAGACTCCCTATGAACTGTGGCATGGAAAGCGAACTTCAATCAAACATTTCAGAATCTTTGGAAGTAAGTGTTACATAAAGAATAATGATGGAAATCTTGGAAAATTTGATGCAAGAGCAGATGAAGGAATATTTCTAGGAAACACATCCAAAAGTAAAGGGTACAGATGCTACAACAAGACTCTTTGAAAATTTTTAGAAATCATTGATGTGAGATTTGATGAAGAACTTCCAAACAATGCAAGAGATACAGACTGTTGCAGTCCATCAAACAACCATGAAGAAGAAAACCAAGATGATGAGGAAACAAGCAAGACAACAGAAGATGCAGAGCTGAGTTCTAAAGCTCCCCCAAGATATACTCAGAAGAACCATCTTGAAGATCAGATCATTGGAGACAAGAGAATAGGGGTCCAAACAAGAAGACAGCTAACAGAACAAATTGAAGAGGTTTACATAGCCATGTTGTCACAAATAAAGCCAAATAAATTTAAAGATGCCAGCAAGGACAAGTCTTGGGTAAATGCTATGAATGAATAATTGGATCAAATTGAGAAAAACAATACATGGGAATTAGTTCCTAGACCCACTGAGAAAAATATCATAGGCTCAAAATGGGTATTCAAGAATAAAATGAATGAGCAAGGATAGGTAATCAGGAATAAAGCCAGACTAGTTTTCAAAGGATATTCACAAGTTGAAGAACTTGATTATGATGAAACATTTTCTCCTGTAGCCAGAATGGAAGCCATCAGAATTTTTCTGGCCTTTGCATGCTACCAAGACTTCAAGGTATACCAAATGGATGTGAAATCTGCATTTCTAAATGGAGAACTAGAAGAAGAAGTCTACATGGAACAACCAGAAGGTTTCTCCTTAACAGACAAAGAAGACTATGTGTGCAGATTGAAAAAGGCTCTATATGGACTGAAACAGGCTCCTCGTGCTTGGTACTCAAGACTAGATAAATATTTGAAAAAAAAAGGCTTTAAGAGAGGTGGGGTAGACAGCAATCTATACATAAAATCCCATGAAAATAAACTCCTAATTGTTGTAGTATATGTTGATGACATTATGTTTGGAAGCAACAGAGAAGAACTAGCAAAAGGGTTTATTGATGAGATGAAAATAGAGTTTGAGATGTCTATGATTCGAGAGCTCAGTTTCTACTTAGGACTTCAAATTCAGCAAAAGAACATAGGTACATTCATCTCACAGGAAAAATACTTAAAATAAATGTTGAAAAAGTTCAAAATGGAGGACTTCAAACCTGTGTCAACTCCCATGATCACGGGATGCAAGCTGTGTGCTGATGATGGGTCTGCTGATATAGATCAAAAAATCTATAGATCCATAATAGGAAGTCTGTTGTATCTGACTGCATCAAGACCAGAAATCATGCTAGCAGTAGGACTAGTGGCCAGATATCAAGTAGCACCTAAACAAAACCATCTTCTGGCAGTAAAAATAATATTCAGATATCTACAAGGAATAGCACAATATGGATTTTGGTATCCTAAAAGTAAAAAATTCACTTTGATAACATACACAGATGCAGATTGGGCTAGCTGTGTAGATGACAGGAAAAGCACAAGTCGAGGTGCATTCTATCTAGGAGAAAGTCTGGTGGCATGGTTAAGTAAGAAACAAACATCTATCTCTCTATCTACAGCAAAAGCAGAATATATAGCTACAGCAACATGTTGTACACAAGTCATGTGGATGAAGCAAACTCTCTAGGACATGAAGGTAAGCATTGATGAACCTATCTCAATCAAATGTGATAATTCAAGTGCTATAAGTATATATAAAAATCCTGTGCTTCACTCAAAAACTAAGCATATCCCAATCAAGTATCATTTTCTCCGAGAACAAGTGGCTCAGAAGATAGTAAAGCTGGAGTATGTGCCAACAAAAGAACAAACAACAGATATATTTACCAAACCTCTTGCTAGAGAACCATTTGAATATTTGAGAGATAGACTAGGGGTAGTATCTGTAGATGCTACTCTCTGATATAAAGAGAAAGCTCAGTTTCAGGGGGAGAACAGAAACAAAAATATCATTCCAGGGGGAGATCAGCCAACAAGGAAACCATGAAACAGGTCCTCAAGATCAAAGGCTTATGGAAAGAATACATCCAGGATACAGGAGTCAATGAAAAGGCTAAAGGATCATAATTTTAGATTTAATCCAAATTTTGGAGCAGTAGGGTACAAAGTCAGAAGATCTCAGAGAGAGGAAATGCAGAAAGAAAACTAGGAAATGTGCAACCCTTTGCCATTGATGTCAAAGGGGGAGGAAAAGAAGATAGGCAGAGGAAGCATTGGATTATTGGTGGATGTGTTGCCATCAATGCCAAAGGGGGAGACTGTTGGAATTTTTGTCGTTGATGGCAAAGGAGATGACAAAGGAGGAGCACCTGAAAATTCATTCAAGGGGCAGAAAGGCAGCAAAGACATTAGAGGAAACAAAGACAAAGAGAGATAGAAAAAGAGAGGCAACAGAGAAAGCATCAGACAAGGAAAAGAGGCAGGCTAGGAAGATGAAGGTTAGAAGAGAAGAAGAGAGGAAGAGTACATTTACAGAGACAGGGTAGCAAAAAGAGAGGCAGCAGAGAAAGCAGCAGACAAGGAAAAGAGGCAGACTAGGAAGTTGAATAATGATTCACCAGTGATGTTTAAACTCTGGCCAGCAAAATTTTTGTAAGATTCACTGTATAATGAGGAAGCTGTTTTAGGATTATTGTGCATCTATCGAGTTAAACCCTATGTGAACATATGAGTTCTGGATGAATGATAGTTGATTTATGTACAACCAATTTGATAGTGATTCTGCATGGGATTGGAATAAATTGATGTCAGTGAAATTATCTAGTATGTCTAGCCATACCTGTAGAAGAAATTAGAGGGACTGTTATTTATTGGGATAAGACTGTGAAACTATATTTACTCTGGCACCACAGTACACGCTTTTGTATATCTAGTGAATATTTAATGGTTGTGCAAGGAAAGACCGACCATATCAGAATTGGTATGAATCCTCGTGAGGCATTATGAAGGTCCGTTGGAAATTGAAGGAGACAATATAGAGGGAGGCATTTCTGTCAAATATGGAGGTTGTATAACAGAGGCGTAGAAGAAATACAAGTGGGAAGAGTTAATTCGGAATGGTGTATGAAGAGGCGGAACCATGAAAAAAGAACGAACAGTCAAGAGTGAGCAGAACCAAGCGGAACCATGACCTGATGAATAGTGATGGCGGTTTATGGTTTTCATCGCACCGCCTTTCAGTGATAAGTGGTATTTCTTGGTTGGGGAGAGATTCCATAGAAACGTCGACACGTAGCAAAGGTGGACCCACGAAAACCGCTATCAAAGCGCGCCATCGCACGTTAACATTCGACCAAAGAAGCCGAGCGATATTGTTGAACGTCGTCGATCTGGGAAGGGGTCATCGGAGGGTGGTCACTAGCTATAGATGCGCGAAGGTTACCCAAGGTACGGCGCGCCATCGCGCGTTATTGTCTGTGCAAGTTGCCCGAGCGATATCCATCAGATCATCAGAAGCCATGCGATGTGATGTCCACCATTAGATGTGGTAGGCCGTTAGCACTGGGACCCACGCATATATACACTTGCTGATTGTCGGTGCCGAACTAAGGTTTGCGGGTTTAATGAGAGGTCGTGACTATATAGGCATATAGCGTTATATGTGGGTAGGGTGACTTTGTTTAATATGTGCACCTGCCGAGGATTATATGACAAGGTTAATCATATGTATTTGGCGGTCAATCCTTACGGATGTTGGGTTATTTGTATGAACAAATTGCATATATTATAGACATTGAGATATCACGGTGCGCATGTAAAAATATGGTATTAGTACTGTTTGAACCATAGAATAGAGATGACACCGCCGCTAGTAGAATCATGTGAAGATGGACTATTGGGTTGTAGTTATGGAGGAATGTGGAATTAAGATCTCAATTCTTTGAATTGAGATATTAAAGTAAACCAGAATTGTTTGTTTAAAATTGCTAGCGTAGAATAAGGGAATGCTGAGAGATTGCCAGACTTGAGGACTCTGGAAAAGAAACTTGGATACACTTTACACACAAATTGAGGTTTAAAGCAAGGAAAACCGGGACTGTGGGTTATCCCCGCTATCAAGTACAGAATGAATAATTGAAATTAAGTACAGTGAACAGATGAATAGACACAGAAGTGAACCAAGATATACATAACAGTCACTCAACAGCAGCAGAAAAGAAAAATCCAGTCAAGCCAAAATCCAGAAATGAAGCTATGTGAAATTGAAGTGTGTAACCGAAAATCTGAATGTAAATGTTGTAATTAAATTTTTTATTGTTTGTGATGCATTGGAAAGTATCCTAAGGAAAAGAAAAAATCCCACTGTGGCATTAAAATTTTTATATATTGTTATAAACCTAAAATGAGTTAAATAAAAGTAATGAATAGACGATAATTACGTGAACTATAGTATAAAAATTGAGTTGTATATATATCTACCCCATAAAATGACCAATTCAAAATATTTTATTATCTCTTTTAGAAGACCCATTTTAAACCTATTTTTTTTCTTAATGCTTTAAGGTGGAAGTAAAAATGGGCATCAAGCCATATCAAGGTGATACTCATGCTTTGAAATTAAATCATTTGTTGCAATAGTTTAGGGTTTTCTTTAATAATTGCTGCAAAGATAAAGAACATAAAAAAATTGATTTTTCATTTGAAATTGAAGGACCATGAATTAGCTTGGTGGGAAAGCCACACATAAACTCTTAGGTTGGATATGTATCTTCCAATAGATATTGGGAAGATTTTAAATTCCTTATAATGTTTCAATTATACCCTATAAAATGTAGAAGAACTGTCGATCAAATGGAATTACTTCAAGCAGAGAGAAGCATATTGTACAAGAGACCACACAATTCTAGAATATGGAAATAATGTTGGGGATATCTTAAAACAAACAATATGTTTTACTCAAGTATGCAGGTAGCATGCACATCCATTTGAAAAACCAAGCGATTTTGTTTAAACCCATAATAGTCGCTGATTCTTTTCTATAGGCAAAATAATTAGAAAACATATGCCAAAAAAATGTGTATTCAAGTGGTTCAAGGATAGTTGATTAAGCCTCTAAGGAGATGAGAAATATGTTAAAAAGGAGTAAGGAAAAAAGAAAACATCCAAATCACACCAATGAAAATATATTAGCAACTACTACAACCACTAGAAAAATTTAAGCTCATGCAAGGAACTGCTAGAAATTACATTTAAAGTTCAACTCAATGAACTATAAGAAGGACAAGAAGGAAAGTAATCTTACATATTTGAGAATTCAAGTGGAAATAATATTTGATGTGGATGAAAATATCATCTACACATATATATATGTAAGTGCATGAATCTCAATAGGCTTCATCAACAAGAAGAGAAGAAGATGACCAAACTCTTTGATAAAATGAAATAGGTCAAAAATAAAATCATTGATTGTCTCTTCAACTCAGGTTCATAAGAAAACCCCATAGTAGTAGATTTGGTTAAAAATAATTGATCAATGTTTCATAGGCATCCCAACCTATATCCATTCATATGGGTCAACGAACGAGTAGAGTAAATGTAACCAAATAGTATACAATCAAATTTTCTATGAATGTTGATATTATTGTTGTCACAAAATTAGATGTAGTTACACTTAATGTATTTTGAATTGTGTTTTTGAATCCATAAATGTACATGTAGGATGAAATATTCATGTGGAGATCCAACCAATACCACCTCATAAAGGATGGGAAATTGTCAAAATCAATGAACACAAAGGAATGTAAAGATTTAATTGGTAAGTGCCAATTAAGCTTGGAAATTAGTCACTTCTACCAAGAAACATGTTTTACAACTTCTATGAGCAAACCATTCTACCGAAGAGTCAATAAGTGAAAAGGAATCCCTTGAGGGGTGTATTAAGGAATAGGAACTATTCAAACTAGTTACTACATGTGTATAGAGGACTATTCTAAGAGCCTAAAAGGCTACCACCCAAGAGGGATCATGAAATCCAATTCTCATCATATTCTCCATTGCCAAATATTGGCTTGTAAAGAATATTCATTCTTGAAGCAAACACAATGAAGAAGAAGAAGTTGTAGAAATTAAAAAAAATAAAAAATACCAAGATGGATTCAAATTGGGGTATCAACAAGTTCAATTCAAAGAAGAAGATACCTAGTAACCTCCAAAAACTAGAAGAGGTACGGAAATGAGTTCTCACCTTTTAGAGGTAGAAAAAATCATCCTATTTTGAAAAGTGATGATTCAGAGCACACAGTGTTTTTGGAACATATTTTTTATACTTTAAATTTCTGTATGCACATTTTTTTTTTTTTTAAATATTAGTGATTTTCATGTCAATTTGAAAAGTGTTGCAGAAACATCAAGCCCCTATTTTTGGGGCTTGCTTTTGACACTTCAAATTTTTTGATATATTAAGTATGGATCATTTTTGGTGATTTCCATGTGGACTTTGAAAAGAATCAGCCTCTTTTTTGTTGGCATATTTTTGACACTTTAAATTTTCTAATATCCTAAGTATGCACATTTTTTTTAAATGTCCATTATTTAATTATTTTTCAAGTTATCTTATTTATCTTCTTGTTTTCTTCCTAAGATGTTTATTTTTCAAGGTTTTTCCAAACTCATGTTTTTTGTTTTTCTTTGCAATTTTTTTACACTGAAATTTTTTATTATTTTTGCAAAGCTAAAAGAAAATAATCAAATGAATATTTTTATGTTAGTATTTTTTATATGTTTATATATCATTAAATTAATACTTCAACACACATAAAATAAATATCACTAAAAATATAATTTTAAACACTCAAAATACACATTGTGCATATAGGTATAATTAAAAAAAAATACATATTTTCGGACATTTTCCTAAAAAATGACATCTTAAATAAAAGATTTATATGAAAAAATTCAATTAAAAAAATCAACTAAATTTAAAAAAAAACAATAAAATAAAAATATTAATAAAAGAATATTAAGAAATAAATTTAAAATAACAATTAAAAACAACTAAAAAATTAAAAATTAAAAAAGAAATTAAAAGTAATTAAAATAAAATAAAAAACATTTTAAAACAAATTATAATAAATAAATAAAACAAATTATGTTCACCCACCTAGGTGCCCAGGGGGTTGCAGGGCATTACCTGCAACTGCCCCGAGCCTGGACCGGGGCCCCTTGGGCTCCTGCGCAAGTGCACATGGTTTTTGTTTTAATTTTTTTTTTAATTATTAATTTTTTCAAGTTTATTATTTTTTTCATTTTCAAATTTGATTTTACAACGATTTTTTGATTATTTTTTATTTCAAAATTTTTTAGTTGTTTATGGAATATGCAACCCACGCCTAACACCCAAGGGGTTGTGGTGTAGAACTTATTTAATTTTGATTTTAAAATGTCGAAATTTTTAAAATAATTTTTTAATTGTATTTTTTTTATATTTTTTTTTCATTTTTTCTTTTATTATTTTATATATATATGTGTGTTTTTTATTTTTTATTTTTTCTTTTGAATGCTTTTTTTGAATGTTCTTTATTTGTTTGTTTTTTTTATTTTGTAATTAATTTTCAATTATTATTATTTTCGTGTTAATTTAAAAAAAAAATCTAAAATAATATTTTTTTGGAACACTTTTTTGTTTTTTCATTTTTTTTAATTTTATTTTTTATCTTTTATATTTTAATTTTAAACTTTTGTTTTTACAAGTTTTATGTTTATTATTTTTCTATCCTTATTTTATATATTTTTTTACATTTGATTTTTTTTTTTTTTTTTTGACATATTTACTTTTTAATCTTTTATGCTAGAATTTTTATTTTTTACAGGAATGGGGAGTGATTTTATATTGAAGCCATGGAAAAAATTGCCACAAAACAGATTACATAATTCAGATTCAAATCCCAACATTCTTCTCTTGCTTGGAGCTTGTTGACCCAGAAGGTTAAGAGTCGGGGATGCTTACAATTAGCAATTGAGTGAATCGCCGCAATATTCCCTAACTTATGGATACAAACAAATTGTTTCAGCAGAATGAGATAAAACATGATTACTTTGATTTAGGGAATGGAATCACAGTCTTCGAACCGATCTCTTAAGAGAGAGCCAACAGAGATATGGGCAACTTTATTTGCTTCCGAATCTACATCCTTGTTGTTCTCCCTCAACACATGAAAGAAGTTTATGCTCTGAAAGGACTTGGCCAGAGTTTTAATTGTTGCCACCATTCTAGAAAGTCTGAAATCAATAGGTGCTAAGTTTTCCACCATTTCTTTTATGATGGTCTGTGAATCACCTATTACAGTAACTTCTTTTATACCTAAGTCCTTGGCTTGCTTGAGGCCTTGGAACAGGGCTAATGCTTCTGCTTCCATGCTTGTGTTGTGGCCCAATCCCTAGGTGAATTTGTGATTGATTCTGCCTTCAATGTTCTTGATTACTCCTCCAGCACCAGATATACCACAGTTGCCTTTGGCTGCCCCGTCAAAGAAAAGAGTAGGTCTAGCATGCTTGCTGGACCAAATTGAGAAGTCCTTCTCGTTGCTTCTAATTTTCCATTCTATGGATGGCTTGCTTTGCCTAATAATTCCAGAGAATTTGAGTCCCATCATGGTGCCCCAATGCAACTCTTGTTGACCTAAATTAGAATCTTCAAGCTGAGCCCCCAAACTTTATTTCAATTGACATTTAATCTTGACTATGATGATTTTTACATCCTTCCCTTTATCTCTAAAAATTCTTTGATTTCTCTCCAGCCAAATTTTCTAGCAAACGATCTTGGGCAAGGTGAGTTGGGCAGATTTGAAGATTTCAGTCTTTCTAAAATCTCCTGGATACATATGAAGCCAATTAGAAAATAACTCACTAATGGTCGAGGGGAAATTCATTTTATTTTTCCACGGGCTCAGGATGTCTTGCCAGATTTCCTCTGCGAATTTTCAACTCAATAGAATATGACCTACGTTTTCTTCTTCTTCACTTCATAAACCACATTTGGAAGGTCCCTGAAAACCTATAATATTCAGCCTATCCTTAGTCAGAATTCTGTTGTGGCAAGCTAACCAACAGAAAAAATCAAATTTTGGGATGGATTTTCATCTCCTGAGCCCCTTCCACATTGTTGGGTTTGGATGGATGTAGGGAAGTTCCTTCAATTTTCTATATCCCAGCGCCACATAATACGAGCTTGAATGATGACCTTAGCCATGCTTGTGAGCTCTCCTTTCATGGATTGGTGCCAATCCATTGAGACGCTTCAGCAAA
Organism: Pinus albicaulis; assembly: GCA_034641835.2. Lineage (NCBI taxonomy): Eukaryota > Viridiplantae > Streptophyta > Pinopsida > Pinales > Pinaceae > Pinus > Pinus albicaulis. Next base: position 1,096,629,107 of record CM076581.1, read on the forward strand.
TCCTCCCAATAACGATTTAACTTCAGAGGAACTTGAATATGCTTCCAACAGAGCTAGTGGTTGTCCTTCTAGCTCAAAATGTCCCAGAGAGTAGTGAGGCCAGCATTAGTCATCCAAGTCTTCAATGCTTGCAGAGAAATTGAATCAATAAGGGGTGGATTTGCCATAATACTATCCTCCCATATTTTGATATGTTTTCCATTGCCCGGGATCTATTATGCATTCATATTAATCAGAGGGCTGGCTTTAACCTAAAGCTTGGTTAATTGTGAACCAGTATTTATGCAAGGATTGCTGAGACAATGTTTTCTGGGTTAGTGGAAGTATTTCTTCCACAATGCCTTTTGAGCCCAGCTAGGCTTTGGAGCAATGAGGTGCCAAATGACTTGAGCTCCCATGGCCACATTTTGGGTACATAGATATTTTAAACTCAGGCCTCCTTCCATCCAAGTCTTGGTGACTTTTTCCTAGCTTATCAGAGGAATTCTATTTTCATTATGTTTTCCACCTTTCCAGAAAAATTTTCGAATAAATTCCTCCATTTTTCTGAGGATACTAAGGGAGCCAACATAACAGAGAATTGAAAAATAGGCAGGCTGTTAAGAACTTCTTTGATAAGAACAAAATTACTTGCAATGTTGAGCGAAGAGAAGCCCCAAGCCTGGATCTTGAGCTTGAATTTTTCAAGTTGAGGGAGCGAGTCTTTGCTGAAGGTGCCTCTTTTGAATATTGGGAGGCCCATGTACATGAATGAAGACCAGATCGATGACGCGACAAAGCCCATACATCTTGAGATGGCATTGAGGATGCTGGCAAAAGTGTTCCAGCAGTAAATGTGGCATTTACCCTTTTTAAGGATGCTGCAAGCAGCTTCACAGAAGTCCTCCACACCACTTTGAACCTTGATGCTGTAAGGATAGAGGCAGCCCCCAACAAGATAGAATCAATGGAAAATAGAGCATGATTTATGTTTTTGACCCCTCTTACAATGTTAAGGTCCAAAATATCTTGATCTGCCTGCTTCTTGTCCAAATAGAAACTAAGGACTGAGGCTTGGATTACAAAGAGAAAGGGGGAGAGAGGACACCCCTGATGAATCCCTCTTGTTGCTTTGAAGAATTTAGCTGCTCTTCCATTCACTAGAGGAGAAATCCAAGGCTCGGAAATGCAAACCCGTATCGAATTGATAAAGTTGGACCCAAACCCAAATTTGTGCATTACTTCCAAGAGAAAGTTATGTCTGACATGATCAAAGGCATTTGTTAGATATAATTTGATAATCATGCCATTTTCTTTACGTTGCAGGCTTTAATGGATTGCCTCTTGAACTAAAATGAAATTATCCACAAGATTCCTCCCTTAGACAAATCCACCTTAGTTCTTCGGGATGATGGTGGGAAGAATGCTTTTCAATATATTTGATATCACCTTGGTGATCAACTTATAGCCAATGTTGCACAGGGAAATAGGGCGAAATATTTTGAAGACTTTGACACCCTTTTACTTGGGGATGAGTGCTAGAAAGGCAGAATTGGTACTGCCCCCAATGTTCTGACAGGCTTGAGGTTTCAAGAACATTTTATGAAGGTCGTTTTCGACAATCTACCAACAGACTTGCAGAAATTTGGCAGTGAAACCATCCGGTCCAGGCATTTTGTCAAGCTCCATTGCAAAATGGGCCACCTTTGTTTCTTGTTTAGTGAGCTTAGCTTCAAGGAACTGGTTCATCATGTCTATTATCTTTGAATGAATCTCATCAAGAAAGTTGGAGTTGCAGTTCCTCCCCCCATATTCACTGAAGAGATTTTTAAAATGGGTATACGCTACTCTTTTTATGCCATTGAAGTCCTTATGGATTGTGTCCTCTTCTTTGATTTCTGAGATGGAGTTGAAGCCTCTTCTTGCTTGGGCTTGTTTGTGGAAGAAGGAGGAATTTCTATCACCCACTTTTAGCCAGAGATTATGAGATTTTTGCTGCTAGTATTCTTCCTCCAATAGACATGCCTTATGAAACTTGTGTTATAATTAAGCCTCCCACTCTAGGAATTTTTTAGTAATTCCAGATTCTTCTGTTTGAGAAAAATGGAGTTTGAGATTGCTTTGAGCTTGTTTTCTCTCGGCGACCGTATTTTGAAGGGACTTGGCCCAACATTTAAGAATGGCCTTGACTCTTCTAAATTTTTCTTCCCAAATGAAGAAATGGGAGCCCTTGACTGACATTTTCCAACAATATTTGATCTTATTCAGGAATTTCGGGTCCTTGATCCAAGGAGGGCTGAATTTGAATGGAATAGGGTGAAGGTCCTTTTTAGAAAACAACTCTATTTTGATAGGATTATGATCAGATACACTACAAGGGATAATATGCATTCTTGCTTTAATTCCTAAAAGTAGAAATGAGCTATAAACCAAAAATCTATCGAGTCTAGCAACAATGTGACCTGGACCAACTCTTTTGTTTGACCAAGTAAACTTACTAGAAGAGGGCTTGATGTCTATCAAATCCCAATCCTGCATGAGGTCCTCCACCCATTCCCTAGCCCGATCCCCAATGATGCTGCCTCCTCGCTTTTCTAACTGTTGCAAAGTGAGATTTAGATCACCAGCAACGATGATGTTTTCCAGGTTCACTGTGTCTGCTAGATTTTTGATATAATCCCAGCTAGCCTTCTTTTCTCCTGCATTCACTGGGACATACATGCTGAAGAGAGAAACAACCTCCTTAGTGTCGAGATGTTGGAGTCTCAGGAACAACCAGTGAGTATTAAGGATCTCAGAGACCATCGAGAACTTGTTGTTATTCCAGAGGGAGCCAAAACCTCTCGAGGCTCCTCGAGTAGAGACTGCATGTCCACTCCCTTTATTCCAAAGATACTTGCTTATTTGGAGGAAGTATTTGTCCTCCATTTCTGTCTCCTAGATTAGTAGAATATCTAGGGTTTCTATCCTTCGAATAATTCTGAGGGCTTCTTCTTTCACTTTTCTCCCCATACCACTGCAATTCCAGAAGACGATCTTCATCACTTACTTTTTTGAGAGTGAGGCGCTCCCTTGGAGCACTCGGTATAATTTCTAGTCTCTTCGAAGTTTTAGCTAAATCCTTGTCGGTTTCCTGCTCTCCTTTTTCCTAGGCTAACTTTCGACCTCTTTTTTATTTTCTAGACAAAATTTGGGACTCCCCTATTTCCCCTTCCTCCTCTGACTCCTTCGAGTCTTGTTCTTCCTTTTCGACTTCTGCATGTTTTTCTTTAGGTTTTCCTGAGGAATTCTCTCCTTTCCTCGAGCCTAATGTAGTTCCTTTATTAGGGGAGGCTACCTTTTGCATTTCAACCACCTGTATTTCCTCTGATGCTGAGCTTAAGGATGCAAACTTGATTTCATGTCCGATCAGGGGAGAGACATGAGGGACAGTAGCCGATAAGGGGCCCTTCCCATTAGGGACTCTAGATTTGGCGGCTCTATGGGAGGTCTTAGACCGCTCGACCTGATTCTATCCCTCCTCATTTCCTTTCTCAGAATCTACTTTGCTTGGGAAGCGCCTTGCGAAATGACCATAAACATGGAATTTCTAGGATTTGAAGGGAATTTTCCCATAATATAGCTTCTGCACATGTGTCCAACTACTGACCTTAATTATTATTGTCTCTAGGAGTCCCACTTCTTGATCCACCTCGATGCATATCCAGGCACAGTCATATTGATCTTTTTTATTTTCTCGATCAATAAATTTTCCTGGGGCATTACCAATGTTCTTCAGAGAATCCTAGTTCCAACAATGCACTGGGAGATTCGGTAACCTGACCCACATAGGGACCGTCGTTGGCACATCCACTTCTGCATCAAAATCCAAAGTCCACTTATTGAGGTACATGCCCCTGGGTCCCATGAAATAGGGTCCATTTTGAAAGACCATCTCCTTGTCCTCTTTCGTGATGAACTCGAACAGGAAATAACCCGTGCCCTAAAAATACAAGGTTACGTTGTTCTTGATCAGGGGTGTCCAGTTTTTTACAACCCATCTATCCGTCATTTTAGGAGAGGTCCAGAGAACCATAAATTTTCCAACAAGGGCCCGATCAGCAAGGGACAGAGTGACATAAATCAGACCTTCCGGAGGGAGGGAGATTTGAGGAATATATTCCATTTTTTTCACGAATTTGGCAGTCTCTGATTTCTTCTTCTTCGGCATCATGGCCAGCAATGAGTTGAAGGTCTCTTCAGCAGATGACAGAGGGGGAGGCGGAGGAGCCTGGGGCGAGCCCAAGGACTCCATGGTAGTGGGAGAGGAACCCTAGCTCTGCACAAGCTCAGGCAAGGCCGTGGTAGCAAGTGAACTTAGCAAAAAAAACGTTAGAGGTGTTGTTAAATTTTTATTTATTTACTTCATATTATTTTTCTTAATTTTTTAGAATTTTAAGGCTTTTTAGAGATGTGATACTTTATCTTCAATATCATGCTTGAAAATGATTGGCATTTTAACATTTTTCAGAGTCATGATCTTTTATCTTTAATGACATTCCTAAAAAAATTTGAGAATTTACCCCGAAAAAGGCGTTATTCCAACATCAACAATTTTCATTTTCAAGGCGCTTTTTGCATAAACAGTTTGGTTTTTACTACCATTTTTAAAAAATGCTGAAATTTGAACCTGAAAAAAAGTATTGATGCAACATCAACACTTTTGATTTTCAGATTGGTTTTTCATGGTCTTTTGGGTTTTTTTAGCTAGAGTTCTCATTTTGAAGAAATAGTTCTCGTTTGATTGGAAATTATGGTATGAGTGGTTAGTGTTGGGTACCAGATATGTACACCTTTATCTCCCATTTTCACCCACCTTTCTATCTCTTTGTATCATTATTGTTCTAAACACATGTGTTAAACCCCTTTCCTTTATCTTACATGGAATATTTGATTAATGATGTAATAGTCATGAAGGTTCTACCTTTGCAACATTAACTCCGATATTTTTATAGATTTGGAAAAAGCAAGAAGATTATTGTTGTGAGTCATGGAGCAGCTCCTAATTTCTAGCGCTATCTTTACTTGTTGCTACAGCGCAACACACTCCACTTCACCCCAGTGATATTTTAGGCTTTTTCATGGTTTCCTTTTGGCAACTAGGTTGTTGTTGTAATGAATTTTATAATTGTAGATATGTAGTTGTTAAAGGAAAGAACAGTTGTATAAAGAGGCCATGTGGGCTGTGAATCGAGGTTAACCAAGCATATACAGATTTTGTAACAGAAGTATTTTCCAATTAATTGAATTCACAAAACTATGATGTTTTACCTGTAACATTGTGAGTTTGCCGCAACCCTGATCACAGAGTTCAGCCCACTCTTCTGATCAAGTGCTGTGCTATCTTTATTTCTATTGATTTCATATTTTAGTTTGGTTTTATAATTGTTGTTCAGTATAAACCTGCAATTGCTGTGAATGCCTTTTCAATACTGTAATCCATTTTAATTTTTGTTACAATAGTTTGTTTGTTCATCGATTTAAGCCTACGATCCAATAGCAGGTTATGTGATTGTTCGTGCATATAATCTATGCATTAGTCTTGAAATAACTAATTCCCTCAGGTTGATAATTTATGGGGGAAAAGGGTTTGAATATTGTTCACATCAGGACACCAACATTTTTGCACTGTTGTTGGGGAAGGCTAACAAGGTGTAAGAACACGATCTACAATTGATCTAAGGTTCGATCTGTCGTCTTGGGGAGGGAATTTATTGCTCTCCTTCAAGTCCTGAGGGTAGTGTTTTGTGTTTTTTCTACTTTTGATTGTTTTCTTTAGAATTGATCTCTCATCTTGGGGAGGGAACCCATTACCCTACTGCAAGCCTCGAGCGTAGTGTGTTGTTTTTCCTTATTTTGATTTTTCATTAAGACCGATCTCTCGTCTTAGGGAGGGTATTTGTTACCCTGCTCTAAGTCCTAAGAATAGTTTTTAGATTTTTTTCTTTTGATTTTTTTTTCTGAAAAGGTCCAACTTCTCATCCTGGGGAGGGTATTTGATTACCCTACTTCAGGTCCTGAACTTTGATTTTCTTTTTAGTTTATTTGAATTTCTATTTTTAACCTACTCTCTCATCTTAGGGAGGAATATATCTGTCCTACTTTAGGTCTTGAGCACATTTTCTATTTTGATGAATTATTCTCACGAATTGTATGAACAAAGATCTAAATAAGAGGGGCAGAGGAAGATCTCCAAAGAAAGGACAGGATCTGGGAAGGAAGACCTATATCCAGGAGATCATCAAAAGGGCTAAATCCAAAGCATCCTCTCGTGCTGTTGTTAGGGTAAGGGTATAGACAAAGTTCAAAGGGCATTCAGTTGAATAGCCAGTGCCATCCATGGTACCAGAGGAAGCTCTTTCGACGGTGGAAGAAGCAATAAATAAGGTATCAGTGGGGGAGACGTTCTTGATGTCGGCAGAAGGGGAAGAAATAGCAAGTAGAGGATCAGAATAACTGAGTAATTCCAATTGGGAAGGAGAGCCTCTAAAAACTTTTGTGTCACCACGAGACCAAGGGAGTGTTGTGAAACCTCCTGCAGTTGAATTAAGCAATTCCGATTTGGAAAGAGAGCTCCTAAAGGATTTTGAATAACCAAGGGAGCAACGAAGTGCGGCGAAACCTCTTATAGCTTAATCACCCAAGTACCAATCGCAGAACTAGTTGAAATCCCAGGTGCGTATTGGAGGATATTTATGGCACCTGCAAGTTCTTCTATTGATTTTCCATTTGGAAACATTATAGGGGATGCACCGATGAATCCCATTCGTTTAACGACTTTGCCTAATTTTCATGGGCTTTCTTCGGAAGACCCTCATACATTCCTCTTCAAATTTGACATTTTCTGTCGAGGGTATGATTATATCTTCGATGCTCAAAAAATAAAAAAATTTCCTGCTACCTTAAAAGGAATAACCCTGCGATGGTTCATGGGTTTAGGAGGGAGAATTATCTCCTCATGGGATGGGATGAAAGAAATTTTTTTGTAAAAATACCAAGCTTGTTGTAAATCCTGTGACATTAAGGAGGAAATATTTAATTTTGTATAGAAAGAGGATGAGAATATGGAAGACTGTGTGGAACGATTCAAATATATATTGCATAGATAAGGCCATAGTGACCTAGATAAGGATATTCTAAAGATCATTCTTCTCTGGGCACTTAGGGAATATTCCCTATAACTTCTAAACATAGTAGGAAAGGGGGGAATTTCAAAAAAATACGTCAACACCATATGTGACTATTGCATTTAGTGTTCACGGGGGGTTGCAAGGAGTGGAAAAGGAATTCAATCGTTAAAGACCTCTGGTGGAGGGGTTACAAAGGAAGAAATTAGAAACCTGCTAGGTAACCTAAGGAATAATATCCTGAGCACATTATCCATCCAAATGGGCACTCTACAAGAAAAATAGAAACATATAGAGTTGGAGAAGACTATGGCTATATTTTTCCCATAGTGCAGAAAGAATCATCCTTTGAAAAAATGTCCATTAAACATGGTGGAAGACTGCGCAATCTATGAATAGACTCATGAGACCAGCTCATGTCCTTCCTTGCCCAGACTGAAGGTAGTTTTTCAAGGGGAAAGTGAATTAAATGTTGTAGACCAGTTGTACTTCATGGCGCCAAAAAAGGCATGGAAACCTAGACCACCAACTATGAATCCAGGTATGTTTCAGGACCCATCCGAGTATTTTAATAATTTTAATATGGGTCCCTAGTCTGCAATTTTTTTATCTATGTGGTCTCAATATCTATATCCCCCTAGCAACAATGGGTTCCCCGATCCAGTTCAAACCACTCATGGAATTAGAATTGGCATGGGCCCTCTCCTACTATGCAATTTCCCCAATCTATGCCTCAAAGTAAACTTCAGTTGCCCTGTAATGTACCTCTTGGCAATCTAGCCCTTCGACCCCAGCTTCCTATCCAGCTCAATCTGAATCCTAATAATAAAGGGGTCCAACAAATAGACACTCTTAACCTTCCATCTTACATCATTTCTACCGCAAGACCTAATGAGATAAACTTACGATATGGGCAGGTAGTAAATGCTCGCATTCCACCTATTATTATAGAACATATTGCCAGTGAAGTTACAGAACTAGAACATAGGACAATTGGGGATAAGCTAGACCAAACATAACAAATCAGACACCTCCCCAATCTATTCTTAATCAGGTTCATCCAACTTCTCCACCATATCCTGAAACACTGACCTTGAATAAACCAAACCCTCAAGCAGAGTTTGATTTCTTGGGGGAATTGCAAAATATCTTTGTCAAAATACCCCTGCTATAGGCTATGATGGATGTACCTGTATATGGAAAAACTCTCAAAGATTAATGTTGTAAGAAGCCTGGGAAGAAACCAAGGGATCTGTTAACTATTCATGTGATGGGTATACTATCTGACATTATGATAGGAAAGAATATGCCTATGAAATATGGAGACCCTGGAAACCCGACTCTAATAGTACAAATCAATGGGGTTGAAATCCCAAATGTGCTGGTGGATTTGGGCGCTGCCATCAACATAATTACCTCTGAAACAATGAACACATTAGGTATCAGAAATGTTAAGTCAACCCATACTATCTTGGAACTAGCAGATAGGTATACAATTAAACTAGTAGGTAAACTGGAAGATGTTACTATTTCCATGGGTTCATGGCACTACCCTATGGACCTCCTTGTATTACAGACAAGATCCTCAGTTGGTGGTCACCCATTGATTTTTGGAAGACCTTCACTCGCAACTGTAGATGCTTACATAGGGTGCTGATATGTGCATATGACCATATCAAATGGGATGGTTACAATGAATCTTACTATCTACCCTCCTATGGAACCTAGCTCATCTGAAAAAATATGAACCAGTCAGAAACCTCTACCAATAGAAGATCTTGAACCTGAAAATAAAGAAGTTAGACCAATTATCACTATTGGTCAGGCCCTGCAATTCAAAGCAGAAACCAAGGATGATACTATTAAAACTTTTATTAATGATCCCGGTTCTGTTTCCAGTTCTACTTGCCAGATTTTAGAATTTTCTATGAGCTGTGAGACATAGGAAAAAATTGAACCAGAAGATGAAATTGAAGAAATTCCTGTAAATTTATCCCATGATAGTATTCCGATTGAAATTGAACTAGGGAAAACACTCAATATTAACCCCAATCTATTTGAATCCCAGACAAAAAAACTTTTAAAATTCGTTCAAGATCATCAGGAAGCTTTTACCTGGGATTATAACGAGATGAATGGAATCCCTACTAACTTATGTACTCATACTATTTATATTAAGGAAGCTTTCTGCCCTGTGACACAACCCCAACGGAGAATGAATGCTGCTCTAAAGAACATTGTCAAAGAATAATTACAAAAATTATTAGATTTATGTTTCAATTACCCCATTTCAGATAGCTAATGCGTATATCTGCTAGTTATTGTTCCTAAAAAGAATGGCAAGTGGTGGATATGTGTTGATTACAGGGAATTAAACAAGGAAACTCAAAAAGACCATTTCCCTTTTCCATTCCTTGACCAAGTCCTGGACACCTTGGATGGGAAGAAGTTCTTTTCCTTCCTAGACGGATTCAGTGGATATAACTAGATCTTGATAGCTCCAGAAGACTAGGATAAAACAACTTTTACATGCCCTTGGGTGACCTTTACATATAGGGTCCTCCCAATTGGCATGTGTAATGCTTCTGCTACCTTCCACAGGGAAATTCTGGGAATATTTTCTGATTTGGTCGATGATAGTGTTGAAATATATATGGATGATTTTACTCCATATGGAAACTCATTTGAAGAGGGATTGGAAAATCTGGAGAAAGCACTTAAAAGATGTAAGCATACCCATTTATCTCTAAGTACAATCAAATGCCATATGATTAGGGAAGAAGGCATAGTATTGGGACATGTTCTCTCAGTTATCATAATTCGAGTCAACCCAACAAAAGTAGAGGTGATATTACACTTCCCGGCACCAAATACACCCACACAAGTACATAGCTTTATTGGTTGTGCTGGTGATTACAGACGCTTTGTACAAAATTTTGCTAAAGTAGGACATCCACATTTTCAATTGCTAACAAAAGATGCAGAATTCTTATGGACTGAAGACTGTGAATCAGATTTCATGAAAATTAAGGGACTGATTTTCAAGGCTCCAATCCTTTGAGGACCCGATTGGGCATTAGCCTTTCAAATACATTCTGATGCTTCTTAGATAGAAGTAGGATTTGTTTTAGGATAGCAAGTAGACAAAACACCGTATGCAATTTATTATGTCAACAAGAATGTAATTCCAGCTGAACTGAATTACACAGTGACGAAGAAAGAATTCATGGCTACCATTTATGCTATCAACAAGCTCCAACACTACATCACTGCTTATCCTACTTTTCTGCATAATGATCATACATCAATCAGGTATTTAATGAATAAACCTATCACTCCTGGCCGTATTACAAGATAGTTTTTATTGCTTCAAGAATTCGATATTACAATAATAGACAAACCAATAAAAGATAATGTAGTTGTTGATTTCTTATCTAGAATGGATAACAATGATGAATGCACACCTATAGAAGATAGTTTTCCAAATGAGTGTCTTTTTTCAGTTTCTATTAAACCTCTATGGTATGCAGATGTTGCTAACTATCTTTCTACAAGGAAAATGCCTCATCATTTTTCATACAGGGAACAACGAAAAATTATTCATCACAATGCCCGATATTCTTGGATGGAAGGGTACATTTTTCATACAGGAGCTGATAAGAAGATTTGGTGTTGTGTATCTAAGGATGATATTTATGAAGTATTGAAGGCTTCCCATGACGGCCCTTGTGGAGTGCATTTTCTAGACAAAGAATAGGCCATAAGGTGCTACAAATGGGATATTAATAGCCTTCTATCTTTCGGGATGCAAAAAACTATGTCAGAAGGTGTGATAGTTTCCAACATATGGGGCAACCCAATCGAGCTGAAGCCTGATGAAATTTCTTTGCAGACACAGGTAGTCCTTGAACATTTTGAGAAATGTGCTATCAACTTCGTTGGGAAATTAAACCCACCCTCCCAGCAAAAGGTTCACATTTTTGTCTGCACAGATTATGTGACTAAGTGGGTAGAAGCCAAAACTTTTGTGAAAGCAACAAAGCAGGTGGTTTCATATTTTCTATTTGAAGATCTTTTTTCTCGTTATGGTAACCCAAGAGAGACTTTTTAAGATGTAGGAGCATAATTTATGTCACACATGATAGAAAATCTAATGCAGAAATATTTGGTCAAACACAGAGTGACATCTCCATACCATCCTGAGGTGAATGGACAACTCTAAATAACAAACAAGACACCGGAAAGTATCTTGACAAAAATTGAGGCATACCATCGTCAGGATTGGGCTCAAAAGCTTCTTGAAGCTCTCTGGGCATACAAAAAAACATTGCGGACCACAACTCCATTTTCACCATTTGAGTTGGTTTATGGGAAATCCTCATTATTTCCAATAGAATTTAAAATCAATATGCTCAGAACATCTATTGAAGTTGGCTTGGATCTATTAGATTCCCAGAAACACCGACTGGCCCTACTTAATGAACTAGATGAATTTTGTTCAATGTTTGTCTAGAGAACTATCACTATTCAATAGCAGATAATGAAATGGCACAATAAGTTTATCAAAAACAAGGTGTTTCGTAGGGGAGACTGGGCATTACTTTATGACTCCGATTTTAAATATTTTAAGGGAAAGCTTTGTACTTGATGGATGGGACCTTACGAGGTTGACTTTGTATTTGATAATAGAACAGTCAGGTTAGTAACAATTGATGATACACATGCTACATTCATAGAAAATGGATATTGCCTAAGATTATACCACTGGCCAGCCTCTACGGATTCTTTCATCAAACATCTCTCTAAGAAATTTGTTTTGAAGGTTATCAACTAAGAGAAATCTATATATCTATATCTATATCTATATATATATCTATATATATATATATATATATATATATATATATATATATATATATATATATATATACAGAAAAAAGAATAGAATAATAAAAATAATAATAATAAATGAATAAACATTTTTACTATTTATTTTTTGGTCTTTTTACAGGAGTTACTACTAAGGAGTAATGTTTTAAATATCAAAAATTTATTCTAAGTATCAGTTGCTACTACTCATGACACTGTTACTCGGTTGCTACTACTCATGATGGTGTTACTCAGTTGCTACTACTCATGACGTTGTTACTCGGTTGCTACTACTGATGATGCTATTAATCGGTTGCTACTACTCATGATGTTGTTACTTGGTTGCTGCTACTCATGATGTTGTTACTCGGTTGCTGCTACTCATGATACTCTTACTCAGTTGCTGCTACTCACACTGTTGTTACTCCAAGATTATATTACTCCGGATTTTGTTACTCACATTGTTTTTACTCTAGATGATGCTACTCATACTGTTGTTACTCCACCCGCATCATTACTGTGTCGTCATCCTAGAAACCTTCACTTCGTCCAGGAAGGCTGCCAAGTATGCCTCCACTTGACTTTTACCCATTTAATTAAATATCCCATGTGAAGACATTAATGCCGTGGATGACAACTTTTAAGTTGGAGGGGGGGGGGGGGTGTGCCATCATAATTTAACGACGATGTAAATATGATTTCATAAGTCATTATTACAATTCTGTATGTGTTGCACCTTACAATCCTTAACAATACTCTGTATAATCATTAAATACGTATTGGGATCCATAACACATCCTTTCCACTCTATATGAAATAATTACTATTCTATTCATTGCACTTACCATAATTTTTCATGACTTTCCTTGGTTTTCGAGATTTACCATCCATATTTACTGTTACTACCCTTCACTTTCACCATGCTATTTTTCCAAATTTGGTATCCACCATTTTTTCCAATGGTCTGCTATTCCATAGTTCTGTTATATTCTGCACAATATGGGTGGACTAGGTGTGTGGCATGAACCTGAAAATACAGTTTCGGTTCCCAGTAATCCAAAGGTATGGAACATATTTGTCATTGCAGGATTGATACCTACTTTGATAGATTGCAGGGGTTTGATACAGAAATCACAATGGAGTTTGCACTTATTTTGGGTGAGAATTTCTCGTGGGTCAGAGGATTGGAAATTCCTGTCACAGAAGAAATAATTGCAGAAGTTAGTGGGCTAAGACAACAAGGGAAACAATGGTCTTCTCGGAGAGTTCCTCTCCCAGAGTTTCCAATTTTTTTTTTGCAAGAAGGAGAAAGTGTCGTCCAATTGGGTAGATGATATGAGCGCAAGTCTATACCATATCCATGGAACGAATTTTCAGTTTTTGTAATTAAATACATAACTTGCGAGGCTCATTCCATAACTCTGTTTAAATATCATTTTAAAAGTTTAACTCGCCTTTTATTTCCATAGGCTCGAGTGCATTTATTAAACATGCCATTCTTTCTATTAAAATAGTTGCAGCACATGGCACAGTCCACTCCGCGTTCGAGCCTCTTGGGCGGAACTCTGTGGATCCTCAAAAGAAGAGATAGTAGCCGCCATTGTTGCTAGAGAAGAGGAACTAGCCTCCTTGGCTAGTTTGGCAGAGGAAGAACATTCAGAGGAAATTGATCAAGACGAACCTAAAGAAATGGAAATGGAGGTTGATCAGGAGGAACCCAAAGAAGTGGAAATGGAGGTTGATCATGAAGAACCTGAAGAAATTGGAGTAGAGGAGATAGTTGGAAACATAATCGAGGCTGCCACACAAGAACTAGTCTCACCTGAAGAACCCATAGATGAAAGAATTATGGATATAGTTCATGAAGTTGAGATTTTCATACAGTCATCAAATTTTGTTAATGAAGAACAAGAAAATGGAACATCAGATATAGGGATGACAATTAATGCTATTTTGCAAGAAAAAACATCACCTGCCGAAGAAGATATGGATATTTAAACAGGTGGCGGTGCTACAAAAGAACCACCCTCGATTCAGCTAGAACAAGGAAATAGGGAAGAGTCAACCTGTGAAGTCGATATTATCCCACAAAGACCAGTATCAACCGCATAAGAGGAAGAAATCTGTGAAGAATAGGAAGATAGAGGATGAATAACCCATGAGGTTAATATTGTCCCATAAAGACTAGTATCGATCACAGAGGAGTAAATGATGTACAAAGGGTAGGAGGATAGAAGGGAAACAATCTTCAGAATCGATGTTGTTCCACAAGAACCAACATCAACCCCAACTGAAGTAGTAGTGCATGAAACTCCAACCCAAGATGGAAATGAGGATGATAAGTCTTTTACCCATTCTTTCAATGTATGACGCCTAGAGGGGCGAGGGCATGCCGCTCGCCCCAACGATTAATGGAGGAAGAAGGGTACCACTGCTTTCAAGTTCACAACCTAGACCAATCCTGCTCAAAACACCTAGAGGATCATAAGGGAGACAAAACTCCTATGGAAACACTAGAACATAGGATGGCCGATAGAAATTCTAACCAAATGGCAGGATTCTATTGTGAAACCAACTTCAAAAAGAGAAGAAAAGAGATATCAATGACTTAGAAATAAGCCACTTCGAGGGGGCAACCTCCAATACATTACATGAATGAATAATTCTTGGATGATTCAAATTACAAAACCTCCTTTCTATATATAGGATTCCATGGGGCCACAATGTAATCCTAGTGGGGCCGTAATATAATCCTAGCCGACCTAACAATAATAATTTAAGGGCACAATAATAACAATATGGGGGTTACAAGGGTACAATAATAACAATAAGGGGGTTACACTAACAACAATAAGGGACTATACTAGTAATATAGGGACCTAACAGATTCCCTGAGGGACATATAGAGGAGGATGTCCCTGAAGATCGGGAGCCTAGCCAGAAAGACCTAATAGAAGAACCGGCTGATAATACCGGCAACATTCCACTGCTCCCTGAGCCTGTTATAGACCTAGAAAATGAATTTATTGTCAAACAAGAATGGATTTAACAGTGTGATAAAAGAATATTACCTCTCACGAAAATGTACCAGTTGTAGTTCAATGAAACCATGAGATTTAAGAGGGAGGTTTGGGATTTGAAGAGGCAAGTTTCCTGGTTAAAAAAGAAGGTAAAAGTCTACAAATGGAGGGAAATAAAGCCAAAAATTGAGGTCTCCTCTGCAGCTACACACACTGGTCCGATTGAACAATTGTTTTAAGGCCGGGAATTTTTCTTGGCCGCTGAAATCCAAAGGTGGCAGTCTACTATGAATGGACATAAGAAAGAGACAATGTGGGTTCGAGAATAGGTTGCAAAGATTGTTACAGGATACATAGACCAGTTAGATAATGCATGATTGAGGCAAGCTAAACAAATGGGTAGAATATAAGAGTTGGAATAACAAGTGCAATTGCTACAATCAGATAAGGAGAAGATGTTCTCACTGGTACAACAGTTGATGACCTACAGACCTCCTGCACATAGCTATGCCTTATTATTTCATGAAAATTTTCTTTTCTTTTGTCTTGAGAGTATATATAAGGAAATTTGGCACGAGCTTGAGGACCCCATTCAATTTATCCATATCTTGAAATTTCATGATATCATAGGACAACACTTAATGTGTGAGCTCTACATGCACGGTTACTTCTTGAGGTATGATCAGGCTTTTAACCCCATTCCATTCATGGGGGATATTCATTTAAGATATTTTTCCTCCTAAACCATCAATCAGACTAAATGGAGAAAGGCCTATGATACGTTTGAGGAAAAAAAAGTCACAAGGCCTCTACTGATGAGGAAGGAGCATGGCCAGTTAGCAAATATTTATAACAAGAATTTTACCCTTCTACAGATTGACGGGCATAGAGAGCACATGTTGACAACCCAAAAATGGTGTGTTGACCTCTGTGTCAGAAAAATTACAATGTTTCGTAAGGAAGCGATGGACAGTTTTCAGAGGAGGTGGATGCTGTCATTTTCAACCATCAAAGGACAAGAACCATTTGGAGAACCTATATTTGCATGGGCTCTAGAGAGGATGCAACATTTTTTAGCATGAATTCAAACCTGTGGGGTCAAATGGATGGGGCTGAGGTTTCAGTTTCCCCTTATTTGGTTGCCAGCTCAGAAATACACTCCTGCATACAATGTCGACCGAGACTGGTGGAAGGATGTTATTCTGACGAAAGGTTATAAACCCCCTAGGACAGAAATGGCTGAAGAATATGATCTCAAACAGCTTCATGCCAGTCACATTTAGTCCAACCTAGATTTGAGGAGATGATGAGCTGCATGAGGACATGCAGATAAACCAGTTGGGGGGAGATGTGGGTACCGGATTTATATACTTTTCTCTCGCATTTTTTCCCACATTTTTATCTCTTTGTATCATTATTGTTCTAAACACACGAGTTGAACCCCTTTCTTTTATCTTACATGGAATATTTGATTAATGAAGTAATATTCATGGAGGTTGTACCTTTGCAAAGATTAACTCTGATATTTTTACTCATTTGGAAAAAGCAGGAAGATTACAGCTGTGATTCATGGAGTAGCTCTGAAATTCCAACACTATCTTTACTTGCTGCTACAGTGCAACAACCTCTGTTTCACCCCAGTAATATTTCAGGCTTTTTTGTGGTTTCCTTTTGGAAACTAAGTTGTTGTTTTAATGAATTGTATAATTGTATATATTTAGTTCTTAAAGGAAATATGTGATTGCCTGAACAATTGTATAAATATGGCATGCGGGCTGTCAATCGGGGTTAAGAAAGCATATACAGATTTTATAATAGAAGTATTTTCCAATTAATTGAATGCACAACGCTCTATTGTTTAACCTATAACATTGTGAGTTTTTTGTAGCCCTGATCAGAGAGTTGGGCCCACTCTTCTGATTAGGTGTTGCATTATCTTTCTTTCTGCTGATTTCATATTTTAGTTTGGTTTTATAACTGTTGTTCAGTATAACTATGAAATTTCTTTGAATACATTTTTAATTTTGAAATACATTTTAATTGTTGTTATAGTATTTGGTTTGTTCATCGATTTAAGCCTGTGATCCAAGAGCAGGTTGTGTGATTGCTCTTTTATATACTGCATGTGTTAGTCTTGAAATAACTAACGCCCTCGGGTTGATATTTTATGTGGGAAAAGAGTTTGAATGTTGTTGACATGTGGACACCAACATTTAGCCTACCATTTTCTCATGTAATGCACTTCATGGACTCCTGATATTAATGAATGATGTGTTATTCCCTTGTATAAATACATTTTTTATTTTTTATTTCAACAATATATTGGTTTATGATCCCAGCAAGGAGGATCACATCTCATAATTATTGTGGGTGATATTTATACTTTGAATAAGCACAACCTATTTGGAAATCTCAATAAGTGTGAGTTTTCACAATAGTATTTTGTGTATCTAGGATATGTGATTAGTGGATTGGAGTTGAATACAAGTATTTCCAAGATAAAGGCCATCATGAAGAAGTTGGTGGTTACAAACGTTTTTGAGGACAAGATTTTATTTGGTGTAACACAACACTTAAGGAATTCATAGTCTCACTTTTAGTAGTAGCTATACAAATCTAGACCATAAGGGTGAGTGACAAGAGTTTCTAGTAATGGAAGATCTAGCAGTAGGTCTTCTAGGAGATGAAGGAGAAAATTAGTTAAGCATTAGTTCTCGGACTATCAATCTTGTAGAATCACTCCATAGTGGAGATACATCAAAGGGAGTCTGTTATTTGAGTGATCTTAATAAAGGGAGGAAATCATCTATGCTATCATTCAAAAATGATTCACGAGGTGGTTCTAAACTATCCTAGATATGAAAAGGAGATCTATGCATCGATACAAGTGTTAGAAATGTTGAAACACTATCTTATGGAAAAGAGATAGCCATCCAGACATTTCAGCAACTGCTAGAGTAACTATATAGCTAGAAAAACTTATATAAAAATAGACACTACAAGTCTATAGAGTTTTCACAATAGTTCCATTCAACGATAAAGTGCAAGAAGAGGAACATATACAAGTTAGCCCACATGTTTTTAAGGCCAACTACATAAAAAATCATATCTTTGAGAACTTTTATGCACAATTATTCATATAGAGAGGCATATACAAATAATGGTTCCTTTAGGGAGATGATGGCTAAATTCATGTGGATGATGGTCACAATATAGTTGAATATCATATCTAGAACGAGTTACTCAAAATTTTGGGACAACTATGTTTTCATAAAGGTGAGTAACTACATTTTATTAGACAGGATCAAACCTTGAAGGTTGTAAGTAACTTTGGTGTTGGGGAGATAATTTCCAGTTTGTAGAGGTATGTATCCTAGCCTAGAATGCATGAAGATGTAGCTAGGTTCACTAAGGGATGTGTATTTTTTTGCACAAAAGGTGTCATAATAGGAAATATATAATATTATCCCTTACCTATACCAAACCATCCTTGGGAAATAATTTCCATGGACTTTGTGAGAAGTTTTCCATCAACTAAGAGTGGCATGAATACCTATTTGAGGTTGTGGACATGCTTAGAAAGATTCACATTCTCATGTCCTATAAAAGCACCATAAGGGATAAATAATCAAGAATTTTTTTTTTTGAACAAGTTTTGATTCATTTTCGTATACCAAGGAGCATTTTCAATGCATTTCGAACTACATTGTTCAGAAATATGGACACAAAATTGAATAGGTCTGCAACATTGCATTCACAATTAGATTGACATAGAAAAGTAGTTAACATAAAATTTGTAAATATTTCAAGGGGTTATAATCATAAGCATCTAAATATCCAGGATGAAAAGCTATTCCATATATAACACTCCTACAATACAATATTAGTCCACACATCAACTAGTAAGTAACTATTTGAGACATATTTTGAATATTTTCCATATTCACCTCTCAATGTACTAAATAAAAAACATATAGAAGTGTAGGAGGACCTTATATGGTATGCTTCAATATAATAAAAAAATATTGAGAACATAAAATATACCCATATACAAGTACACCATGTAATGTTCCCTACCCGAGTAAGGCAATGGTACTGCAACCATTCTACCAAGTATTGCCATTACTCTATAGAAGTTTCAAAAAATTTGTACCTAGCAACATTTTGTATATGTAAAATATTCCTATAGACATTTATATATAGGAAAATGCTCATCCAACATGTACAATCATGTAATTAGTAATTTATCATGATAACATTCAAACTAGAATAACTTTCAGAATGCAATTATTACAACATTAATTCACAAATAACTCAATAGAAATATATATACCAAACCATGTCTAGGGTTTACAGAAAAAACACATAAATAAAACATGGTACATAAGTATGACAAAGACCCTTATTAGGATTTATTTTCAAGGACACATAACATATAAAAATATGCATATAATGTATAATAACACACAGAACGTTTGTCTACATAAATGGTCCAAAAGGTTAGGGCCTCTCCACATTCCTCCAAGTTGTATACCATGTGGTTTGTAATCTCAATCACTTCTCAACCCCATATTGGGGCACAAAATTCACAGTAAAAAAGTGGAAAATTGAATAATAGGACCTTATCCACTATAGCAACCCCAATGACCTTAGTCTCTAGCCGCAGGCTCATGTCCCTCTAACTCACACTCAAGTTTCGCAGGTTTAGACCCTTGGCAATTCCCATCTTCTAGGGTGACATATTATTGGACAAAACCATCCCTATAACTCCAAAGGCTCTACTAATTTTCAATGTCTAAGTTCCAACCAACCAAGCACAAATAGATCCATGAATTGGTGTTGGTGAGGTAAATCCCCTCTGCGGATAGAGGCGATCCCACTAGCCCTAGAGTGGGTCTAGCCACAAACAAGACAAGCTATAACATTGGTTCCTAGTTAAAAAATGGACAGAGATTCGATAGATGACTTACTGGAGGTCCTACGCCATTGTCGTCGTCATAAAGTGTGGCTGCCTCTCACTCCTGGTTTGACAGATCACGATCCACTCGTTCTCACTGTCGGATAACCTGCACACACACAAGAAACAACGAATATATCCAACATACTATTTCAAATTCATAACTATCAGTTAGTCGAAGAAGAATAAATCAATTCCATCAGATAAACATAACACAATGATGGAACCAATACCATAGTCGAGTATATTAATGAAAGAAAGGAAGAGTACAACCAAGCTTCGACGTTGCGGTCTCCTCCAAGAGGGTTCTAGCAGAGTGCATCTCACAAAGGCTCATCGGGAATTTAGACAGGGCTCTCTCTATGGAATTCTCCTTGGTTCTACCTTCTCAATATCAATTACTCAGCTATAATATCTCATCTCCAAGTTCAAATTCTTGGCTATATGTTTAGCTATCTTTCATAAAGGGAGAAGGCTTATTTATATAGAGGGAGAGGGAGACGTTAGGATCCCTATAATCATGGAAGGGAGACCTATCTTCAAGGAGTGTTCCATGGGAGGAGGAAACCACTACCTAAAGAGGGAGATCCATGGCTCATCAACTTAACCACTTCCTGTGACTCATCCCTGAGGTGGTTAAAAGGAAAATTCCAACTCTATTTTGTTAAAAAACAATCCCAAAAAAGCTGGCATGGGCACAACAAAGAGACAGAGCTCCAGATGGCATGAGCTCTAGTGTAAATCCTCCACACTGGTGTGAGGGATGAACTGGCTACCTGCGCCAAGGCCAAAATATAGGTTCTTGTGGGCTTTTTGAGGAAATGTTCAATAGGAAAAATTATTTGCTTATGTAGAAGGATGCAAAGAAGGTGTTTGTAGAGTATGACATTACTCACAGGTCACGGGAAATACCCTCCAATGTGCGGGGCAATGGATTGCAGGGACGATGACAAAATGTTGTGTAACAGATTCCCCCTAAAGAATGAGGTATGAGAGAAAGGGAGGGGTGAAATTATTTATGAGAACGTGTTCGACCCAAACAATACTGTGAGAAAACCTACAAGTAGGACTACAACTGATACATCTGGTACATGACATTGGCATGGGCACAACCATCCATAATAGGGTACATAAACAAGAAGACCTGAGGTATGGACACAACCATCCAGCAGTAGGGATCAACAAACAAACTCAAGTATGGTCGTAGCCATCCAATCAGAAGAGTCATGTAATAAATCATAGTAATCCACAAAGAACCCATAGCTTGGATTTCATTAGACAAAACCCAGGGTCTTGTGCTCCATCTTGACTCGAACAAAGTGAAAATTTGAGCATGTGAATATGTGAGCTGAAGTTGAACATGCAAGAAAATCATATGATTACCAGCCAATAATGAAAGTCATTAATAGACGTGAGAGAAACCACCAATAATGAAAATGGTTCTAAAGGTAGAAAAGGTACAATCCATGGAATGTTAACAATGATCTGACATCGAACACCCATGGAGTCACTTGGTCGAAGGCTAGTGATGTGGACCTTGGGTCAAATGCGAAGAAACTGCCATTGAGGCATGCAGGCTCCAAGGTACCTAAAGGGAGCCTCTAGATCAGCTTCTTGGATTAATGAGCTGGAGTCGACAGGAAGTGACTTGATCGAAGGTGGGCCATAATTTTTCCCACATCATCGACACGAGACAGATGAATATGATGTTTGTGAATCGAGACCAAAAGAGAATCAGAGGGAGGTTGAAAACTTCAGAGGAAACCTTCTCTTGAACATATCAGCGGCATGACACTCGATTTGGAAGTATTTGACATCAAGGGATCTGAGGCCATGGCGATATGGAAAAGAGCAGATGAGTGGTCAAAAGAGATTACCCAAACACATGGAGGCAAAAAAATGACGAAGTGAGATGTCCCCAACCCGACATGAATGTAGACAAGTGCCATGTTCAAGAGCAACATACTGCTAACACAACTATAATCTGGTTCCATTTCCCCCCACCATTTCTGGTGAGAACCCCAATTATTTTTTAAAACAAGCTTGAAGGGGATAGCATATGCTTGTGATGTAAGTTCGTCCTTCAGAAAAATCCAATCTAGTACATTTTACGATCCCTAGGAAGGAGGAACTCGAGTAATGTCATGATGAAGAAGTCCGATGTCATCAATTTTAATGAGTCTCACAAAGGGAGAACTAGGCATATTTTCATGTTTAAAGAGTTTGATAAGAAGGCAGAAAAGAAAACTGCAGCAGTCCCTTTTCGTACGTAGTCTCATAGATCCAAAAAGGTATAAAACTGTGTCTGAGAGAACCTCTTAGTCGCGATAGGCTAAGGTATTCCTTTCTCGTAAATAATCTATCCCAACCCGAAAAATGGGTAAATGTATATTGGGTAGATATCGTTTTGTAGCCAATTTAACAAGTTCAAAATGACAAGCGACTCAAAAACATTTTCAGTTTTAGAGAGTTAGAAAAGAGCTGAAAGGTGACTCCAGTAGTGACATTTTCGTGTTTTTACCAAGTCCAAAAAAATATAAAATACAACTCGTTTCTTCATCATAACCATATGAAAACTTGTCGCTGCACAAAAAGATGTGTGTAAAATGTATTCCTCGAAAATAATATGATAAAATAATCGAAAAATATGTTTTAAAACCTAATTTAAGATTTTGAAAAGTTATAAAAGGCCATAAGTGGTAAAAATTATTTACTTTTCACTTTTACGTCTTTCTAGAGCAACAGTGATCCATTTTCCTTGTGATCTTGTGGTGACGATTGTGAGCGATCCAGTGAACCAATCTTGATTCTGTCAGTTTCAGGTAAGAGCCGACATCATTTGCCATCTTTTGAGCTAAATTTCATTACTTTTATTTGTCATTTTGAATCCTTTAGGGGAGCTTTTGTCTAAACTAGGGCATCGCAGTTGGCGCGACTTTCGGGAACGGACCCGTGCCAATCGCCTCATTTTTACACAGGGGTCGCACCCATTGGCGCGACTATGAGCGAAAAAGTAACCCCAACCGCGCAACCCAAAATCAACCTAAATTTAAATAAAATGCACCCATTTTCTTGAAAATTTTGATGCGTAAGGAGACTTACAATGCTCATATGAACAATGTATGCAGGTACCAAGTAGAAAAGATGGTAATTGAGTGGAAAGAGAGAGAATGCAGTGAGGAGGATGAACTGGCCATGGAGAATGAACAATGCATGAATGCCCTAAAAAAATGTGGGCTAAAGAAATTCTTTCTGACACCGTGACTCTGGGCTCAGCCCGAATTGCTTTAATATTTGATAATTATTTGGGACGAGGATCAAGAAAAGTTTGTGCTTCGGGATCAGGAGCTTGAACTCAAGTCTATAATGTATATTTTATCACTGGATTGTTGCGTAGGGGTGCAGTCCCTATCTTGTTCGGTACCCGTCCTTTTGGGGAAAGAATGGCAATGGTAATTGACAGGGTGTGCCGAGGGGCACAAAAAGGAACAAGGAGTGGCAAATTTCACATCCAAACCATCCCTAATCTAGCACTAAAATTAGTATTGCACACTATCACGCGGGCTGCAGGATCGCAAGCACCGCATGAGTCCATAAAGACACAACTACTTCTTGCCTCACAGTGCATGAACCCGACTCTCTTCAACTAGGCCAAGGCTGTGCCTATTAACATCAGGCGGAAACTCACCAAGTGCAAGAAGACCAAACTAAAGCAGTTTAGTTATGGATCGATTCTGGTATCATTCTTCTTGGAATGACTACCCATATTCTAGCGTCAGGAGGTCATTGTCCTGATGCCACCACCTAGAGAGCCACGGATGGCCTGATGGGCCACACTGATGCCTACAGTAGGGGGTGGCCAACAGATGGCCTGGAGGCCAGAGTTTTTTAATTAGCTCCGTCGACAATTGATTGTCGTGGAGGATTTGACCTACACCGGCACAGAATCCACCAATGATCCATACCTCCCACTCCCGGAGGGAGAGGATTGGGACAAAAGGCTAGGTGAGACTCATATTTTTATTTTCATGAGTTTATGATTTTTTTGGGATATATGCATGTTCTAACAGTTACTCTTATATTTATACAGACGTTGGCCCATAGCGACCTGTAGGTATGTCACTGATAGCAAGGTGAACTCCTCGTTATTTTGATCCTCATAGTGAGGGCAATGACAAGGACATATTACAGAACCTGGAGGGGATCACCTGTGGGATTCCAGACTATGCTCCTTTCGATGATGTTACTTGAGCCTATTAGAGGCACACTATAGGGGTGCAGAGTCGTATCCACCACTTGCTAAGGTGGTTTGTACGGGCAGTGACGTACTACAATGAGCACCACGTTGATTAGGCACTTAGGATTTTATTTCCGCACATTTTTTAGAGACATGTTGTCTCGCAATGTAACTGAAATAGATATATATATATTTTTGGTTTTATGATGCACATGTTGCAAGAAATCGATATATATATATATATATATATATATATATATATATATATATTCTACATGGGTTTATTTACATATGATGATTTTTTATAAATTGTGCAACTGTCTATCTAGCACAATGTTAGCTATTGCATCAGTTAATGTATTCATTTTTCTTGGTTTATGTTGATATGTGATGAAATCAAAATGTCTTTCAAGTAAACGAATATGCAAATACAATCTCAGAATGCATGGGTTTCGAACCGAATAATGAATGTTAAGTTGAAGAACAACAAGTTGCGATACCAAATCCACAAGAAATTCACATATGCGGAGGTTAACTGCCTCAGTTAATAGTTCCAAAATAGCACTATATTCATCGACATTGTTTGTAGTTGGTCCTATACAAATACCTTGTAGGTTAATCAACTCACCAACAAGATCATAAATTACCCAGGCTGTCGAAGACAAGTTCCTGGTACTATGGGAAGCACCATTCGCGAAACCAACATAAGTGGAAATAAACATCTGCATAACAAACAAGACCCTATAAGAAGAAAAATTCTCACAAAGAAAATCAAACCAAAGCATGCACAAAAGGGAAAAAATCACCTATGTACACATATCATGTATAAATGACTCAAGCATAATACTTTTTCAGGTACAACCCATTTCTGGGTTGTGCTAATGGACAACCTTCATAATCAATAAGCTCATAAGCCCCATTCTGTAACACACATTTGACGATGTAGGGCCCATGCCAAATTGGATTGGAATTTACCTACCCCCAGCTTTTCATGATCTTGGTCATATAAGAGAATGAGGTCACCTTCAATAAAAGAAGGAGGGGAAACTGTTTGTTCAAAATGAGCTTTGACTTGCTTCTTCTGTGCTTCAATGACCAAGGCAGCTAAGCGACAAGTTTTACCCAATATCTCTAAATAGAGGAGATGCTCTGCTTCAGGCGAAGTATTAAGTAGTAATTCCACAGCTAGTTTGAGTGAAGGGATTTCACATTCAATCGGAAGAGTGGCTTCCAAACCATACACCAACTGAAACAGGGTAAATCCAGTCGCACTCTTAATCGACGTTTGGTAAGCCCAAAGAGCTGAAAATAACATGATATGCCAGTTTTATTTATGGATCCCAATTGTTCGTTGAAACATTGTAACAAGGACTTTGTTTACAGCTTCAACTTGACCATTAGCTTGAGGGTAATAAGGCATGGAGCTTTCATGACGTAGACCCAACTTAGATGCAAGCTCTGCCATCATATAGTCCCAAAAATTAGAAACATGATCGGTAATGATGGCTTTAGAGACACCAAACCAAAAAATAACATGATTAAATATGAATTGCGCCGCTCTCTTACCGTCCACAGCCAGTGTAGGCATTGCTTCAGCCCACTTTGTAAAATAATCAAGGGTGACGATAATATAGGCATACCCCACGGCTGAGAGAGGGTTACACGTTATAAAATCGATGCCCCATTTTGAAAAAGGACCAATGGTAATGACATGGTGTAGAGGAATAGGTGGCGTGTCCATTTTTCGTTGATATATCTAGCACACATGACATTTGCATACTACAACAATGCAGTCTTTAAAAATGGATGGCCAGAAATAGCTAGCACGAAGGATCTTATGTGCGGTAGCATAACTAGACATGTGACCACCACAGGTGCCACTGTAGCAGTCATTTAAAACTTTCTCAGCTTCCTCGAGGGTCAGACATCAATAGAGTATAGAATCGACTCCAACATGATAGAGGGTATCTCCAACAAGACAATATGGTTGCGACTGATGCCGAATGCAGCATCAGGAATCTTTCATTAACTCAGACTTAAAAGTAGAAGTTTGGAGATACACGATGATATCACCATACCATAGATTGAGGGTGCTAATGAAGAAGAGAGTTTCGTCCAAAATATAATCCTTGGAAGGAGAAGGAGCAGAGTCGGCAGGGAGAGAACAAATCAAATCAGCAAAAATAAGTGATTTCTTGGATTTGTCTATAGTAAACTCCAAATCAAACTCTTGGAGGATAATGATCCACTTCGAGTATTTTCCCCCCAGCAACTTCCAAGACAGAATATAGGTCATGGGGTTACAATCATAAAACCTAGTCACCGTGAGTAAAAGGATATAATGATGAAAACTCTGGACAACCTGGACCGCAACTAGGGCTAACTTCTCAAAATGTGAGTAACCTATTTTAGGGTCGAGAAGGTTTCGAGACAAGTAATAAATAACATGCTCATTACCGTTATCATCATCTTGAACCAAAATCATGGTGATCGTACTGAAGGCGGCAGCTAGATAGAGGGTGAAATAACGATGGTAATTTGGAGGACGTAATAGAGGAGTGTTAACAAGCAATGTCTTAAGTGTATCAAAATATTTCTGAGCAATCTCATCCCAACTAAGAGGGACGTCCTACTTTAAAAGTCATGTGAATCCTTTGGCCACTTCTGTGTAGTTCGGGATGAAATGACGTAAGAAATTTTCTTTCCCTTGGAGACTCTGGAGCTAGTGTAATGATGATGGAGAGGGGACATTAATAATAGCCTCAACTTTAAGCGGGTCAAGGAGAAATCCATCTTTAGATATGATAAACCCTAAAAGTCTACTAGAATTGACGCAAAATACACATCTATGTGGATTGAGTCGAATGTTGTAGCATCTACAATGAGGAAAGATCTGGCGGAGATGGTCCGAGTGGTCTTTTCACGCAGTTGAATGATTTGAAAGGTCATCCAGGTATAGTTGAAAAATATGTAAATATCGTGAAAGGCATAAGACATCATGCGCTGGAACGTAGCCCCAGCATTCTTCAAGCCAAAAGGGAGTTTCTTATATGAAAACGTTCCCCAAGGACAGATAAAAGCGGTCTTGTGTTGATTGGATGGGATAATATTGATTTGATTATAGCCAGAAAAAACGTCCATAAGGGAAAAAATCTCACTCCCTGCACAATCGTTATTGATCTGATCGATGAAAGGGGTGGGATAGTTATCCTTAGGATAGGCCCGATTAATATCACGATAATCAACACAAACACGAATTTCTCCCTATTTCTTATCCATGGGAACAATGTTAGAAACCCACTCTGTCAGAGGAATCAGATAAATGAAACCCGCTTTGAGAAGTTTTTCAACTTCAACTTTTATAGTGGTGGCTTTCCGAGGATGCACTGGACAAAGACGCCGGAGAACAGGCTTCACACCTGGGTAGGTGGGAATCTCATCCACCACAATACTGGGGTCAATTCTGGGCATCTCTTCGTAAGACCGGGAAAAAACATCACGAAATTCGTGAAAGAGGCTAGTATACACTTGGACTTCCTCAGAAGAATAAGTGACCCACATGGATGTTCTCGACAATTCTCGGTTTCATGGAAATTTTGATAGGAATCGTTTGAGTAATGTTACCCAAGTTACCTTCAGCGAATACTTCATGACTCAAAATAGGCATTTGAAGTGGCGGAGAAGGAACTTAAGGTGCAAAATGCTCAAGACAGTTAGACATTGTCTCGAGGCGAGGCATAAACAAGGAATGATGATTCCCATCACTCCACGGTAGATCTCTAAGAGACATGGTTTCCATTATAGCCTCATCAGATGGAAACACTTCTTTCAAGGGATCAGACGAATCCGCATCGCCGAGCCAGGGGGATTGATAATAAACGTCGAGGAACATGCTCAAAGGAGAACCTTCAGGAGGGGGAGAATCAGATGTAGTTGTAAGCTCAAAATAATTGATTTCAATTGGACTAAGCGGCATTGAATCCCCAAATGAATCAACCAATTCAGGTAAAGGGACGATCTAGGGGTCATCCAATGGAGCGATCATATTAACTTGAATGGTATTTGGTGGTGGAAGGGGAGAGATACCCATGAGGGCGGGATCTTTGAAAATACCCAGCCCTACACTGTCAGGGAGAGAAGGAATTTGATCCACGTATGTCATGTTGTTCTCGGAAGACGAAGTAAAGAATGAAAACTGGTCGACATTGATGATTTTTCCCTCATGTGGAAAATTTAGAAGTCGAAAGAGGGTGGACCGAATGCACAACATAGCATGTGTCCAACTACAACCGAGTAGAAGATTGTAATTGAGTTTAGTGTCAATGATTTCTACATCAACATTGACCATCTTTCCTTTCAATGTGATCGGCAAGCCAGCGATAACACCCAAGGGTTTTGATTCCCTTCCATAAAATATCTTGAGGGCATTGGGTGACGAAGTCAGGGTTGGAGAGCCAATAACCATCCAGCAAGCAGATGACATGACACAGGTAGGTGCACCTTCATCCACAACGGATCTATGGATTTTGAGATCATTAATGCCGACTTATATGACAAGCCGAATATTGTGTGGAAGTCAGGGGAAAAAATTCTCTAAGTCGAAAGAGAGAAAGCTAGAATCAACATGATCAAT
This sequence comes from Pinus albicaulis, assembly GCA_034641835.2. NCBI lineage: Eukaryota > Viridiplantae > Streptophyta > Pinopsida > Pinales > Pinaceae > Pinus > Pinus albicaulis. The sequence continues at coordinate 1,096,657,968 of CM076581.1, forward strand.
CCTGTTGATTACAGATAATAACACTTTCCATTGAGATGGGAAACTCCAAAGCACTTCTAACGTAGACATCACAGATGGTGCCTATGCTAAATCCTCAACAATATTGTAATGTTGAGCAGCACGGGCATTAGGATTATAAGAATATTTGCAGAGAACACCTTTAGAAGGTGGCCATACAATGTGTTCAACACTGGGCCTTTCAATATTAAGAGGAACAGAGGCAGGTGGGGGAGGAGGACCATCAACGATCTCTTTCCCAGCTACCTGGCGTGATCCAACATAATCTTTCGACAGAGTAGTGATGTAAACGGGTGCAGAACCATTCATCATGAATACCTGAGATCCAAACGATGCTAATGGCAGAGGTTGATCGACCATCTAGGTTTGTTGAGATGGGAAAGTTTCTTTAAGGACTGTCTGAATTCCCTTAGTGCCTTTGAGCAGTTGACTAACTTCGTATCGTCTAGGAAAATACTTAGTGTAGTGTTCCTCATCACAAATAAGACAGGGATACTTCGGCTTTCATTGTGAACCATCATCAACATGAGGTTTAGACGATTCTGGTATTGGGGCATTGGCTTTGGCCTTGCCTTTTCTCTTATTTCTCCCCTTGGATTTTTTTTCTGTAAGATTGGCCTGAACGAGATTGACCTCCAAGTTTTTACCAGAATTCGGGGTAGGCTAAAGAGAAAAACAATTGGAAGAATTTGATTTCTACTTCCCATTGGAAGATTTGCGTGAAGTCTAAGACACGGAACCAACAACGTTGTTGACTGATGGGTTAGATGGCACTTTAGATGTCCCAGGTCATGGAGCCTCAGTTAAGATGTCATACAAAATGACTGATTGAGAGTACACTAAATCAAAGTACTGTGCACGAGAAATGGCTTGTCCCTCGGTTACACATGCCCCCATGGTGATGTCTTTCATGATTTGATTGATAAAAGAGGTAGTGAACCAATGAGCAAGAAGCTGATTAGGAATTTTGAGCTTGATTAGACGACGAAACTGTCTCCATTCATGAATGTGGTCTGAGATATGGGTAGCCCGGTCCTATTTCAAGGATGTTAGGAGATGTGTCCCGGCTTCATAACAAACCAGCAACTGGAAATGAGTAAGGAATGCCATAGTGAAAGTTTTGAAATCTTGAAATATACCATGAGGTAGCTCAATGTTCCATTTAGCAGTAGCTCCGGTGAGAGTGTGTTGGAAAAGACGGAGTCGAACAGAGTCATCCACCCAAAAATTGGAAGAACACCATAAATGGTATGCCATGATGTGCGCTTGGGGGTCTTCCCTAGATTTTCCCTCACACTTGGGACAATAACCAAGAACCTTTTCTGGAACTGAAGGGAAATAAGGATTATGAAGAATTGGATCATTTGTCAATTTGGACACATCCGGTAACTCCAACATGGAGAGAAAAGGTAATTGGGGGTTAAAAGGCATAACAGGCCCTCGATAAGGAATCATACCCATACTCCACCCAGGTTGAGTATAACTCTGCCCCCATTAGTTTTGTCCCAGAGGATTCAGATTATAAGGGGTATAAGCCAGATAATTCGGTTGATATGACGGCTAAGGACTAAGATACAGGGGTTGAAGACTAGGATACTGATTCTGAGTATACGAGGGTTCCGGTTGAGCAGCATAAGGATTTTTCTACGGAGTATAAGTATAGCCTGGTGGTTGATGGTAATAAGTAGGACCTTGAGGCGTGTTATATACTAGTCGATATTGACTTTGAGGGTAATAACCGCCTTGGGGTCGAATGGGCTTTTGATAAGTAAGGCCTTGCTGAGCTAGATAAGTTGGGTGCAAAAGTTGATTCGACTGCGACATAGAGTAGAAGGGTGGCTGAGCAGGGTGAATGGGTTTTGCAGGTTGTACCAGCTGAGCAAGTTGACCTGACTGATGAGGGCCACCAGGTTTCCCCTGCAGAGCAAGTTGGCCTAATGGCTGTGGTGGGCCAGGTTGTGCCTAATAACCAGGTTGACCTAGAGCAACACCATAAGATGGTCATGGCTGTGCAACATCTGGACCAATTGGAAAATTTGGTTATTTTGGTTGCACCAAAGGTTGTGATGGATGGATATTCCCCCCAGGACTGTATGAAGGTCTGAGTCGATATACTGGTTGCCCAAAAGGTCCTTGAGGTTGCCCTGGTTGGATCACAGGCTGAGCTTGTAAAGATTGACCTTGAGTATTGTAAGGCTACCCTTGCAGGCAGTAAAATAATCCTTGTTGGACTGAGGGTTGTCCCTATAAGGTTTTCCCTTCAGGGTCATATGCATACCCTTGTCGCACCGAAGGTTGTCCCTGAAAGGGTTGTCCTTGTGGGTCATAAGCATACGCTTGCTGAACCAAAGGTTTTCCTTAAAAGGGTTGTCCTTGTTGGTTATAAGGTTCAACAGGAAAGGTAGGCCTAGAACTGGAAAGGAACTGATAGGCCTCAAGAGTAGGAAAATAGATAGGGTTAACGTGATCATCATATTGAAATGGAAGTGAATAAATGGGGGTACCATCCATGCCATAATGAGAAAAATATGAACGATAAGGATCCTGAGGGGACTGATTCGTCTGGGAGCTCTGCTGCTGAACAACCAGCTGATACTTCTCGAAAGAAATGCCGTCAGGGATTTCCATGGAAATCGAAGTCTCTACCAAAGCTGAAACTCCTGACGACTGAGCAGTGACAACCGGTGCTAATCTAGCCACACAGACAGTAGGCCTAGTAGGGGCAGACATATCAAAAGGCATCTACAAGACAGGTGTCGTCGGCGACATCCCTAATGATGGGAGAATCGGCCCCCTTGATGGAGTTGAAGTTGCCATGGAGGCAATACCAGCTATAATCTGACCCAAAGGCCTATATCTAGCTGGAAGCGACACCAAAGGTGAAGAATGAGCAGGCCCTTGATGGATGCCTTCCGGGAAAAGTTGGTATTGTTCATCAAAAACTGGAATACCCTCACTGCCATTAGGACTAGATGAGTCTTTGTCTAAATCCACCGTGAGATCTTGTAAAAGACTATGGGGGTTAAGAGGTATGGTAGCAGCTAAAAATGGCGATCCCAAGGTAAGAGGGGGAAAATGTTCCCCGACCCCAAACCCAAACCAAGCGTTTGAAAGAGGCCAATGGAACTCAACCGGTTCGCCAAAGGGGTACTCTAATGGGATGATAGGTTGTTGAAGCTCGACAGACCTAGAGGTCTGAGAAGTTTCAGATGAATCTTCCGAGAAAGGTCTACCAGTACACGAAACCGATGGCTCTGCCACTATGAATGTAGCACAGCAGAAAAGGGAAAAAGATCGAAAAAGAAAAATCTTGGATCAAAACCAAGGCAAACAAATACAGGCCAAGTAATCAAACTTTAATGGGCGTGTAATCGTAGGTAGTTTATTTTACCACATTAAAACCAAAAATTTGTTGTTTCATGTTTTAAGAGTCAAGAAACAGTCAAATATGACTCTAGTCTCTTTTAGTTTTAAGCGAGCGTGAAAGGACAAGTGCTCGATGATATTTTCAAATTTATGGAGTCAGTAGAGATAAAAAATGACTTCTCAGGTAGTCTAGGTAAAAGGGTGTACCGGGTTTTCGTGAACTGCCATATACACCTTGGTAATAAAATGAAAGAAGAATTAACCAAGGACTTGATGCACGTGTAGGTATTCTCCCCAAATGTCGTGTTTGGTGTATCACGGTTACAAGGCGGCAGACTCGGCTTCCTATGGATAAAAGGATTGCAACCTAGAGGGGTCTCCCTTTATATACTTGAAGGTATGGGGAGCGCAAGTCCGTACTAGTGTTATCTGAAGCCAGATGGCGAGCAATAGCTACTAGGTTTAAAGACGTCGAAACACGTCTCTAACTTTGACCACTAAATGTCTCATTAAGTTTTAATGTTGTCTTGGGTTAATTGAATAAATTTTAAGTTGATCTTGTATCTATGTTTCAATTCCCAGGTCCTACCAAATGTTGGATCTCACAAATCCCTAAATGCAAGCTACATACCATAAAATACCATTTCGTTTGATGAAAAGCTATCTACGAGAAATTTTAGCAATTTTCGAGCGATAGAAAATAATGATAACACACAGAAGCACCTGCTACAGTATCTGATGCAAGCTAATGAAAATGAGAAATCTTTCCTATAATTCCCAATGCTAGTTATGCGAAATATTTTCGAATTCCATAATGCAAACAAGAATGCAAGCAAATTTTTTTTTTTTTAGTGTAATAGAGAAAACAATGCACTAAATGACATGAAAAACAAACCTTCACACTAGTTCAATAATATTGGTGCAAGAGTCAAAGCGAAATAATTCAATCAACTCAAAAGAAAACAAAACAAAAACTCAAAACAATGTTTCAATCTCCCAAATTGAAGAAAGATGTCGAAACAGACCCATACAAGTAATGTGAGCTATGCTTGGAGTAACAAGAAGAAAAAATTGAATGAAAGAGATAAGACTCATTTCACCAAATGCAATAACTCAAACGGATCAAGGGAGCTAAATGCAATCAAACAAGGAATGAAGTTAATGATGAAAGAAAAGACCCAAAATCCTACAAGAGGCTCGGCATACCATATCACTAGAAAACCCTAAGGCCATGATGCTAACAAGAAATCGACAAAAAACTAAAGGAAGGAGGTTGTTAAAAATCACAAACAATCCCAAGGCACTCAAAACATGTCAAGCAATCACTCAAAAACACAAGTACTGACCAAAAACTCCAAAACAAGGAAAACCCTAATACCTATAGGAATTGGCACAACTGTTTGGCTTTAATCAATGCCAACCAGGGGATGGTGTGGGTGTTGAACTAGCAACAAGTGCCAGTGGGCATGACTGTTAGACTGGAAAACGCATCAATCAATCCAACCATAGTAAAAGGAAAATTTTGAAGGACAGAGGTCAGATCTGATCCTCTACGGCTAAACAGGGGTCTTAGACTCACAAAAAATAACCAGAAAAGGTAAAATAAGCAAGCAAAGAACAAGAATAATACCTAATGGATGAAAGAAAAACTCGCACTGATCCCTAGTATGGTCACCGATTTGTTGGTGAGGTAAATCCCCTCTGCAGACAGAGGTGATCCCACTAGCCCTAGAGTGGGTCTAGCCACTAATGAGACAAGCTATAATATTGATTCCTAGTTAACAAATGGACAGAGATTCGATAGATAACTTACTGGAGGTCCTACGCTGTTGTTGTCATCAGAAAGAGTGGTTGCCTCTCGCTCCTGGTTTGACATATCATGATCCGCTCGTTCTCATGCTCGGATACCTATACACACACAAGAAATAATGACGATATCCAACATACTATTTCACATTCGTAACTATCATTCAGTCGAAGAAGAATAAAGAAATTGCATTAGATAAACATAACACAATGATGGAAACAATAGCATAGTCGAGTATATTAATGAAAGAAAGGAAGAGTACAACCAAGCTTCGATGTTACGGTCTCCTCCAACAAGGTTCTAGTGGAGTGTGTCTCACAAAGGCTCGTCGGGAATTCAGACAGCGCTCTCTCTATGGAATTCTCCTTGGTTCTACCTTCTCAACAGCAATTACTTAGCTATAGTATCTCTTCTCCAAGTTCAGCTAGCTTTCATAAAGGGAGAGGGCTTGTTTACATGGAGGGAGAGGGAGAGGTTAGGATCCCTATAATCATTGAAGGGAGACCTATCTTCAAGGATTGTTAAATGGGAGGAGGAAACCACTACCTAAAGAGGGAGTTCCATGGCTCATCAACTTAACCACTTCTTGTTACTCATTCCTGAGGTGGTTAAAAGGAAACTTCCACCTCCATTTTGTTAAAAAAAAAATCCCAAAATAGCTGTCGTGGGCACAAAAAAGAGACAGAGTGGCAGGTGGCATGGGATCTAGTGTAAATCCTCCACATTGGCGTGAGGGATGAACTGGCTACCCGAACGAAGGCCAAAACATAGGTTCTTGTGGGATTTTTGAGGAAATGTTAAACATGAAAAATGTTGTCCTTATGTAGAAGGATGCAAAGAAGGTGTTTTCAGAGTATGACATTGCTCACAGGTCATGGGAAAGACCCTCCAATATGTGGGGCAACAGATTTCAAGGACGGTGACAAAATGATGTGTAACAATCGGTGCTAGATCCCAAACTAGGACTCTTTGATAATCATCGAACTGAGTTCCTCACCAAAACTCCATTGCACCAAACCATAAATAGGGCCATCAAATTATCTGATCCACTAAAATTTCAAAGCCACTTAAGGCCTCAAATAAAATCTACATGCATGTCATTACTACAGTTAACTGAATAGCCACACAAGCTAGTTCTAGATCCCAACTGGAAGACTTGCGAACTCTTTAGTCACCTTTTTGAACTCCCTCTGTTCAACCATGAATAGATGAATGAATAATTGAATTATAATCACATTGGAAAAATATTCCCTTTTATAACTGCATGTATTTACTTCATGTTGTGGCATACTGCAGAGCCATGTGGGCCACGTGATACACTTTTTACTAAAAGACCCTAATGTTTCACTTTCGTCTTTTGACTTTCTCCCCGATACTCTTTCTATGGAATGGTCTCTCCAACTAGCCTTATATTATTACTATTAATGCTTAATTAACTAAATTAAAAATTTAGGATCTCTGGCCCCATATATTTTGCAGGCTTATATATATATACCAGGTAAACCCCACTGATACCAGGTAAAACCCACAGTCCCCCAATTTTTTCACTCTCTATGCATATAAAATGCATTTCAAATTCATGTCCCAATTAACCTCAAGGCCTGAGCAATTTCACAATACTTTAGTGGCTGGACTGACAATTTAAATAGACATTGTAGAATTTTAGATATCTCATATCCTATGGTTATGAACCCATACCCATCAAACTGTATATGCAGAACTTCGCTTTTCAACCAATGGCTTTAAAACTTATGCTAAAACCCCCCTTCGAATCTCTATTCAACTTTATTATTACCCAATATACAAAGGTTCATTGTATAATCCCCGAATTTTCTTAAAAGCTAAACACTGATAATATTCGGGCCCACACAATATTAACCTCCACCATGGCTTAGTACCTTACCTTGGGGTTAATAGCCAAATTTCATTTGTATAGAAACTCTCCCCGACATATTAACATATCCGCTCCTCATGGGAAATATTTATAAGCCTCGACCTTGACTTTAAACAACCCAACAATAAACAATATTAAGGTTCGGGCCCACAAGGTTCTTACCTCAACATCAACACTCACTCCCATCCAACGGTTGTGAGTCTATCGCATTGTCATGCGATGATCCGATGATAATCGCACACCCAAACTGCACGAGATTTATTTCCCCAACTCACATGATGAACTGGTTCCCGGTAGTTAAACTACCCTTCTCATTCAACGGTCGCTGGCCTATCCCGCTATCATCCACTGATCCAATAGATATAATGCATATCACATTTTTTCTCCTCCCGAGATGTAACACATCAAAATCGCGCGCTAAAAGTGCTTTTTTTAAACCACACTTTTCCAAGTGCCCTACAATGACCTATATCGCATTCCAAAACTCAAATTCACTTACCACTCAGAGACCTACGCGATACTACTTGTTTTTTATTTTCAAACCCATCATTACTATTCACGCTCATCTTTTCATAACCCAACGATTCCAAGGGTTAATACAGGCCCACAGTTTATTAATCATAAAACAACCCATCGTGTTAATTATAATGCGATTTGGACTCAACCACATTACATGCGATTCTGACTCTCCTTTTGTGACCTCGATCCTTCCGTGACCGATACAGTCAATGCATCTATCTTCACATATGGGTGTGGGATTTATTCTCGCCCTAATATTGAAATAGATATAGAATTTATAACATAGTGCCAATTCCCCCAATCACGTACAGGACTACAAATTTAATCTTATATACAGAGATTCATACTACGCATTTCGCACACAATTATTTATCAACTCAAGCCCATTCACAGAGTGTCAAAATCAATCAATTCCCATTTAGTTCTGAACTCGATTCTTCATATATATCTATACGAAACCATATTACATTCAACTCAAAGAAACATTGATTTCTTTCATTACATGCAGGATATTATCTCAACCTTATTTCAGAGTCTATTCGCATAGAATTAAGTCAATCAAAGTATTTCCCCATAGAAACTAAATCAACCCATACGCATACATTCAAGAACAATTTCCTTCATTCATATAGGCAAATGAATTCACTTACAAACTGCTTGCCTCGACCAGATATTCAGGTCTGTGGCCTTCTACCTCATTACTCTACCTCCTTACAGGCCTATCCTGGTCTATCTCATTAATGCCTTTAGGGCTTATTTGTATACAAAAGGATAGTCAATCGATTCAGTTCCCTCGATGACTCGAAAACTCTTGGAATCCTCAAATCCTAAATTTAGACTAACTCTTGGAATACTGAAACTGATTCCACCTAATCAACTTCTCCTGTTCTCTAATCATTCGAGGGCAATTACAATTCTCTCCACAATTGACTAAAATTAATCAAAACCTACTGATTTCATTGCAAAAGAATCTAATTCTCTTGAACTCAAAACCTCTAAGTCTAATAAAAAATATGGAATTTGTTTTTGCCTAATGCCCCTGCATCAGAATCCCCATGTTAAATTTAATCATGATCTCCTAATCATGTGCTTTCATTATGTCCCTCCTGGATCCCACATTTTGTTCTGCAACTGATCATCTGTTGCAATATTATTCTTTTGCACTTCTCCAGGTTTCCATATCTTATTCTGTCTAGCTCCACCAGCTGCACTTTTACATTCTCCTTCTGTCTTTCCTTTGCTACTGCTGCTTCTACTTCTCTTTCCTGCTATTACCTTCTTCTCAAACACTTTCACCATCAGTCTTCTTATCAATTCAATTTCCTGATCTAATTTATCCTCTGACTGCTGGTTACTGCTCCATCTTGATTGCTGAACTCCTACTTCTACTTATACTTGCTGATTTCTTATTTGCTGAACTCTTACTGGTGCTTTTTCTTGCTGAGCTCCTACACTTACTGTAGCTTTAGCCCCAGCTCTAACTTCCACTTTTTCTGTCCTTACTGCCGCCCTAACGCTTAATTGCTGAGCCATTTCCTCCACTCTACAACTAGCTCCTGTGCTAGCTCTAGCTCCAGCTTTAACTTGCTAAGCTCTCACTCTTACTGCCACCCAATCATCCATACCCTCTTGTTCTCTGCAATAGTAAAAATATTTTTTAATTTCATCCGTGATAATTTCTTCATTGTCTGACTCCAGCAATTCTCTGGAATGGTATTTAAATTGCTAGTCGTGGTCATCATCTCTTTTCTTCTCCTGGACCAAACATCCTTCAATCCTTCCATCAGCACCTACGATCATAAAAAAATCATCAAAACTAAAAAATATTTGTGTCTCTTCTTCCTCTCGAAACACTTCAATCTGTTGTTCTCCCATTTCATTCTCTTCTCTAAATGTTTTCAGCAAACAATTCAGCCATCTAATTTCAAACATTTCATCAATGTGCTGCAAACTTCTTTCAGCATGTTCTTCTTCTTCTTCTTCCTTGACAATATTTAGTAATTGTCCTTTATCCCCTTGATTTATTCTGCGAATCAAATCAAGTTCCTTGAGCTCTGCATTTTCATCTTCTATTAGAATAAAATTCCAATTCTCCATTGTTGTAGCAGTTCCAAAAATATGCTCTCCGATCTTCTCTTTGTCATCAACAAGTTATTTCATATGAGACATGCCTGCCTCACCTCCCTTCAACAGCCAATCTTTATTCAAGACAACTCCAAGAGATGGATTTTCTTCTACCATGCTTGTAACCACAGTCAAATTGTCATTTTCTAATTCACAAGACCCAATGGTCTCAATTGATGAGCCAGTCACCAATTCTTCTTTATGCAGTCCTAAGTCCTTTCCAAGAGTCAGAAATTCTTCTTTGTCATCATTCTCTTGCATCTTCACATTTTGCAATCCCCAGTTTTGTAATTGAGGTTCTCCTCTCTGCATCGAATTCTGGTTTCTCAGCATAAGCTCCAACAAATTAATTTCTTCATTCCATGGATCAAAATTTCCATAGAATCCTTTTCCTTCTCTTTTAATTAGTTGCCCAATGGTGTCAACTTATCTTCAGTACCCACAGAATTTCATTCATAAAACAATTGTCAAAATAGAAATCATAAGGCCTCAGTGTCCTCTTTCCCACTGCCAACATTTCAGTATGCTGTCCTAAAATTCCTTCCTTTTCTATCAGCACATCAGTATGCTGATTCACCTCTCCCAAATAATTCTCTGAAGAATTCTCAAGACTGTCAACAAGTATTCTTTTCATACCATCTGCTCCCATGATGTTTTCCTATTCACTGTGATTAATTATACCTTCTGCAACCTCTCCTTCATACTCTAAATTCTCCAAAAAATATCCCAACAATGAAATTTCTCTCTGGCATTCTTTAAGAAATTCATCATCACTTACAGTCCCTGCATTCATACAAAAACCTTCAGTTTGTAGACCAGGAGCTCTAACAGCCTCAACTGGTATTCCACATATTAGTTTTTCAAACTGATCTTCTCCTTCTTCATTCACAATAATTTCTTCTTGTTCTGCAACAGCTTCAATCATAGAGGTATCACTGCCTCCTTCAGTCAAGAGAAATTCTTCAACATTTCATTTTTCTTCAGAGTATTCATATTCTGAGAGATACTTCTTAATACTTGTGACAAATTCACAATATTGTTCATCCTCGTCCTCAAAAAACTTTAAAGTCTGGTCATCTCCCTGTGATGTACCTGCAAACATACACAACTCTTTAGTTTTGAAACTACAAGACTTTTCAGTCTTGGTTGCTTTCTCAAGCACTTCCCTTTGATCAGATATACATGTGGAATATTCAAATTCCACCCTTTAGTTAAGAAATTTGAGTTACCCTTCCTCTGTATAACCTGTAATCACCTCACAATTATCAGTCACAAAAATACAATGTTCTACCTCATCCAGCTGATCTGGACTTGGCCAATAACTCAAGAAATCCTCAATGATCTCCTCTTCACCAAGACAATCTTCTTGCTGTCTCAAACTTCCACCATGGTTCATCATATCTTTTGATGATATTCATTCTTCATCTGAGCTCTGTTCTACTTCACAAACAAAAACTTCTCTTCTCAACTTAGCTGCTCTGAGTTCTGCACGTTCCAACTGTGCATCCATCCTCTATTTAAGCTTCCTCAGCTTTTTTGCAAACATACATGAATAATCGAAAGTAAAGTCATTAGACCTCTTGGTCTCACTTGAAGTTTCAGTCTTCAAGTCCTTCTCCAAATACTCTATCATCTTAAGTATTTCCTCCTTCAGCTGAGCATCTATCATTTTCCCCCTCTTCATCTGTAGCCTCTGCCACTTTAATTTCTTCTTCATGAGCCAACCAACTCTCTGGATTTCCTGTATCATATTTTTCAGTTTGTTAAACTGTTCTATGATCTCAGCTACCTCTTCCCAATATTCTTCATCAATGAATTTCTTCCTCATGCCATTTGCTTTGGCATCTTCCTTCACTCTTCTGTTGTGGCCTCTCTCAGAACCTCTGCAATCTCTGCTATGAATTTTGGTAGCCATTTTATCTTTCATGAGTTCCACACTCATCAGCTGCACCAAGCCTCTACAATAGAAAGATCTCTTGCTACAATTTACCTCACCAATCCTTTCCTTCGGATCTGGGCTTTTGGAAAGTAATGGTCCCCTTCTACTGGAACCTTCTGAGCACTCTCTTCTGCTCTCTCTAGGCTTCAGTCTGCAAGTTTTCCAAGAACACATCTATTATTCTTTCATCCAACCTATGTTGGGAAATTTCCAGGTTCTGCCACACTTCTTCCTCACTTTAGAATCCTCTGTTTGACTCTTATATCACTGCTCAAAGCTGTGATTTGCTTTTGCTGAGATTATCCTCAATTGTATGCAATCTGCATTCTACAAAAAAATTCTTCAAACCAGAGTTAAATAATTCTCATCAACTCATCTTCAAGGTTCTGTATAGTCTTGTCTCTTCTTTCACCTACACTGCACCTTTGTATGCTGCAATCTTCTCCCCATCCAACCTTTAGTTGAATACCAGGTTTACTGCCATCACCATCAAAACTGTGTCTACACTTTCTGCAACCATAACTCTGCAATCGTAAATCTCAAATCAGAGTTTAAAGCTATTTTACCTGCAAGATCCCTACATGATCTTGTTCTTCTACAACTCTCTGTTCACTGAAATTCTGTGGACCTTCACTCCACACCTCCTCAAATCTGCAGTCACTCTTAAACAAATTTAGAACTGAAAAGTTTCCTCACTGCCTCTGCCAAGCATTTATTTCAAAATTAATCTTCAAAAGAGCTATTCTAGCTTTGATACCACTTGATACTGGGTAAAACCCATAGTCCCCCAATTTTTTCACTCTCTATGCATATAAAATGCATTTCAAATTCATGTCCGAATTAACCTCAAGGCCTGAGAAATTTCACAATACTTTAGTTGCTGGACTGGAAATTTAAATAGACAGTGCAGAAGTTTTAATATCTCATATCCTATGGTTATGAACCCATACCCGTCAAACTGTATATGCCGAAATTTTCCCTTCAACCAATGGGTTTAAATCTTATGCTAAAACCACCCTTCGAATCTCTATTCAACTTTATGATTACCCAATATAAAAAGTTTCATGGTATAATCCCCGACTTTTATTAAAAGCTAAACACCGATAATATTCGGGCCCACACAATATTAACCTCCACCATGGCTTAGTACCTTACCTTGGGGTTAATAGCCAAATTTCATTTGTATAGAACCTCTCCGTGGCAGATTAACATATCTGGTCCTCATGGGAAATCTTTATAAGCCTCGACCTTGACTTTAAACAACCCAACAATAAAAAAATATTAAGGTTCGGGCCCATAGGGTTCTTACCTGGGAATCAATTCTCACACCCATCCAACGGCTGTGAGTCTATCGCACTGTCATGCGATGATCCGACGATCATCGCGCACCAAAACTGCATGAGATTTATTCTGCCAACTCACGTGATGAACTGCATTCCGGTAGTTAGACTACCCTTCACATCCAACGGCCACCGGCCTATCGCGCTATCATCCACTGATCCAACAAATATAATGCATATCGCGTTTTTTCTCCTCCTGAGCTTTAACACATCAAAATCACACGATAAAAGTGGTTTTTGTAAACCACTCTTTGCCACGTGCCCTGTAATGACCTATATCACATTCCAAAACTCAAATTCGCTTACCACTTTGAGACCTACGTGATACTTCTTTTTTTAATTTTCAAACCCGCTGTTACTATTCACGCTCATGTTTTCATAACCCAATGATTCCAAGGGTTAATACGGGCCCATAGGTTATTAATCGTAAAACAACCCATCATGTTAATTATAATGCGATTTAGACTCAACCACCTTACATGCGATTCTGACTTTCCTTTTGTGACCTCGATCCTTCTGTGACCGATACAATCAATGCATCTATCTTCACATATGGGTGTGGGATTTCTCCTCGCCCTAATCTTGAAATAGATATAGAATTTATAACATAGCACCAATTCCCCCAATCATGTACAGGACTACAAATTTAATCTTATACACAGAGATCCATACTAAGCATTGCCCACACAATTGTTTATCAACTCAAGCCCATTCATGCATAGTCCAAATCAATCAATGCCCATTTATTTCTGAACTGGATTCTTCATATATATGTATACGAAGCCCTATTACATTCAACTCAAAGCAACACTGATTTATTTCATTATGTGCAGGGTATTATCTCAACCTTATTTCAGAGTCTATTCACATAGAATTAAGTCAATCAAAGCATTTCCCCACAGAAACTAAATCAACCCATACACATACATTTAGGAACAATTTCCTTCATTCATATAGACAAATGAATTCACTTACAAACTACTTGCCTCGGCTAGATCTTCAGGTCTGTGGCCTTCTACCTCATTACTCTGCCTCCTCTATAGGTCTATCCCGGTCTGTCTCATTAATGCCTCTGAGGCTTATTTGTATACAAACGAATAGTCAATCGATTCAGTTCCCTCGATGACTTAAAAAATCTTGGAATCCTCAAATCCTAAATTTAGCCTAACTCCCTAAATTACTGAAACTGACTCCACCTAATCAACTTCTCCTGTCTTCTAATCATTCGAGGGCAGTTACAATTCTCTCCACAACTGACTAAAATTAATCAGAACCTACTGATTTGATTACAAAAAATCTAATTCTCTTGAACTCAAAACCTCTAAGTCTAATAAAACATATGGAATTTGTTTTTTCCTAATGCCCCTTCATCACACACTTTCCCCACAATATATTTATCATCTATGGGAACATAGGCCACATTATATAACTAAGATCACCAACCTACATAGAAATGTATATACATTTACAATACCATAAACGGTGGGGCGTATTACATTCTTATCTAGCTTATCTTATGCAATGTCCTTAGTGAATGATATATCCACCATATGAATATCCATCCATAAAATCTTGTAATCCATGTCTACTTCTTTTGCCTCCTCCTGGGGCATCCTCCATGTTTCATGTGACCTCTAATCATAAAAAAGATCTAGAGGTCCCTTCCTAAATTGATGAGTATATACTTACAACACCATCATGAGAACTCCTAGAGGACAATAATCAAATGGCATTAATATTTGCAACAATTAATTCTCATATACATTAAAATATATGAGGACATACACATATATTTCCTATTTCAACAAGAAAAATCAACAACTTAGAGCATCCCATATAAAACAAAAACATATTATGAGGTAGAAATTTTCCTATAATGCAAAAACCATAGCTAAAGCTAGCTTAGAAGTGCCTCATGTACATGCACTATTCTTGTATACAATTCTTATATAGAATTCCTATATGCAAACATATTGGTTTCTGCATTTTTGTTTTCCTTCATTCATGCTACTCTTTCTGAACTTATATAATAATGTATCATAAAAAATCTAGATCAACCAGTTACAATTTTTTAACCTATGTACCATGCTTGTTAGAATATTTCTTACAACCTACTACAACCTATTATCATCCAGTGACCAACTGATCACATTCCTTTCATAAAACCTCTGACCACCTGTGACTAATCTACCTATTGTCTCTTGCAATGATATTTCCACCTACCTATCAAAATTCTGTGACAACTTGTAAGGTACCCGTTGCTGTACGCTGGAGACAACCTCTGGCTACGGGAGGTAAGTTCCAAAGAAATTCATTAAAATATTGAGAGATAATTTTAATGATTGGTCAGTGAAGGATCATAAAGGATGCAATGAACATTGTACTTAAAAAACCTATCATTTATAGCTAGAATGGCTAAGTCAATGAGGATTGGAGAGATTTAAATTAAATATATGGTTATAGGAGGCAAGGTTTAATATCTTAGGAACTTAATAGTATTAGCTTTAACCATATAGAAATAATTATGGAATGAACAAGAAAGTGAGAATGAATTTCTAGAAATGGTGGAGGGCCATTGAGGGAATTAAATAAAAAACACTAGTATTGTTTATGATAGGTAGTCATGCTAGAAAATTCATAATCTTGAGTTAAGTAACATTGTTTCTACATAAAATTATCCAAACAAAAGAAAAAAATATAATGAAATGGTAAACACATAGAAAGAATAACAATACTGTAACTTGCAAAAGGCTAGAATCGAAATTTCCTTTTATTAAAAAGTTTATAAGGGGCTTCAATATTATATTACTATTTAATATTTAGAAATCCTAGCCTCTAAAACCTTATTTGGTATTCCCCCCTATTTTATTTTTCCCCTAGAGTTTGATTTCTTTTATTAGTTATAAAGCTAGCCTTCGCGCAATGATTTGACTGCTAAGTCTAAAAAGGCATACATACTCTACCCCCTTCTAGTTTTGAACCTGTGACCTCTTAGGAGGAAACAAATGCTCTTAACCATTAAACAAACTATATTATATAATATTAAAAATATAATCTCCCTTTACAAAATGAAATCCTTAGAAATCCCACCATTTTATAGAATTTTTACAACATATTTTAAAATTACATTTGGGGTTTTTTCTGATTGCACAAACATAAAAGTATATATAAACTTGTTTAATGTGATGTGGACTATTATTTAGGCCTCCATCATCGATCACATACATATCTGTTAGACCACAAATGGTTGCTGTGAAAACTAAATGAAACTACGCAGGACCCCCTCTGCCATTTTTTAAAATGACAAATGACGGGGGTAAACTCCAGCTGGAATCTTGACCATATATCCTCATATGGGAAATTTGACCAAACTTCCCAACATCAGGGCTCGCCTCTAGTTAACTCATGAAAGGAAAGAAAGCCTCGCACACCATCTATCTAGAGCTCGGACCGTCATAAACCGTTATTCATTTCAGTACTTGCAAATGATATAACCTTCCACATAAAACAACTCAGTTTCTCTTTGTATTTATTTCCTCTATATTTAGAAGAGGAATATCATGGTTTAGTTTCGTCCAAAAGATCACTTGTTTTGCAATGACGCTTGATACATATATTGGAGATATTCTTATCAGGAAGAAACCACGCCCTTTCGTTTTCCTTTTGCATATTACCTTGTATACATAGTTGCAGAAGGTGTATGTTATATGCAATAACATTAGGAAAAATTTATTTCTTTTCCATCTTGCTAAATATCCCATTCACCTCTTTTATCTTTCCGACTTTGCAAAGTCCTCCTATTAGTACATTGAAACTCACAATATTGGGTGTGTGACCATTTTTTGACATTTTGTCGAGGATTTCAAATGTTTCCTCGACATTTCCTTGTTTGAATTATCAGTCCATTATCATAGGATAGTGTCGACTGATTCTTGCCTCAAGCATATCAATCAAGAGCTTATTTTCTTGTTTCATGTTTCCTTTCTTACAATATACATCAATCAATGTTGTATAGGTAATCCCATCCAGAACCAATTTCTGATGTTCCATGTCCTAGAAATCTCTCCCGCTTTCTTCAGATGATCTAGATTCTCTTCAATATCTAACTAAAAAGCTTGACTTGTGAGGTCATAGGATTATTTAATCACCCCAAAAATTCATGGAAATTCCTTCGCGCGATAAATGATAATGATCATATTTAAGAGAGAATACTTCATTTCATGTATTGCAAGGATTCTGGTCTCTAAAGAACAGGAAAACGTAGTTTAAATACTAAATGAAAAGTTTATAACAAGGAACAACACGAAAACCTTACATCGATTCAATCCTTCGACAGATAAGGAACTGCCCAAAAACTGATCATTTCTATACAGGAGACCCCAAAGGTTTTAATCCGTTTAATCTCCAATGACCAGTGATTCCCATAGAGCCATTTAATATTCAAAATTACACCAATTACAGGTATTTTACACTTCTCATCCCATTGTTGTTGAATTTGTTTAGCAATAGGATTCCAAATCTATATGATATAAGTATTTGTTCTATACAAATATTTTACAGAAAAATCACATATCGATTTTAATGTTGATGAGTTTTGAACCACTTACTAGGGGTCATCATGAGGACATAAATATATAGTTTGAACCAAAAAGATAATAAATACAATAAACACGCAACAACTAAATTTCAACATAATTAAATATTATTATATTTAAAATGAATTTAAAAGAAACTTAAAAACAAAGCAAAATAGTAATGAATAAACTATAAAAAATGAATTAATATTAAAAAATAAAAATGAACTAAAATTATGAATATATATATATATATATATATAAAAGGAAAACTATATTTCAAAATTCAAAGAAATTCTTTAAAATGAAAATCTAAAGGCTATAATAGAAACTAATTACATGTCAATGAATAATAAATAAAATAGAAAAGAACCTGAGTCATATTTAAAAAAAAAAATATGTTTAAAAAATATAATAATAGTAATAATAATAATAACTAAAATTAAGATTACAATAATAGTAAGAATATCTAATAATAATCGAAATTAATACATCTAAAATAACTCAGTGCTAAAGGAAAATAATGAGAAGTGGGAAATAGAAACTAAAAGATATAAAAAGTTATTACATTATTTTAATTAAAAAGAAAGTGAAAAAACTATGATGGGGATAATCCAAGGTTGTTGGGAGTCATGCCTTGCCTTTTTCTAGACTCTCCATGTGTGTGAAAAGGAAGTGCATTGTGTGGCAGGACATGCAGTGGTTAGCTAGTGTGAAACCACCCATTGGTTCTTATGAGCATTTATGTGAAGGTAGGTGGCAGATGGGTCTCATACGATGGATGATGGGTTTTGTAATGTTATTATGGTGATGACAGTTCGAGGTAGGTAATCTAGAGTGACACCTTAAGCTAACTTCCTGCCTTGTTGATGGTTATTAGGGATTCAAAGGGGCGATGTGCTCTAATTTTTAATGTGACAAGGGTGGCATGAGCTTGTAGAAGTGAGGCCAGTGCAATTTGATCTTATATTTATTTTTGTACTCCCTATGGTGCCCTCCAGACTAGTCGAACATCATTGGCCAAACATCCTATTAGATTTCTTTCGATATTTTTTATGATTTTTGGTTTATCACAGTGCTAGTGCTAGGGTGGCATGAGCTTATAGAAGTGAGGCCAGTGCAATTTGATCTTACGGCTGCCAGAGTTTTTTTTTGTTGTTGTGTGCTCCTCATGAGCTCAACCTGTTGTGGGTGGAAAAAAATTAAGTGTGCAAATATTTTGGATTTCGAGAGCAATGTTTTGAATGGTTAGAATTTGATACACTCGTGGCAGAGTCTGGGGTGGGTTTTGGACCCATTGGATGAGTATGTGCAGTGTGGGAATAGTTGAGTGGGTGTCAAGTGGTCCAGGGGATGTTTGAGTTTTAATTTGGAGGAAGACATGTGCCACAACAAGGAATGAATCTTGGGGCAACATCAGTGCAAGAATTAGAGCTTGTACCTTTGAATTTTCTAGGTATGGCTCTACATCACAACTACCATATGGATACAAGGAACATTGGAACGACCTTGGAGTACAAACCTTTGTGTTGTTATCCGAAAAAGGAGTATGTTTGGTCAATGAAGGTAGCAAGTGAAAGTACCCTAGAACCTCATCCAGGTCTCTAACGAAGCTCAAGGAAGAGAGGCATATCTTGTTGTGTAGCCCCAACACAATTGAGGAAGTTAGAGAAAATAAAAATGGAGACCTATGAGAAAATTCATCACAAGGAACATGAGGTACTTATGGTGGCCCTATCCCAAATTTATTATGTCTAGTGTTACTTGAAGGCGAAAATGGTGCTGGTATGGCACGGGAAAATGTGCATTCTAGAAAAATTGGAGAAGCTTGAGGCTTGTCTCGCTAACCTATATAAACATGCCAGCTACCCTTTTCACCCTCACCCTCCACAAGGTATGGGGTAGACAAGATAGCTTCTGTCAACTCTGACGATCGAGTATGTATTTTGGTGTTTTGTTTATTTTGTTGATCTTTTCACATTTTTTCCCTCTTCGGTTATGGTTGGCTAGCTTGTTTATTTTTTAGGCTTCTTCTTATGGTCTTGTATAAATCATCAACAAACCTAGTCAAGGTGAGACCAATAATCCTAAGGAATACCCATGTAAATATTTACATTTTCAGTTAATAAAAATTTCTGACTCACAAATAAAAAAGTTGAAAAAGAAATTTGAAATTATTAATAGTATTATTCTTATCAACATTATTAACATAATTATAATAAAAATTATTATCAAAATAACTAATATTATTACAAATAATAATAATATTATTTTTTTCTAAGCTAATCTAATCTATTAACAAAGGAAAAAATTTACATCATGGCTGTAGCCAAGTCTTTGCCCAATCTTGTGGCAATCTTGAGAAAAAAATTCAGAGAAAAAGACTGCCCTCATAGAGGGAAACCAACCTTGAATAATGTTCAAACTGTTGCAATGCCCTCACAGGGGTACCATCGGATGATGCTTCTAAATGTTACTTCTATTACAACAATAAAAAACAGAACTATAATCCGACACAACAAAATAATCGAAAAAAAGCCCAATAGTATGGGCTGAAGGTAAGCATGAAAACCAAACAAAGAAAGAGCAGCTACTCATCAAGTGGTTCTTACATGACTCTGCACCAGAGTGTAGCCATGTCTCCATCTTTCTTGAATAGGTCCGTGATGGAAGTAACAACTGGCCTGGAAGGTGCTGGATCTCCTTGCACCATTTCCACGTCACGAATCTCGCTCACTTGCCTTGGATCTCCTTGCACCTCCTTGCCCTGTGTGTGCATTGACCCCACCTGATGGCCCGAAGTCTGGGCAACTGCTTTAGTCAGACCTGCCAGACCAGTGCTCTGTTCATCCACCTAGGGCTCTTCATGGAAGACCATAGTAATTGAGGCAGTGAATTGAGGGAAATTTAGAGAGAAATTGAATGAGAAATGCACCATATGAGGCGTGGGAAAAGGCGGAGCAGTGGGAATTGGAGGCTCCGAGGAGCCCAAGCGGTGGCCAGTACCATGAGCACGACCCCTCCTACTTCTGGTGTTGGGATAGCGGCTCAAAAAATAGTCACTTGAATGAGAGGACGATTCGTAGGTGGAGCTGGCAGGAGTGCACAAGGGTTGGATTTTGGTACTACCGCTGTGGCACCACATCCATTGGCGAAGGCGAGGCATTGGCATAGTCTCTACAGAGGGCACGAAAAGAAGCGGAAGAGCAGGAGTGACAGAGGATAGAGGAATGCGAAAATTCAAAGAGACTAAAACAGACAGAAAAAGGCCAGAATGCGAGAAGTGGAGATTATCACCAAGGTCCAAGAAGCAGCTCAGTGGGCTTCTTTTTCTAATCACAATGCGCACACTGGGAAGCCTAGCAGCCAGAGAGCACCTGCAATTCATTGGCTGAGGAGCGTCTGAGAAACCAAAGAAATTTTCCATGTTATCAATCCAATGAGATTGCATCGCAGAATGCCCAACATTAAATGCTCATTGATGAGAGATGAAGGTCGAAGCAAAGAGTCGCATGCGAAATCACACAAGGGAATGGAGGTAGTATCACAAACAGTGCTAGAAGTAAGTTCCGTCGATTTTTTGGTAGCAGTTCTTAAATTCCACTCTTCAACTGTGACTTGGGTGGGCAAGTGTCTCCACACTGTGCCACACCCAAGTCCCATCACGTTAAACGCTGCCCTCTTCACCCGCATCCGGGAGCTCTGCATCCCTCTGGACCAGTGTATTGCATTCCTGTTTTTTATCATGATTCTGTATTATGTCAAGAGAACCTGTGAGAAGATTATGCACACTATCCACTCCCATATTGGCTAGTAGATCAGCGACCTTATTTCCTTCCCGTCTGATATGCTTGAACATGAGTGCACGGTTGGAGTGGAGCCACTATTCTATTGCATCCAATCGAGCCTCAAGTCTCCAACTATTGGCGATTTTGTGTACATGCGCCCCATTTAGGAGCTGATTGGCCATATTGATTACAATTTGGGAGTCCCCTTCAATCTCCAGAGGGTGAAACCCATGAAGTTGGGATAGGAGCAAACCCTACCAAAGATCGTCCAACTCAGCCAAATTGTTCGTGTCCCATCCTATGCTTCCTAAGTAGAGTAAGAGAGGATTACCATCATGGTTTCTGAAAATGCCACTGAACCCTGCTTTGCCTGGATTACCCTTTGAAGCTCCATCAAAGTTGAGTTTGAAGGTATTCTATGGAGGAGGGATCCATAAGTGCTTTCTGGTATTAGTGATTCCAGAAGATCTTTGGTTTTTCTTTCCTTGGGGGAGTTGAATGTTCCAGTTTTCCCATATGGCCTTTTCATTTTCAAGAGTTGGAAAGTCTTCAGTATGCCATGATTGGAGTGCCAAGGTTTCCATGAGATTGAGACAAAAATTTCTCCAGATGATGTTTAGAGGAGTGCATTGATCTTTGAAGATGTGCTTGTTTCGTTCTTTCCAGATTGTCCATAGGAGAAGGCCTAGGATAATTCTCCATAATTGGTTTAGTAATTTTATTTTATATGGATTCTGATACCAGTTGCTAATGGAGTTGATTATGTCTTCAGAGACTCTACATATTTTTTGGCATTGAAAACTGGCTTTCTCCCATAATTGACTAGCCAGAGAGCAGGAATCAAGGAGATGTTGCAGAGTTTCCTCTTGAGTGTTGCAGTTGCAAAATTTAGAAGGGCCATGAAATTTTCTTTTCCGGAGATTGTCCCAAGTGAGGATTCTTTGGTGACCAAAAATCCAAAGGAAGAAGGAAACTTTAGGCCATATACCAGTTGTCCAGATTCTTCTCCATAAAGGATCCAGGGGCATTGGATCATTGCACATTATTTTATATGCCTCTTTGGTTGAGAAGGAACCCTTTGGGGTGTATCCCCATCTTAGTATATCCCTACTGTCAGATAATTTGATTCTTCGATTTTGAAGCTCAGAGTTTATGGCTTCCATTGTCTGCTCATATGCATTCCTGATCAGCCTTTCATCTTGCTTCCACTCTCTGTACCGTTGTTCTATACTAAGTGTCCATTATTGCTGGACTATTTCCATTTTTTGCACATCCCAGTCCTGACTAGGAGGCGGCCTGTATATACTAATGAGTTTTGGAAGTTGATGCTAGGAGTCAGTCCAGAGCCGAGCGGTGTTTCCATTCCTTATTTCCCAAAATTTGTGTTGTTGGATCAACATATAGTGTTGTTTGGCAGCATTCCAAATTAGTGAGCCCTTTTCCATAGGAGTGAATCTAATTATTTCTTCTGGTGGTCTGTGATTGGCATACTTTGCTGTCCAGATGATAGCCCATGGCTTGTTGGGAGCAGTGAGCCATTACCACCATATTTTAGCACCCATTATAGCATTGCTACAATGAGGATCTCGTAATCCTATTCCCCCTTTCTCATTTGGTTTGAAAACTATCGACCATTTTACCAAAGCCTATATGCTATTTTTACTTGTAGAACCCCAGAGAAAGTTACGTTGTTGAGCTTTAATTTTTTTGAGGACCCATTTTGGTGCCGCTAAGATTGACAAAAGATAAAGAGGCATTTCCTATAACACAGCTTTGATTAGGACCAATCTGCTCACTATATTCAGAGTTCTATGAGTCCATAATGAAAGATAAGCTTCTAGTTTCTCAAGGAGCACTTTCCAGGAAGCATGTTTGATAACCGAGTCAATTAAGGGAGCGCCCAGGTATTTAGAAGGTAGGGAGGCTATGGAGAAGCCAAGAATGTAGGCAATAGCATGTTGAGTCATTGGAGGGGTATGAAAGAAGAATATCTGAGACTTAACCGTGTTTATACTCACCCCTGAGGCTTCAGAGAAATCATCCAGAAGGGATTTGAATTTTAAGGATTCCTGAACTGAAGGGTGCCCAAACAGCATGTTGTCATCAACAAACTATTGGTGGGTAAGGGCCGGAGAATTGTGGATAGAGAGGCCTTTGAGATGCTGGGAATGAAGGGCTTGTTTGAGATGAAAACCAAGACCTTCCACCATTAAAACAAAGAGGAAGGGTGATAGGGCGTTCCCTTGTCTAATACCTCGAGAGGGGTTGAAAGTTCGAGAGGGAATACCATTAATAAGGATAGAAAATAAAGTGGAGGAAATCAAACTCGTTACCCATCGGACCCAAGTTGGGGAAAATCCAAAGGCTATTAACGTTTTTTGAATATAGGTCCAGCTTAACTTATCAAATGCTTTAGAAATATCAATCTTGAGAATCATACCTGCCTATTTGGTTTGCTTGAGGGAGTGTATGATTTCATGAGTGAGGATAATGCCATCCAAAATTTTCCTTCCTTCCACATATCCTGATTATTTTGGCGAGATAAGCATGGGTAGAAGCGGCTTCAGCCTATTGGCGATGACTTTGGAAATGACCTTATATATGACATTGCATAAGGCTATTGGGTGGAATTCGTCCAGCGTACTAGTGTTCTCTTCTTTTGGAATTAGGGCAATGAAGCCAATGTAGAGTGCACGATTCCTCCACCACCATCCATACCTCCTCTTTGATAAGATCCCATAATTTGTGTTAGAAGGTGGTAGTAAAACCATCCGGACCAGGACCTTTACCTTCCTTGAGA
Source organism: Pinus albicaulis (assembly GCA_034641835.2). Classification (NCBI taxonomy): domain Eukaryota; kingdom Viridiplantae; phylum Streptophyta; class Pinopsida; order Pinales; family Pinaceae; genus Pinus; species Pinus albicaulis. Next base: position 1,096,682,137 of record CM076581.1, read on the forward strand.
TGCTTCATGGCCAAGTCAACCTCCTGAAGTGAGACTAGTCGTAGAAGAAGTTGGTTGTGTTCCTCTCAAATAATATTATTATTAAAGGAAGGAAGGAAAAATATTTCCAGAACCAACAAAAATTAAATAGAAAGGGACGAATGAACTTTCCTAATTAAAAAAAAAAAATGGGGATAAGTAAGGAAGAGAAGGGAAATGAAAAATGACAAAAATAATAGGAAACTAATGAATAAAGGAGAGTGAAAATAAAAGAGGGAACCTATGAATAAAGGGAGGAGATCCAACAAATATTTATTTTCCAACCATCATGCCTATTTAGCATCTTAAACCATTTTTCAATATTAATGGCTTCCCTAAAATTATGGTGATGGAAGTGATCAATGTTTGCAATGGCCTAAGAATCCTCTATACAAATGTGGTGCTTCATCTTCTCAACGTGCTTAGCCAAAGATGATGAGTGAGTCTTACAAGGTTTTATGTTAGCCACGTGCTCCTAAATCGTTTTATTAATGAAATGGCCAATTTATCTAATGTAGGAAGTCCCACCGAAACATGGGATCAATTACAAACCTTTTGTTTATCTATGATCCACTAGGTCTTTCACTAACCTTATGGAGCTACGAATCATGTTCAAGGATCTAAAGGTGGAAGAAACATCATGCTTCCTAACAATTTGAGCAATCTTGTGGGTATTCCCTTGTATAGAGGGAGGTTGATCAGTGGAAATCAATTCTCTAGGTTTATTTTTAACCATTGAAACTTTATTTTCCTTTATAAAATATTTGAGACATTAGAATTTATCATATCTATTCTTTTCAAATACGTCAAGAATATGGGTTTTCTCACCGACCAGTTGATTCACATCATAAACTCGTAAAGCATAAGTAGGTAATATTTTTAGAACACCCATCTTCTCGTCTATATATTGATGGGATTTGGCATGAAGATATTGTTTGGTGTGCATTTTATTAAGAAAAACTTGGTGGCAGAAGAACCATAAACTTTCCTAGATACAAGAATGCCAGGGAAGGGTAGATTACTATGCACCTCAGACCCCATTATGAATTTTATGGATCTTGATTCACGATTAATATTATAAATAATATATCTAAATCATCATGACCATGAGTCCATAATATGAAGGTATCGTCACCAAACCACTTCCAAATATTTGGCTGAAACTAGGATGAGATCAAATCCATAAATTCAAAATCATCTATGAGAAAGTTAGCTATGATAAGAGAGAGAGAAGAACACATGGAAATTCCACGTGTATTCATACAACTGACCTTTGGAGCTGAAAAATGTAGTGGTCATGAAAAAATCAACAAGCTTGGTAGTATCAGGATTATTGATGTGATTTATAACCTCAACAATCTCATGGATAGGGATATTGGTGTCAAGAGAAATAACATCAAAAATCACCATTAAACAATTAGGCTCAAATTTTATATCGTTTAAGTTGAGGAGATATAAGTGGAAATACTAGCTTCACAGAACTAATGCAATAACATTTTTCTATCATAGGTAATGATACCACTAGAAGAAAATCAATGACATCATGGCATGAATGCGATGAAGAAACATACATTTCATCTGATATTTACTTTTTCCTCTCCCTGATATTTTGTTTTCTGTTGGTAGATGTACTTCAAACTCCTCTTTAAATCATTTGAGGACCAAGTTTAACTTCTTGTTTAAGACTTCACCAAACTATAATTCCACTGTGGAGAGTTATCTTTATTAATCATTATAATCTCGATAGCTTCATACATATCATTGGAGATGACACCCCTCAATGCATTTATTGTAATTCATAACTCATTTTTAAGGTATTCACATACTGTTTGATTTCATCCATGTTGAATTAATTTGAAGGTCATTTTTAATCCTATAGAATGGATATTTTAAGGTCATAATAGTTTATTCGGATCCATTACTTCTCCTCCCTATTACTCTGGTTCACTAAAAACTCTATGAATTCCTATAAAATGTATTCAAAAAATCACTTTAAATGAATGAATGGTTATGCATAATGATTTTTTCCCAAATATCGACTTCAATAGAAAATTCTTCAATTGTTGATTTGACAACATATTTACTTACATAATTCAAATAGGTTAAATTCTTCTGAAGTTCTAGAATTTTTTTAGATGGAAACATTATTAGTGGCAAGACTAATTGCAATAATCATTTTACCATCTAAATGTGCTCCTATTAAAGCTAAATATTCCCTTGTATTTCCTTCAGTTCTGCTAGACAAATAGTTTGATCACTCTAAGAGAAAAATATGTACTAGGAATATCATTCAACCTTCCATTCCTGTCATTTGTTAGTCCAAATTAATATACTTGAATAATGATTCATCTTCTTCTATGAAAATTTTTGTCCATAAAAATGCATATGACATGGTATTTTATTAAATTAATATTTAAAACTTAACAATATATAGCTAGGATAATGTGTGTCTACCAAGATTTCCTAGAAGATGTGAAAGAATGTGTGAAAAGATGCAATGGGTGTGAAATCCAAAGCCAACCTCGAGAGTTTCAAAGACCTCCTAGTTGTAATCATTTTTGTCATGGATGCAAATCCTTAATTTTTTGAATGCATAATGCGAACCAAAAATGGGGCTCATCTCACAGCCATCACATTTATAATCCTTTGTGGAATATTTGAAATGTCATCTTGGAAGTCCTGGTCATTCTCCTCAATTTATTAAAACAAATGTCTTTAGGGAAAAATGATGTTGTAAGACCAAAACAATTAGCAATACGATGATGAAAATTACAATTATAATGAGTCTCCTATAGAAATAGGCGATGATAAAAGACCAAAAATAATATGATGACCAACATGAAAGTTGTGAGCATTTTCATTTCATTTTTCATTCAGTGTCTGAGTTGGGTAATATTTTATTCTATGATGGAGCCAACAAAATCCACATGCTTAGTAAAATAGTCTATGATTTATACCATTTGTGACATATATATAACACATTTAAGACATGGATCATCAACATAAGCACAATGAGATTGAACAAAGATATTTCAAATTTGTTCTGTTCATTTTCCAATATAGTTGTTTCTTTATAATTTCTCACAATTTAGTTATAATTCTTCCTTCACGATCTTCATCTTCAATATTAACCTGACTAGCATTTAACTTCATCTCCATGCTATAATTTATCTTGAAATACCTTCAACATCTAATGTTTGTAGGATTCTTCTACACCAACTACCTCCTAACTGTGAGAAATCTACCTGTAACCGAGTATACCTATTATAGCATGTAATATGAATGTTATGACATATGATAAAATTAGTCATAAATAGTCATTAATACTCACCATAATTCTTGGTATGATATTGTGTCAACCATGTTGTTCACTTGTCAAGACCAGTCAGATGATCTGTCACATCCTATACTCACATCTTACTAAAGGCATGCCATGGCTTGTATAACCTACATAACCTACAACAAGCCTACCATGACAACTAGTATGGCCCTATGATCTATTATAACCTATATAAAGGCCTATTAAAAGACTCGTTGCATACTTAATACAACCTGCTATCGTCCTATAACAAGTCAGTCACTGGACCTGTTATAACCTATTCTAAATGTGTGACAATGGTTACAACCTACCACAATCATGCAATAGTTCTAGTATAATCCTATCACTAACCTATCACTAAGATGTGACAAACCTGAAGAAACTTGTATTTAACATTGTTATAAAAGCTTTAGTAATTTTTTGTACTTGCTGCAATCGTATTAATTGGCCTCATTAATTGGTACATAATAAGTCCCATATTACCTTCCTTTAGCCTCTATTTACCTCTTTCCTCACATTTAATTAGATGTTTTAAACTATTATGTGCTTATTAAGGAGGCCAATGAATGAGTTTGAATGCATTTTCTAGGCAAAGATACAATGGAGGTAGCTGGAGAAGATGTAGAAGGATTGTACCCTACATTTACTCACCTACAACTTGAATTTCTCCCACCATTTACTCACCAACAGTTTGAAGATCCACTAACATGTGAGGCAGCCATGAATTGTAAGGATATTATGGAGTTAAATCCATATTTATAGTGTTTTTTTGGATCAAACCAAGCCTTTTTCCAAGGAGAATATTCCTCAGTCATTTTTTTATAAATAAAGAATCATAATGGCTCGATAGGATTTAGAATTTTGCAGCATATAGGGACTACTAAGATCTATGAGCTCAACCTTGTCATTTTCATTCCTTTTCATCAGTTAGTTGAACACTATTTGTGATTAATCAAAAGTTTTTTGTTATGTTCTATATCAACTTGTTCTAGAGGGTTGATTCCCCTTAGGTTAGGGCTCAACCCAAATTCTCTAACCTCTATCATGTGTATTTGAACTATGAATTTTATTTCCTAGCAATATTTTCTTCCTTTCTTAGAAACATTTATTTATGAAAATTTCTTTTGCAGGTTCATCTACCACCTATGTTTTGGGAAGTGTGGTTGAGTATAATATATTGGAAACACAAAAATATTTAGTCACTTTTATTTCGAGTAGTTAGACCAAATATTACTTCTTCTTTTCTTGTATCTTTGTGATTGGTTTAGTAGTTTTCCTTGAACATATGAAGTATAGCATAAGGTGGATGTAGGCCTTGTGAAAATTTCCATATAGCTTTCCTTTCAATGCAATAATTAGATTCCCCATAAAATTCAACTCATCCTTTCTCTCCTATTTCAATTTTATACAATTTACATTTTTAACATGTGTTAGCTTTTAGCACTGTTGTGTAAATTTATGTGGTGTGCAGGAACTATTTTCGATCTACAGGGTTGGATTTTTCATTCATACTCCTTATCCAACCACCATGTCCATTTTTTAAACCTCAACAATTCCATGAAAACGCAATTCACCAAGAGTACATTTTTTGTAATATCCCAAAATAGGAAAAGACAGTAATACAAGAAAATAAAAAAAATAATGTTGGAACATCAAAACACCATGAATAAAACCAGACATATATGAGGCATTTTATTAATTAGGAGGTGGAATACAAGTACAACAATGCTAAAAAATAGTGACACTCAAGCCGATAAAGAGGGCTAAAGTGACCCTCATGTCCTCTCACTGAAAAAACTGCATAATTGCTACTCTGTTGGAGACCCTATTGCGCTTCCCATGCTGGAAATACTGGAAATATAATTGCTAGCTAAAAAGGGGTGCGTAGATAAGGCTGTTCTAGAGCTTGGAAAATTCTAGGTTTTGGAATCTGGATTCTATGATGAAAACCCAAAATAACCCATAAAGTATTTCCAGATTAGATCACCTCAGAAATCACTTTCCTAGGGCTTAATATACATAACTGTTGGATATGCAGATCTATGGCATGAATTGAAAGATAAAATAGTTGTAGTAACACTAAATCAAATCAATTGATGAAGGGTTTTCTCCTTCTCCTCATTCACAAGATGGAAGCTTGAGTTCTAGCTCCTCATCTCAAATTGCAGCTCCTGAACTGCACAACTGTTGGAAGTGACTACGCTATAAAGAGGGTTGAAGTTGTAGCCTACTACTAAATAATGCAATACTACTCACAGATGATGGAAATGATCTGACCAAAGTGATGGGGTGATCCCTCATAGGATTCCAAGCTCAGATACTTGTAACTTCTTTCCTCCTCTCAAACTACACTGCTGGAATGCACAATTCCTCCTGGAACTGCTGTTGCATAGAGTAGTAGAATGATGGCCTGATGTCACATGTAATAATTCTACTCCCGGAAGACTGAAATGGATGAATAAGGTGAAGGGATGATCCCTCCACATGTTTCCTAGATGAAATATTGAGAACTACCTTCCTCCTATCAAACCTTAAGGAATGAATGCATAATTCCTATAGCTGTAAATGCTGAAGAGAGGGGATGAATGTGGCACTATTTCCTGATGATGAATGGATGCTCAAAGAAAAAATTCCAGAGTAGGAACTTGAAGTCCCCCATAGATAAGGGTGGGATCTCAACTCGGAGACACTTGTGTGCTAAACAGCACAACATACTTATCTAAATAGCTGAAGCATGCAAACTATTGTTGTAAACAACAATATAATATCAAAATCCAGAATTCCCTCCATGGTTTCCCTCACCTTCCTTTTATGATTGTAAACCTTCCCTAGCCTTGGCCCACCTCATTACTGCGCTACACATGTGGCCACTAGCCTCAAAAAATACTATTTTGTCCTCAATGATCTCTATCATCTCTGCAACTACTCTCCAATCCCTCTATTGTGGGTGCATTTAATGCACCACTTCCTCCATCACTTCATCATTATTTCTGCATGATATTACGTTTATTCCTCGAAAATCTCCATCATATTTCTCATTATTTCTCTATGAGATCCACTCTTCATTTATTATTATGCTACTCCACTACTCCATAATACTACTCCACTACTCAATTAACCCACATCCACACTATAGAAGTCAATTTTATTCATATACTGGGTTTATAAGTCCCTCCACCATTATATTTACCTAACTAAATAAGAAAATTAAGAACTCTAATATTCCAATTAGTTGATGGAAAATTTGGAATATTACAGTGCTCCCTGCCAAAATGTTTCTTGTCCTCAAGCAACCACAAAAGTGAATGTTGCAACAATCCATCTCCCTTCCAAGTGGCATCCTCATATAGAAGGTTTCCCCATATGCTCCAATATGTTATGAATGCCCAGCTCCCTAGCTGCCTTTCTATAATTTCTAGAATGGCCTCCAGCTATGTAGCTATATGCCTCTCCTCATCAATGAGTCCCCAAGTGGAAACCACCAGTTGTCCAAGAGCCTCTTATCTTCATGAGATATGTGAAGTGTAGCGGTTCCTTCCCCAAGTAGAAAGTCCTAACTCATAAAATATCTCTCCAACCCATGCTACTTGGAGTGGGTTGTGTCTCTCCATGCTCCAATCCTTGGCCTTGTTGGCCTTGCTTTCTCTAAGCATCATCTCAACACTGTGCGAAATAGGAAATAGAGACATATGGGTTGACATGTGAAATGTTGGACCATAATCTCCCAATAGAAACAACCACAAAAATGCATCTTGCTGCCATACCACCTCTTCATCATACCAGGTATGGTGGCCATACTCTCCTAACATATGCCAACGCATCAAGGTCTCATGTTTCCACCCCATACAATCATCATGCAAGGTATGGGAGAATTTCAATCCGTATTCTCCCAAGACTAACTAGAGAAGAAATGACTCTTGATGCCACCCCACATCATCATAATGAAAAGCATGAAGCAATGATATTCTTATTGAAATGTAGACTGTCATACTAGACCAACATAATTAGGGTTCTAGCTACCATATCATATGAGTGCTGCAAAAAGTCCCCAATAATAATAAACCCATTGACATGTGATATGCCATGTGATGGCTAAACTCTCTAAAAAATAACCAGCGCAACCATGCCTCATGTTGCTGCATCACACCAATACTATGCGAGGCATGGATTATACAAATGTGAAATGTCAGGTGGTAACCATACTCACCCAAGAGCTAGAAGTGCATCCATGCTTCTTTATTCCCCTTGTCATAGATATGAAAGTAGCTTTCCAAACACTTTCTCATCATCCCCATCCATCCATCCAACTGTGGGTGATGTCCTTGACTACAACTAACCTGATATCCACCCACTGAGTTTTTTTACACTCCATGATATGTCGAAGTCCATCATGCTTGAGGTCTCTCCATGAGAACCTCTCATTGATGGTCCGATAGAACCTATAGGTTATGAATGTGATGTATGCAGAAAATTCTTTTTGAGTTGTGAGATGCTCATAAAGAAGGCTCTATCCCGATAATGGATGATGTTATCCATCAAATGATGTATACCATCTACTATCTGCCCATCCAATGCTTCATAAGCGAAGAGGTCATCGAAATTCTCAAAGAATAATTGGGCCCCCAAATCATCATTGCTCATCATTGAAGGCATTGTTGGTCTCCATGATAGCGCATTTGCTACCACATCGCCCCATCCATACATAATGTTGAACTCATGGTACTAAATTGTATTGATGCATCATTGATTCCTCTTCTATAGTTGCTACTCCCTCTCAAAAGGATGCCAGAGACTATGGTGGTTGGTCTTCACCCGAAATATATTTCCAATAAAAAATTACTGGAATTTGACCAATGCATTCCTAATGCCAAATATCTCTTTTTCGTAAATATAATATGATAGCTCATGCGACAGTAACCTTTGTCTCTTGAAATATATTGTATATCTTCCCTAAATTAGGACTATTCTAACCCCATCCTCCAAACTCCACACTCCAACACAAAGTGTTGTCTGCAGCTCAACAATGTAAAAATGGGATAGCTATACATCTCCTCCTTAAACAAGTCAGGGGTCCTCTCTATAGTGATATTTTGCTGCTCCAAATTGGCAAGGTTCTCTAACCCTTGCTCATGTAGTTTCCTTGATGGCATGACCACACAAATCACAATCTAAGGTGCTGAAATATGGGGGGGGGGGGGGGTGGGGGGGGATGTTTGCAGACCTCGGATCAACTAATACTTGGGAACATCTTGCAAAGCTAAAGGAGTTTATCCAAATGGTGCAACTACCTCTCCAACTTCTGGTGATGGTGATTGATTCTCCTCTACTACTGCACCAGCACTGGCATCTGCTTCCTCTTCCTTATGCACCTCTTGAATCATGCCTAGGACACTAAATTTCAAATTCTCAGGATCATCTTGAAAATTTCCAAGTGTTCCTCCTACTGATGAAATTACTTCTGCAGGTGGTGGTGGTAGTTTCTCTTCTCCTAGAGTAACAGTGTTGACATCTTCCTTTTTATCCTCATATACTTCCTCATCAATGTCGGAAAATGTATCAATGGAAAGTGGCTAAGGTTTTCTTTTGTAAACCTCTATACAAACCTTTGAGTGAAGTCTACATATAGGGTCACTCTGGCGTGCTCCATATTGTTGAACCACCAATAATTTTCTTCACCCTCAAGATTGAACATTGCAATATTAATGGCCTCTTCTTCTCCTACTGGGTGTAGCTAGAAGAAATAATCTAACTTCTTCATCCAATATTTTGCCATGATTGTGGATGACCCATAAAATATAGGTAGGAATAATCTATTATGTATTTTCCCTCTTCTTTTATTGCTGCGGGGTCTTCGGTTCTCTTTAATCTGGAAAAACTACTGGAAAGTCAGATTCTCATTGAATTCTCTAGATAAATATTTGTACTATGCAAGACAATCATTCAAAGTCTCATGATCTAAATATACTCCATCTCCATGCCATTCATTTCCTTCTGCCGGGAAGGTGGACATAGTAGGGTGTTATGGAACTTTATGCACTGTTGGTTTCTTATGTTGTCGATAGGAAATGCTCAGACCTTCCCCATTCTGAAACCCTCTTGAGGTTTCCCTTTTCCTTTCCCTTCTCATTCCTTTAATATCTATGGTAAGATCCTAAATAGATCTAAAGAGAACTGTGGAAAAACTCAATCCCTCCGCCATTGTAGATATCTTCTTTTTCTGCTTCTTCTTTTGATGTCATGAAATTCCCACAAGTTGAGCGAAAAATCATGCTTTGATACCATTCTAATATCCAAAAATAGGAAAATACAGTAATAGAAGAAATTAAAAACAATAATGTTGAAACATCAAAAAAACATGAATAAAACCTGAAATAACTGAGCCATTTTATTAATCAGGAGTTGGAATACAAGTACAAAAATTCTCAAAAATAGTAACACTCAAGCCAACAGAGATGGATAGAGTGACCCTCAAGTCCTCTCACTGAGAACACTTTGTAATTTCTGCTCTGCTAGAGACCCTACTATGTTGCACCTACTGGAGATACTAGAAATGTAACTACTAGGTGAAAAGGGGTGCATAGATAAGGCTATTGTGGAGCTCTAAAAATGTTGGGATTTAGAATCTGGACTCTATGATGAAAAACAATAATAACCCAGAAAGGATTTCCAAATTGGCTCACCTCATAAAATCACCCTCCTAGGGCTTGCAATACATAACTGATGGGTATGCTGATATATGGCATGAACTGAAAGATAAAATAGTTGCAGTAACACTTAATCATATTAATGCACGGAGGGTTGGCTGCTTCTCCTAATTCCCAAGCTGGAAGCTTGAGTTCTAGCTCCTCCTCTCAAATTGCGGATGCTGAACTGCGCAACTACTGGAAGTGACTGCCCTGTCAAGAGGGATGAAGTTGTAGCCTTTTTATAGATGATGAAATACTCATCAAAACTTATGGAAATTATCTCACCAAAGTGAGGGGATGATCCCTCACAATATTCCAAGATGAGATACCTTGAACTTCCTTCCTCCTCTCAAACTACACTACTGGAATGAGTAATTCTTGTAGGAAATGTTGTCCTGATGCTCGATTTAATAAATTTTCTCTTGGTATATTGCAGTGGATGCATAAGGTGAAGTTTTGATACCTTCATAAGTTTCCTAGCTGAATTACTGAGAACTACCTTCCTCCTCTCAAACCCTAAGGCACGAATGCATAATTCCTATAGTTGTAAGTGTTGAAGGGAGGGTTTGAATGTGGCACTATTGTCAGATGATGAATGGCAACTCAAAGAAACCTTTCCAAAGTAGGCACTCAAATTCCCCTCTGGATAAGGGTGGGATTTCCACTCAGAGACATGGACTTAGCTTAACAATTTCAGCATGCAAATAAATTTCGTAAACGATAATACAATATCAAAATCTAGAATGCCCTCTATGACTGCCCTCACCTTCCTTTTATGCTTGTGAGCCTTCCCTGGCCTTTTCCCACCTCATTATTGTGCTACACATGTGGCCACTAGCATCCATAAAGACTTCGTTTTCATCCATGATATCCATCATCTTTGCAATTACTCTCCACTCCCTCCATCATGGGTGTATTTAATGCACCGCTTCCTCCATCACTTCATCATTATTTCTCCATGATCTTACATTTATTCCTCCACTATCTCCATAATCTTCCTCATTATTTCTCTATGATTTCCACACTTCCTTCATTATTATGTTGCTCAGCTACTGCATAATACTATTCCACTACTAAATTAACACACATTCACACTATAGAAGTGGATTTTATTCATCTATTGGGTTTATGGGTCCATCCACCTTTTTATTTACTTAACTAAACAAGAAAAGTAAGAACTCTAATATTCCAATTTGTTGATGGAAAATTTGGAATATTACATTTATGGTTTATTAAAGTATATTATGTGCATTGGCTCTTGTCTAATATGATCCCCTAAAGTTTACTAACCATGGAACCACCTTCTGATCACATTTCTCACCCTAAAAATGCTCACGGATTCAATATTTCAGCAAAAAAGGGAATCTTGTAGCATCCTGTAGAAATCATGTAGCAATAATGTAGCATCCTGTAGCACAGTGTAACCTTGATCATACTTTACCTTTAAACTTTATTTTTTCTTTTTGACCTTGAACAATGTCCCTTAGGTTCTGAAACAATGATTTAGGAATACTAAAGACGACTTAGGACTTTCCTTTTAAACACTGCAACACATTTCAAGAATTAGAGTTAGTGTAAAAATTTACGATTTGAATGACACATTGATGATTTTCTTGATTGCCTCATGAAGTATGAATGAACTTTGTCACTAGATCTAATCTCTTTAGAATGCAATCATTAATGATTGATTATGCGTTATTTTAATTTATGCAAGGTATATTATGTTGGTTGTATTTATTCTATGCTTTTTAATATAGGGTTTCTATTTCAAGCACCGTTATTTCCATTCCATAGAATAGGTTTCCTTTTAATACAATATTTACATTCTACAAATAGACTAATGTTTACATTTATGAAAGTAGTGTAGCCTTTAAATTTTTGTAAATAGTTTAGAATTTACATTTGAGAAATTAGCCTTTCCAATTTTGCAAATAGAGTATCATTTCAATTCCTGTAAACTATATTATAACATTCCTTTAATGCAATTCACTTACTTTAAAATATAGATTTAGTTGATAGAGTGACCTTTGTATACCTTGATACGGTCCATTTCTTCAAATTGAACTGGGTAGAACTTATCCTATTACACATAAAAAACAATCACCTCTTAATTTTCTATGAACCTCAGGTTGAAAATTAAAGTTGGTAGCCTTAGGTGTTGCAACACTCTTGTTGAAATATTGAGGCTCATCACCTTTTGGCATCATTTTCGAGGAGGCCACTAAGTAGGTGTTGTTTCTATTTATAGGTTCTTTACTTTGATTTTACTTTTCATTTGCATTTTTTTTCTTGTCTTGAAAAAAAAATAAAAAATAAAGAAGGAAAACACAAAAAGCACAATAATATTTCATGGCTTGTAGGATTATGGATAACCTAGGGAAATTCCTATCAAAATACCCAACCCCTTCTGGTAGTTAGCCATCACTCTTATTTGGTAGCTATGAACTTTCTACTATGACCATAGAAGAGTTAGAGAATACACTAGGTGAGTAGCCATAAGTCTTTGCAAAAACCATAGGGTAGGAAGAACCCAAATCACCTACCAAAAACATGGTTGTGTTGTGAAACCAGCTCCAAAAATAGAATGAAAGAGATATAAACGCCTTATAAATAAGCGACTTCTAGGGGAAAACCTCCAATAAATTACATGAATGAATAATTCTTGGATGATACAAATGACAAAACCTCCTTTCTGTATATAGGAGTCCATGGGGCCACAATGTAATCCTAGCTAACCTAATAATAATAATTTAAGGGCACAATAATAACAATATGGGGGTTACAGGGGTACAATAATAACAATAATGAGGTTACAATAACAAGAATAAGGGAATATACTAGTAATATAAGGACCCAACATGCTCCTCTCCTTCAAAAAAATGTTGTCCTCAATGCTTGAGTATCTCTAGGTGCTTTTGTATAAAATTCTCATCCTCCCATGTAGAATCTTTAGTGGGTGAGTTATTCCACTTGATGAGATAGTCTGAAATTGATTGATTTTGTAGATGTCGATTTCTTGTTTCCGTGACTGCTTCAGGTTCCAATATGGTTTTTCCCTCCTCATCAAGTTTTGGCAATATTGTTTGAACTAGAAGTTTTTCCCCTATAACCTTTTTTAAGCATGAAACATGGAAAATTGGATGCACTCACGAAGAAGCAAGAAGCTCCAATTTGTATGGCATAGTACCAATATTTTGCAACACTTTGAGGCACATTTGTTTGTATGGTTGTAGTCGTAAAAATATCTATTCTCCCACATCAAAAATTCTCTCACTGCGATGTTGATCTGCCTGATGTTTCATTCAAATTTGTGCCAAATTTAGGTTATCCTTTAAGAGTTGGAGAACTTCTTGCTGATGCTCGATGTGATCCTCCACTGCTTGAACCCTAGAATTTTACATTAAAGAAGATGTGATGGACGGTGGATGATATCCATAAAGTGACATAAATGGGGTCATTTTTGCTGCAGTATGGATGGAAGTGTTATACCACCATTCAGCGAGAGGTAACCACTTGACCCATTGTGCTTGCTTATCAGATACAAAACAGCGAATATATCCTTCCAAACATTTTTTCACTATCTCTGTTTTATCATCGGATTGAGGATGATAAGATGAGCTATGAGCTAGTTGAGTACTCAGACAAGAAAATATTTCCATCCAAAAATTTCCTGTAAAAATGGGATCTCTGTCACTTACAATAATCTTCGGGTTTCCATGTAGCTTTTGAATTGTTTCCATAAATGTTGTAGCAACTGTACTTTCTTTAAATGGATGATATAATGGACAAAATTGTGCATACTTGGTAATTCTATCAACTACCACCATGATGACACTCCTTCCTTCAGACTTAGGTAAACCTGTGATAAAATCCATTGAAGTCTCCTCGCAACGTTGACTTGGAATGGATAAAGGCTGTAGAAGACCCGAGGTCTTAATTGTCTCAAATTTATTTTGCTGGAAAACCAAACATTCCGCAATAAACTTTTGAATATCATATTAAGGCCATCCCAAAAAAATTCTTTCTTCACCTTGTGGTAAGATTTTAAAAATCCTGAGTGTCCTCCTAAAGGAGAAGTGTGCAATTCCAAAATAATCTTTTGTTTTAATTGGGAATTATTTCAAATATATAAGTGATCTCTATACCGTAAGGAATCATTTTTCAAACTAAATGTATCAGATGTACTAGGATCTTGCTGCAACTTTCGAATGAGTGTCCACACTTCTTCGTCCTTCTTCCATTCATCCCTTGCTTCGGTTATCCAATCTTCTTGGATAATAGATATGGCACAAAGCAATGCTTCCACCTCTTCATCCTTTCTTGAGAGTGCATCTGCAACAGAATTTAGCTTCCTTTTTTTTGTAGATGATTTCAAAGTCATAACCCAACATCTTTGTGACAATTTTTTGCTACTCTTCTAAAGATATTCTTTTTTCCAAAAAGTGTTTAAGACTATCATGATCAGTTTTTACCTTGAAGTGTCTTCCCATTAGGTAAGGTCTCCATTTTTTTAGTGCATGTAGTGTTGCCAAAATTTCCTTCTCATAAATAGAATTTTGTAAATACTTTCCTTTGATTGAACGAATTTCAAAAGCAATGGGTGTTCCTTCTTGCATTAAAACAAAACCAATTCCATTTCCTGGGCATCACATTCCACAATAAAGGTTTTTGTGAAGTCTGGTGTAGCTAAGACTGGTGCTAGGAACATTGCCTCTTTAAGATATTCAAAGGCCTTAGTTGCTTCAGGAGTCCATGAAAATGCATCTTTCTTCAATAATGTTGTTAGAGGTGCTACTATTCTCTGTAATTCTTAAAAAATTTGCGATAATACCTTGTTAACCCAAGAAATCTGCACAACTGATTTATGGTTGTGGGGAATTTCCATTCATTAATGGCTTTAATTTTGTTAGGGTCTACCTTAACACCCTTGTGAGATACAATATGATCCAGATATTCCACCTCTTGTACTCTAAAGGAACATTTGGATGTTTTTGCATATAATTGTTTCTCCTCCAATAGTTTGAGCACCTTGTCAACATGTCGAACACGATCCTTCCAAGACCTGCTCTAGATTAGTATATCATCAAAAAATAATAGCAAGAATTTTCTAAGGAAGGGTTTGAAAATGGAATTCATCAACCCTTGAAATGTAGAAGGTGCACTGGTAAGGCCAAAAGGCATCACCAGAAATTCATAATGACCATCATGAGTTCGAAATGTTGTTTTCGAAATATCTTCAGTCTTCATTCTAATTTGATGATATCCTGAACGAAGATCCAAATTGGTAAAATAAATTGCTCCATGTAATTCATCCAATAATTCATCAATCATAGGAATGGGAAATTTATCCTTAATAGTGAGCTTATTGAGCTCCCTATAATCCGGACACATGCGCCATGATCCATCTTTCTTGTGCACCAATACTACAGGGGCAGAGAAAGAACTTTGACTAGGTTGAATTATACCAACCTCTAACATTTCGGTAATCATACGTTCAATTTCCCTCTTTTCGACATAAGGATATCTATAAGGCCTGATGTTTGGAGGAACACTTCTTGGAGTCAAATGAATAGCATGATGATGATCATGAATAGTTGGTAGTCCTTTAGGAGTATCAAACACCTTGGAATGATTGTCCAAGACTTTTTGGAGATCTCGAGAAATAGATGATTTTGATGTTAGAACTTCTAGTGAGCGTAATTGTGAAATTACACCTCATTCTTCTTTCTTCATAAGATTTTTCATGACATTAGAGCTTATTATATTTCATAGCTTCGCTGCGATACGCCGTATTCGATTCCCTTTCCTTCCAAAAAAAATTTCAAGAAAATTTCTTGAAAAATAAAATCTACCGTCCCCAAAGATTATAACCATTGTACTCCTAGTACAACATTAGCACGTCCCATTTGGATGGAGAGCATTGGACTATTCAATACATATTCCCCCATGGCTAGCTTGATATTATGGGATTTTCCTGAGAAATTTATAGTTCCTCCATTTGCAACCATCACTTGACATTATGGTGTTGGGTATAGGAAACAATTCAATTCCTTGGCTACCTTACAATGAATAAAATTATGGGTACTACTCGAATCAATCAACACTATTTCCTTTTTCTTCTTGATATGTCCTTCCATCTTGAGAGTTTGAGGAGCGGTAATTCTTGCCAATGCATTACATGATATGGTCAGACTCATTTCTTCTTCTTCTAGGGTTGCTTCTTGGTGTATATCCTATTCTTTTGAATATTCTTGTTCATTTTATTCTTCCTGTTCAGAATGTATGTAAGATAATTTCTTCTCAGCACACTTATGACCTTTAGTGTATTTTCTATCATAACTGTAGCAAAGCCCTTTTGTTCTTTTTTCTTCCAATTGTTGTGGTGTCAACCTTGTAGGCTGTGGAAGTCTAGGAGTAGCAACACTTCCATATTTATAGAAGTGATTGGTAGGCTTCCTTGTCGCCATAATTTTACATTCAATTTTTCTTGCCAACTTGAATGCCTTTTCCAATGAATCAGGTTCCCAAACACGAAATTAATGTTGAATTTTATCCTTTAAAGTCCCTATAAAGACATCAATCATGTGTTCCTCTGGAATATCTATTACCCTTATATTCAATTTTTGGAAGTCCTCAATGTGCTCCACCACTGAACCCTTTTGTTTGAGATTTATCATTTGGCTAAAGAAGGTGTTGATTTTTGTATCCTCATAATGTGCTATCATTTCCTCGGTAAAAATTGACCAAGAGACAATTTTTTTATGGGAGCAAAGCCATCGATACCATATAAATATATTTTTTTCTAAATGTTAAGTTGCAATGTGTACCTTTTGTGTGTTTTGCACATTATTGAGATCAAAATATCGCTCCATCTATAGTATCCATGTTCTGGGATCCTTTCCATCAAACTTCCTCATATCCATATTTGGAATATGGTGGTTCTTCCATCCAACATTAGAGTTTATGAAATCATGGTTAACATTTATTTTGTTCTCATCATGAGTTTCCTCTACTATATTTTCACCATTAGGAAAAAAAATTTGTATCAACTTTGCCAAACCTTCGATGTCTACTTTTAGATCATTCTTCATGCTTTTCATTTCTTCATTGATCTTATCTTCCATGTCATCCATATTAGCTTCCATGCCAACTTCCATGCAATCCATATTAGCTTCCAAACCATTCATCTTAGCTTCCACGCCTTTCTTCAAAACATCCATATTAGTTTCCATGCCTTTCTTTAAAACTTCCATTTCATTTGTTGTTGCTCTTTGCGATAGGTGCACTTGCTCTTGTATTTTTTATATCCCATGTTGCATTTCTTCATCTTCATGAGTCATAGTAGAGCCTTATGAAGGCTTAGTGGGTGTTGAATTCTTTTTAGGGGGCATTTTAGAACCGAATATTGAAACATACTCTCAATAGGCCCTTGGAATCACTTCAAACTAATTTCTTTACTTAAGACTTATGCAACTCAGAAAAAAAAATACACACTTTTTTCTTGCTTTTGAGGAGCTCGATATTGAAGCTTAATTGTATATGTGATTGTGGATCTTCAATATCTGAAATTTCACCCTGAGGTAGCCCTCTGAATCCTCTTTTGAATTCCACAGGTCTGACCTAATTTGGATTCTTCAAGACAACTTTATGTCCAATCTCCCACAATGACCTAATTATGGACTAGTTGAGTAGAGAGAAATTGTGTGACTTAACACGTGTCACTTCTTCCTCCTTCGGCTCTAAAATTAATGGATAGGAAACACAGCCCATGTGATTCTGGCCAGTTTTTACAGAATTGCTATCTGATGCTCAGAGAGAGAGTTATGAACATTTTCCCATGATCACCTCTTTGAGATGAAATTCAGAAGCCTGACAAAGCCCTAACTTCCACAGATCATATCTCTGAAAGTATTGTTAAAAAAGATTTGAAATTTTTCTATGCCATTCCTTTGGATTTTGACTTGACGCTTTAAAAATTTCCACTTTTCACCCTTCGTAGAAAAAACGTTATAGAAAAAATTACGCAATGACCTGGTTACGTTAAATTTAGGAGCTTGCGAAAATCCCTAAATTCCACAGATCATATCTTCGAATATATTGTGAACCAAGATATGAAATTTTGCGATGATGTTCCTCAGGATTTTAGCTTCGCACTCTTAAAATATCAGCTTCTTAACCTTTGTAGAAAAAATGCTATAGCGAAAATTCCACGATAACCTATTTGGAGCAATGAAACCCTAGAATCCAAAGCTCTGATACCAAATGTTGTGAAAAAATCTCCAAAAATAGAAGAAAAGAGATATCAATGCCTTAGAAATAAGCCACTTCTAGAGGGAAACCTCCAATACATTACATGAACTAATAATTCTTGGATGATACAAATGACAAAACCTTCTTTCTATATATAGGAGTCCATGGGGCCATAATGTAATCCTAGTGGGGCCACAATATAATCCTAGCCGACCTAACAATAATAATGTAAGGGCATAACAATAAAAATATGGGGGTTAAAGGGGAACAAATAACAATAACGGGGTTAGACTAGCAACAATAAGGGACTATACTAGTAATACAGGGGCCTAACATTGAGAATCAGGAGACTGGGTTTTTTTATGTACAAGAAACCAATGTGGAGGCTAGAATGAAAAACATAACCACCACTACTCTCCCACAATTCCATGGCCTATAATATGAATATCCTCATACATTCATGTTCAATTTCATTGTGGTTTGTAGAACCTATGATTATACTCCTGATGAGTAGAAGCTTAAATTTTTGCCCTCTACCTTCATGGATGAAACCTTGCACTAATGCATGAACTTGGAAGGATGAAGCATTGCCACCTGGGATAAAATGAAGTAAGAATTCAATCACAAATATAGGGATTGTTGTAGGTCAAGAGAAATACAATATATATATATATATATATATATATATATATATATATATATATATATATATATAAAGGACTATAACAAATAAAATCCTTAGAGGATTATGAAGAGAGATTTGAAAACAACTACAAAAGAGATAATTGTACCCTTCACCTAGAATCCTTGAAGCTTGCGCATATCCAAGAGATTAGGAAGGATTTGATGGAGGCACTTAGTATGTTTTATGGTGGAGACATTTACCATATAACTGATGAATACATCAAGACAACATTCAATATTTATTATAGGACTGCAAGGAGAAGGGGCATGTCTAGTCAAGGCCTAATCAATTCTTCTCCCTCTACTTCCACCATCGAACATGAAATAGGGAGTATGCTAGAATAATTTAAGAGTGAGATGTTACATGCCATTTCCTTACAAATGAATAATATGTAGACAAAATGGAAACAAGAGAAGGAAAAAAGGACATTGGCTATCTTCTGCCCTAGATTAACCAAGAGGCACCCCAAAAATGAGTGCCCCATGAAAGTCATAGAGGTCTGCTTTATTTGTGAGGAGAACCACGCAACTGATGAATTTCCCTATATTATACACATGAATTTTGTATATCAAGGTGGAGTGAGTGGATTGGAGAAACTCTTTTTCATCAACCAAAGGAGACCACAAGGCCCATGACCATACCAACAAGGCATGCAGGTTGCACATTATCCTTTTTTCAATACAAATAAGAATCTATCGTTTCAACCTTTGTATTCTATAGCTCACTAATATTGTTGTATCCCCCTCCTTGGTCACATTCTCCTAAGTATCCTCTAGTTTGTGTCAATCCACCCTTCTATCCATACCAACCTCAACCTCCTCAATGGGGAAACGCTTCACAATGATGGAGGCCTTAAGAAATGCAACCCATTTCCTTAATGCCTCCTCCTCCACCTCAACCATAAATACCAAAAAATAATCCACCAAAGAATCCTGATATGCCTTCTCAACCTAATAGTAACCCAAACAATAATTCCATGTGCCCATTTTTATTTTCCTCTATAATTAAACAACTGGATTTCTGAGGAACTATTTTGTTAGGTCATGGGAGCAAGTTTAAGGAATCAATGGTTTTGGGGGAGTTTTGATTAGTTTCTATAGGATTCAATGGAATTTTTTTGGAATATTCTATCATCCTCACAACTTTCCCTTCATTTCATTGCATTCCGACAATTTTTGGAAAACAGGGTTAATATCAAGTTTGTCTCAATTAATTTCTCTTGAGGTGGCATTCTAGGAGAAATATTTGATAGAATACCTAAGTGTAATAACTTGTTAGAAACATAATGAAAATTTCTATAGGATGGGATGCTGAGAATTGATTTCTAGTGGTCAAAGAGATTGTGGTATGAGTTTATCAATTTCCCTGATTAAAAATTGTTTTAATCAGTGATTTGATTAAGGAAAATTATTTAATTAGAGGAAAAAGGCCAAAAGTGACTTAACTGAAATAAAATAGAACTAAATGTCACTTAAGATAAATTTAATATATGAGCTTCTATAATAATAAAAAAATAAAAAAATAAGATGCTCCTAGAGGCCTGGAGATCTATCCATCAAATCTATAAAAGAGGATGAGGAGATCATTTCGAGACATATTGGATTTGAGTAATTTTATGTTGAGAGATTTTGGGAAAGTGGCTCTCAACTTCAGTAGCCCCAAGACAAAAACCATTGGGTTATTCACTGAGATTAGTCAAGAACCCATCTCTCTTCTTAGTGAATTTATTCAAAATTCATAGGTTGTAATCATTATTTTCATTTCAGATTTTGGAGGCCAAGTTTCATCTTGTAGCAGATATTTGTGGAAGGTCATTCTCTCAACCATTTCTGAAATTATATGTAATATTCTATTTAATAAAATGAGTTTTTTCTTTCTACATTATTATCTTGTCGAATATTCATTTGCATATTTTATTTCATGTTTTTGACGTTGGTTTTTTGGTTCAGTTTGTGCAAATGGTTTAAGGAATTGATGATTTACATTTTAAAGTAATTGTCTACAAAATTTTATATTTGGAAAATTATGGGGGTATCAATGATAGTTTTCCTACTAGCTGGAGGGTTTCAATTGAAAATTATTCCAAGGTCTATCAATCTCAAAATTCATGGAAAATTTGTCACACTTGTATAAAATGTCCTACAAAATTTCTGACAATTTTTTCTAGGAAGTCACTGAGCTCAAATTTGAGCTTGTAACAATTTTTTTTTTTGGAGTGATATAATTTTTTGAATATTATTATATATTTCTTGAGCATAATTATGTCTAAACCTTGCAGGAAGCATCATTAAAAGTAATAAGGTTCGAGACTATCCAAACATGTCACTCGTAGCTTACTTTTTGTTGTCAATTGATATACATTGTCTCCTACTTTGTTTTTTCAGCATCAATTTATTTTGCATACAAATAAAAAAAAAATGTTAGTCAATATCTCTCTACAAATATATATTTAAACAATTTTAAAGGGTATTGGAATCATGTATTATAGTGCTACCAAATTTTTCCAACAAAGGAAAAAATCAAACCCATATAGAAGAGCATTTCTTATTGTCATATTTGTTGTTAGAAGATAAAATATTAGTATTGAGAGCATATTTTATGGTTTTTTTTGTTTTGTTTCCAAAGTATGTCTAATGTATATTATAATAGTTTGAATGTAGTTGGATCCTTTGAATGTTATCATATGTATATAACATTATATGACCGATTCATGTTGGGTATCACTCCAATATTGAAAAACTATGTTTCTAGGAGAATTCAGGTTGAGCGTTAGGGTCTTTGAAATAGATTTATATATATTGTTGAAAATATATTTTTAGCTCTCTTGAGTCATGGTTTATGTTAATGATTGTTATATATCCGGTATATTAGTTTTTTGACTGTTAGGAGTAAGACAATATGTAGGTGAGAGGTCTGGTCATACTATTGTGATATTATTGTGTACCTTTGTTGAGTTGTTGGCCAAAATATTTCTTGATGTACCTATAATTATTCAGCAAAAACATGGATTAAACCTTCATAAATTCCCTTAATAAACTAGCAACAACAATAAACAAAACCATTTCCAAGGTAATACTTTCTATTCCACAATAAGAGCAACCACGTAATTAATATGAGTTGCAATAAAACATGTTTACACTTGGGAAAAAATCGAGATTTATATGGTTTTCAGCAAAATCCCTTCTCAAATTGGAAGAACCTTCTTCAATCCTCTCCAAGGTGTATCGATTAAATTGGAAGAGCTCTATTTTTTCTCTAAAGCTAGCCATACTTTCCTTTGTACAACCCAACTATTTGGAACACCTTTTTATAGGAGTCAAACTTCTAGTTGCCTCTTGTCTCAGTACTACCATGATGTTGACTACTCATATAACCCTTAGATTGATGAAACAATAAGGAGAATCTTCAGACTAATAGTAGATACCTTTCAATATTTAGGTAAAATTAAGGGTCCTACCTTTAGGAAAAAGATAGATATTATAGAAGTCATGTACTTGGTTAGATATTATGACCTTGGGTTTGAGCTGGAGTGTGAAAAATTGATCTCGTATATGTTCCAATTCTTCTTCAGAATTAGGAAACATCATCCTAACACAGTCATAACACAAATTCATTCCATTTTTTCCTCATGTATTGGAGGCCATAATTCCATTTGCAAGATGTTGCAGTCTAAATTGTTCACCATTTGGAGGGAGGGACAATTTGTTTCACCTACTTCTTATGTACAAGCCAAAAGGTTGTTTTGGTAGGACATTGGGTTGTTCAAGAGATGGTTTATCTAAGAGGAGTTGCATTCGATTTGTGGTGACCAAATATGTAGCAGGAATGAGCTGAGGGGAAGGGTCTTTTCTTCATGTGCAAGGAACCTCAGGGACCTGACTAATGCATGGGTGAAATGAAGGATATGATGGGAGAATATTAGGAGGAAATTCATTCTGACATTGAGGATGAGGATTATCCTAGAGATGAGTCCATGGGTTCATACAATGATTCCTCTGAGGATCATGAGAGATCATCTGGGGTTATTGAGAAGATGCCAAATTTATATTATAGTGTGTATCGTGAGAAGTTAGTGGACTGTCTAGGAGCCATTCAAGGTGATGAGTGATGAGTGATAAATCAACATTATAAGCATATGATGGAGCATGAGTTAGTTGAGGAGGATTTTATACATATTATGCATAATGATATTTTCATGGAGATATAACTTGAGGTTCATGTTGAGCCCAAGATAGAGGAGGATGAGCAACCATAGTTTGGACTAGTTATTGATGAGGAGAATAAAAATTTAGAGAGAACCCCTAATGATGTATTACTTATAGACACTTGTCTTCAGGATGTGTTGGAATCCGATATGATAGTTTTGTAGGAGGTTTGTAGAAAAGAGGAGAATGGAGTTCCCATTATACGAGGGAGATGGTGGTTTATCTGTCTTTCGGTCTACCCATTTCTTAGGTACAAATAGATGCAGTGACAACCAACATAGCTATAACATTTTTAGGTAGCATCACTCTCTAGGAGTACATAGATAAGGCTTGCAACATAAATTTCCCATTTTTTCCCATTATAGGGAGAAGGGAAGAATTTATTAGACAAGTCTTATAAATGGACCAGAAAGAGAAACATGAGTTTAAAATGGACCAAATTCTACATGAAATACAAGAAAAAAGGACATCGGTGATGGTCATGCTTGTGACGGACCTTTAAGATCTATCACCAATTTCACATATGATGAGGGTCCTTTAAAAATTGTCTTCGTAAGTGTATATAGTGATGGTCCTTTAAGGTTCGTCACCAAAGCCATTTTCAATGACACTTTTGGTGAGGGTAATTAAAGCCCCATCACTAATTATCTCTTTGGTGACACTTCTAGTGATGAACATTTAATGACCCTCACCAATGCTCTTTTTGTTAGTTTTGGTGATGGTCAAAAAAATTTCGTCATCATTGATCATTGCAATGAGTTTTTGATGATGCTATGTGCCTATTAATATAATTTTTGTCAAAATACAACGATTTAAGACCATTATTGTGGAGTATTTTTTATAATATGTCCAAGTCCATAGTGGTTAGAGTCAATCAATTTTTTAAGAAGTAATTAGCGTGTATCATTTCCCTCATGTAATGACTAGATGAATAGAATTTTCCTATGTGTCAAGAAATGATTCATATGTATTAAGTTTATTATCTAGAAAATTCCCTTTGGATAAAGTTCCACCAGTTTGTGTAGGAAATATATTATTTAATACATAATCAAGTTCTGACAATTCTATTAATGAGAAAGACCTAACACTCCTCAACAATCTGAGCACACCTTAAATTAATGCTTTGGCACAGACTAACATTTCTTAGTACCTCGCATGTCTTGGAACATCGTTGTACCTAGAACATATTTTCATGACACTGACACCAGGAAAGATGGTGGCATGTGATAGAACAACATGGAACTCTCCTAGCATGCATTGCCATGCATGTAGTCCCTAGCATGCCCTGGAACACCTTGGTCGAATGCATTGACATACATTATCACTTGGAACAAAATTCCACTTGGAATGTATTGAGACTTATTATTAGTGTGTGTAGCATGCCCCTTTTGACAAAGAAAAAGTCCCAACTTATTAACCCTCTAATTGGTTCTTCCTTTTGTTTCCTTCGCACTTCTTGACACATATTGACATACCTGGGCACCCTGCACATCCTTAGCACCTAGCATGTACTGGAATATGTTGGAACTATTAATTGGCACATATAATTAGCACACCCTGGAACTCCCAAACACACTTTTTGAATTCTTGACATGCCTTGATATTTCATAGCATGCCTTACCAATGCTTAGCATACCTTTTTACTCCCTCCTTGGCATGATAGCTAGCACTCATTAATACTACTTCCTCGCAGACGTTCCTCATATGCATTAACTTCCTTTAATTTTTACCTATTTCTCCCTTAATGTTTTGTCCCAGCACTCCTTAACACTCCTCAACATGCATTAGCACTCTCTATCACACCTTAGCACTCTTGAACATTCCCTTCCACTTCATAACATGTATAAAATTCCCTGACACATACTAGCGCTTGGAAAGTCTTACCATGTATGGAATAGGTTGAGATGCCTTGGTATGATTTGGAATGGTTTAATATAAATTTTATTTGAGATAAATTATTGTAAAGTAGATGAGAAACAACAAAGGAAGACTTGGCACTCACGCACTAAGAATATGCACTTGGCACCTATTTCTACCTAGTGTTGGTGTGCCTAGCATGCCCCTCCTAGAAAAGGTAAATTGATGACTTACTAACCCTCTTATGTGCTCATTTCCTTGTAGTTTAACTTGTTTCTCCCTTTTGTTGCCTTGACAATCTCTGGCATGCATTGAAACACCCTTGCACATCTTGGCATGCCTTACAACTTGGAACATCTTAGCATGTTTGACATGCCTTCGCATTATCTCGAACATCTTAGCATTCCCTAGCATGCCTTGGAACTCATTTCATCACATCTAGCATTTACTTTTTTTCACGACTTGGGAACCCAATCAATTGCTTGGCTACTGCGGTTCATGTGAAAATATTGTCCTGCTTCAACTGTAACAACTTGACCAATTGCATCTACTACAAGTATATTGTGCCTTGTTCACGTAAGAAATACCTATAACTCATATTATGCCACTCATGTCCAAGCTCAAATTTTCCTACTTAACTAGTTACTAAGAAAAGGATCACATGATCTAGCCATTGCCATAAAAAAACTATGTAACATAGCTTACACAAGCAATATTTCACATGTATGTTCAGTTCATATAAATAGTAAAACATTAACTGAGAGTTTGAAAGAACCACAAGATGCACAAGGCACAAAAGATATAATCCGACACAAGTCGAGTGCCCCAAAACTCTTACACAACAATTTACAATATTCAATTATAGTTTAAAACATGAGAATATAGCCAAAGTGTGCCACATCTGATATAAAAAAAATAGATAAAGGAAAAAAAATGTTGTGCCTAGCACAAACTAATCTCCCTTTGTCTAAAACTGCTATGTCAAGACACGTATAACAACCGTAGGCTTTCCTCCTATAAAACCTATTATGAACTTCTCCTAACACACTTGAATTCGCTAACACTGCCTTGCACACACTCTTAATCATTCCTTTCCATGCATTTTGACCTAGTTATCCATTGATATGCCCTGACACTCCCTAACACTCTTCAACACGGATTAAAAATTTTCGACATGTGTTATCATGCCTTTTCATTATTTTACATGCCCCGACCCTCCATAGCTATCATGCCATCACAACTACCCTTACTTAATTTTCAACTTGGGAACCCAACCAAGCCCTCCCTTGACTACAAGATCTTGACCAAGTTATGGTTACTACAACTAAACTATGTTATTGAATTGTGTAGCTTGGGAGGTACTCCAAAAGCCTATTGAGATGGGTTTGTGTGAGTTTTTTCACAAAAGGATTTGTGGGAAAATAATCTAAGAAAATGGATTTTGGACCTAAGATGTGGTTTAAAATCTAAAATAAAATTGAAAAGTAAAATTAATATTTCCTAATGTCTAATTGGATAAAACACATAAGTTCTAGAGGGCTCCTAAGAGTTGTAGAAAAATATATTTAAGGAGGCCTGAGGATGATTGAAAGAACATGAAGCGAGAAGGAGTTCTTTTGGTGAAGGGGGCGAAGAGAGATGGAGTTATATAGTAGGTCGATCAATAAGAGGGCCAAGTAAGGGTTTCTATAGGGAGGCCATGATCGCCCTCCAAGAGCAAGATCATCATGTGAGGGTTCATAAGAATGTTGCATACCTTAATGGTCGGTTGGAGCTAGGAAGTAGGATGGCATAATGTTGGTTTTATTTTGGCAGATCGAGTTTAAGAGAGGTTTCTCATGAGAATCTGAGCATGCGATTTCAACGGTGTCTTTGTGTGAAGGCCGCATCAAATTCTGAAATTTTTAAATTTGAAACAAGAAACGATGAGATTGGAAACCAGAAAGGAAAAAAAATTGCACCCACACTGGTGAGGAATTTTTATGCAGCAAGAGAGAGGAATTTGGGGCATCTAATTTATTTTTCCCTTAAATAAATTTGACAATAAATTGTAATTTCATCTCATAACAACTTGTGTAAGTTAACTAAGTCATGATGGCTAAGTTATCTCAAGAAATTTTAGTTCAGGGTATAAGATGAGGAATTTAGAGGGATTCTAAAATTTTTGGGGTCCAGTTGCAGTTGATGAAATAGTGGGGTGTTGGTGTGAATTAGTTAACTCAATTAAATGAGTTAAAATTAGTTTAACTAGTTCTAATTTGGTGATGAGCTAGTGAGAGGTCATGTGAATTAAATTCGATGTAATTCACAATGAGTGATCAATCAGGTAACTGATAATTTTATATTAATGACTACATGAATGTAAGTTCCGAGGAAGACCCAGTTGAGATAGGGGTTAAAGGGAACATAACTATTAGTTATATTTATGGAAAATTTCCCATGTGGAATTATAAATTTATTGGGATGCCATGATGGATTTCACAATCAAGGAGGATTGATTTTCCTAATTAATAGGGATTTAATTTCGTAGGAATTGCATGATAAAAGAAACCTGAAGTTAGGGTGAGAATTGGATAAGCACTAGACTGATTTTTCCTAGATCAATGAGAAACAATTGGGAGAGTACTGGGGGATCTCATGAGAGATTAAGAATTGTATTTCTTCATGATTCCTTTCCTTAATACATAATAGAGATAGAGGGGCTTTGAGTAGCTTCTTTCCCCATATACATATTGTGTTGTGCGATTGATAATTTCTTTCTCTTACTTATATGTGATTGTGCGATCGTGCTTTATTTCCAGAAATTGTAGGAAGGATTCAATATATTGTTTTAGTATGTTACAAGATCACATCGAATCTCATTGGTTAGATTTTCTACGTGGTATCAGAGCAGGAATTTTTTGGATGGCGAGTTTGGAGAGAATATCAGAAGATTTTGGTATAAAAGAAAGAAAAAAAATTCATATTTGGATTCCTTCAGAAAAACTACTCAAATAGAAGAACAAAATTAGTCAAATCAGAGCTCGGATGAGGGAGATATCGTCGATTTAAAATTATCTCTTTCTTAGAAAATTTTATAATGGTGGGAGAATTAAAATCTGTGCGAGTCAAGAACCTATATGCACTTGAGGTTCCAGATGCATGCAAAGATTTGAGGAGCAAATAAGAGGTTAGAGACTTGGTGGTTAAGATGGAGCACAATTTACCTCTCAACATGTAGCCTCAGAAGTAGTATCAGAAGGTTGTGGAGTAGCTACAATTGGATAAGGAGAGACGAGACATAGTGGAAGCATCCACTCAAGCATATACATCCATGAGGGGGAAATTTCGAGGCAGATGGGCAGAGGGAGCTCATGGCATATCCGTACCTCTAGGTCAAATCTCGGGTGATGTGTAGACATAATCCTAAGATAAAAATTTGGGCAAGGTCCAATTATATGGTGTGTATCATTGATCGAACTTGGCTACAAGGAGCCCATACTACAGTAGTAGCAGGAAGGATTAGTTACATTGATCTAGTCAGATGTCAGCAAGACAGAAAACAAAGTGATAGATGTTAGATACTAGAGTGCAGATCAGAGTTGGAAATACTGCAAAGGGCACCAATGCGAATGTCAGCAGTGACATAGAGAGTCCAGTAGATAGGTGTAGTAGCTAGCATCAGTTATAAGACTCTGATGATAGATACATTATACTGACTCAACTTTGTGAAGGCTATTCAGTTTCAGGATTTGCAGGTGCAAACAACACAAGAGAAGTGTTGTATACAGAGCATTCCAAAGGTACTGAATGGGGATACATTGAATTCCTTTCTTGTTGAGAGGGAATGTTGAAGTTTTCAACAAGAAATAATGAAATTGGCATCCAGAAAGGACAAATAAAAAATGCAACCACACAGGTGAGGAATTTTGAAGTACCAGGAGTGAGGAATGTGAGGTGTCTAATTTATTTTTCCCATAAATAAATTGGACAATAAATTGTAATTTCACCTCATAACAACTTGTGTTAGTTAACTAAGTCATGATGATTGAGTTAGCTCAAGAAATTCAAGTTGTGGTGATCGAGGTGGATACTGGTGGCCACCTGCCTATTCCACTTGGGACCTCGCCATTGTCTCTTTCATTTTCCTTAATTATAGCATAATTTACTATTTTTGTCAGCTTTTCAGGTCCTGAACTTCTGAAGTCATTTTGAGACCCCAAATGACGTTTTGTGGGCATGAAAGGTCAGTAGTTATAGTCCTCAGAGAGATCTTTCTAACACGGTATCATTTGCATCAAACATAGATCATATGACCAAGTTACAACATCAGGAAGTTGGTTGCCCAAATAAACCTAACATGGCCCATAAAATCTTGGTGTTACATCTCCCCAGGTTAAGGTTTTGGTTGTTTGTGGTTTTCTATTATTTTTCAATAATAAAAAGGCCCTTGAGCCTTATTGTAACATAGTTTAGCGCATGTAGTTGCCACATATCTTCTCATAGATAAGCTACCATCGCCCAAGCTAGTTTGTTTTCCATTTTGTCTATAAGCATTTTTCAATATTTGATATTAATGAAATGAAGTGTTATTCCTTATAAATCTTTGTGCTTATGTTTATTTTTATATTTTATTGTTCTCTTGCATATGTCTAGATCCTGAGGGTCTAATATGATTCATGTAGAGGGATTCTAATATTTTTGGGGTCGAGTTGTAGTTGATGCATTAGTGGGGTGTAGGTGTGAATATTTAACTCAATTAATTAAGTTCAAATCCGTTTAACTAGTTCCAACTGAGTGATGAGATAGTGAGAGTTCTAGTGAATTAAATTAGAATTCATGCACAATGAGTGATTAATCAGATAACTAATAAGTCATTATTAATAGTTGCATGCCTGTCAATTCTGAGGAAGACCCATTTGAGATAGAGGTTAAAGGGAACATAACTATCAGTTGTATTATAGAAAATTTCCCATGTGCAATTATAAATTCATTGGGATCCCATGATGGATTTTGCAATCAAGGAAGGCTAATTTTCCTAATTAATAGGGAGCTAATTCCCTAGGAATTGTGTGAGTAAGGTAGGTTGAAGGAAGGCTGAGAATTGGCTAAGTACTAGACCAATTTTGCGTAGATTAGTAGAAGACGATTAAAAGATTGATGGAGAATATCATGAGAGATTAAGCATTTTATTGTTTCAGGATTCCATGACTTAATACACAATATACATAGATGGGTTTTGAGCAGCTTCTTTAGCTCGATACATCTTGTGTTGTGCGATTGATAATTTCTTTCTCTTACTTTTATGTGATTGTGTTATCGTCTTTTATTTCCATGAATTGTAGGAATGATTCAATATATTGTTTTAGTACATTATAGGATCATATTGAATCTTGTTGGTTATATTTTCTACATGAAATGGAAGTGAGGTTCGATACCATTTTTCCTTGTGGTGTTTAGTAGGCCACAAGGTCTGTGATAAAGACCAACATAAAAGGAGGAGGACTTGCAATGTAATCTAGAGCTAGAAAAAAAGTAGATGAATGCATAATATCGACTGAGGTAATCCTAGTTTGAGGGTCGACATTGAGATACAAAGTTCATGTCAAGATTCAATCAAGGAAATGCCAAAAATATATGGATTCATATGAGCTAGGTTGAGTCTCTTATGGAGGCAATAGTTTTGTTTCTTCTATGGGTGGATAGGGTTTGTTCTATAACAATTAGAAGTACATAAGTATAATGCCATAGTTAGGACAATTTCCTAGCATGTTTAATTCATAAGGTATTCCCTTAAAATGATGAAAATTTTCTGTAGAAGAAGATGGGTTGTGACCCTTAGAGTAGGTTTATTTATGCAATATATACTGTAGATGGTTTCCCAAGTGACTTTGACAACAATATCAAACAAGTTATATATGATATTGGTAAATACAAGAGGTAAGTAGTTTTCATTTATATGCAAAATATCGCTATAATTTGTTGTTGTACTTAATGACATGAAGTGTTAATTTACTTGTAATGTACCATATTTATAAATTATGTTTCTTTGAAATAAACTTGCGTAATTTTTTGCTAATGGTTTTCATTGAAAGAAATATATCAAGATGAAATAAAGTATTGGAAGAGATAAATTCACCAAATAATTTGTGAAATTCAAAAGTATCTGCCTCCAACATTTTTCAATGCAAAAAAACACTACTTGATACACCAAGTTGAGGATATTGAAATGTGTGGACCAGTACACACAAGGTCAATGTGGGCTGTGGAGAGGCACTTGAAATACTTGAAGGCTTTGGTTAGACAAAGAGCGCGTCTTGAGGGTTCTACGGTGGAGATATATGTGGTATATTAATCCATGGTGTATATTAGTCAGTATCTTCCTATATTAGCTGCGACAACTATGGATGTTGTGGATTTCATTTGGGATGTGAACTCCATCAAAAAAATTGAAGGGGAGCACCTATTGGGAAAAGGTAGAATGAAGAAAGTGAGAGGTAAAAGATTTATTATATATAATACATACAATGTTTCATTTTTTTACATAATGTATATGATCATAATCATTTAAGTCTTATTATTTCATCATTTATTAATTAATATAATTTACCATGATTATAAGTTATATTTAATATTGGTGAATTATTGTATTTTTATTCAGGTGCTTAAGATTATGAGGCACTACTTTTATACATTGCAAACAATATCGAGTGGATGAGTGAATGGATTGAAAGATGTAAAGATCGTTACGACAATAGGTTATCATGGAAACTATTGTCTGAATTGGTTAGAGAAGCTTATCGTAGTGGAGATGGAAATGTTATAGATAGGGAAATTGATTTAGCATATGGTTTGAAAGATATAAAGGTAAGCAATTAATTCACTTATTTTATTCAGTACATATTTTATATTATATTTATAATGTGACAACATGTTTGATTTTTCAGATAATTTTCAAGCTGTGTAAATTATATGATTAATTATTAATTGAGAATGCATCTTTTACATGTTTGGCATATTGCAGCTGAAACAACACAAGGCTATGTGGTGCAATGCTTATAAATTTCAAATCAAACAATTCAATTATAACATGAAAAATTCTGATAGTGGGATAGCTGCAGTGTTCCACATCATTAATGTTTCCTCAAGGAGTGATAGACATCGTCAAGAATATGAAAAAAGATATTATGGGTATTTAGATGATATAGTTGAGGGTGACTTTAATTCCTTAAAATCATTTTTGTTCAATGTCAAATGGTATAGGGTACAAATGAATTTACTTGATGATGACATAACACTTATCAACATGAAAATGAATTTCCAATGGTTAAAACATCGCAGTTTGAAGTAGTAAAATATCACTATGTTTTAACAAGCCAATGTGAATAGGTCTTTTACTCAAAGACTCGAAGTGAGAACGGATGGTCATTTTCTATTAGATATGATCCAAGGGGAAGGAAAATAGAGTATATTGTAGAGTAAGAAGATGATATTGATCAAGAATAGGATGATGCGGTGGCAGATGAGCAGGAAGATGCATTGAAAAACAAAGAAGATAGAGAAGATGAACCATGCGTAGGAGATGATGCAAAAATTATTGATGATGATGTCAATGAGGATATTCTTGAAAATGAAATCATTGATGATGATGATGATGACATGGTCATTTGTTTCAACACCGTTTCTGAATCAGATGTTGATATAGATGTCGATTAGTTGGATGAATATCAAGAAGATACAGAACAAAAATAATACAAATGTTGTGTAATTTTTTTTTATCATTCAATTTTTAAATTTAAAAATATATATCAATAATATTTAGGAAGTTTATATTAAGTGTTTGTAATATGAATTTGCGTAAATTGGACCATAATTATTTTTTAGGAAATTTTAACTAGCATTTTGTAAATAGTCCTAGGAAGGTGATTGACTTATTTTACTGAAAACTTAGAAAGAATTACATTATAACACTAAAAAAAGTTACAATCCAATAATTTTTATATGAGTATATTCTCATGAATGGCATATAGTGGGCATCTATAGCATGTATATAAATGTTATTTTAGGGTTAGACGTCTTTTCATGATTGGAGCTTTCATTTTCTCCCTTAAATTTATTCAAACTTATTTTGATGTAATTTGAGTGTTTGCAAGTTGTTCTCGCTTGGAGGGTATTGAACCAATCATTTTTTTTCCTGTGAGTGGAGTTTGATCAATTATTTGGGGGCAATGCGAATTTTATGATATGCGTCCATAGAAAGCATAATTGAGGTAAGGGGTGAGGACAGGATAACATGGGATTTCTTTGAGGCATATCAGAGGTCGACTCTCTTCTTGAGGGCTCTATCTAAGTCATTCACAAATATAGGTGGAAGTTGTTATCACTCGATTTGGACTTCAGGCTAAAAAAGGGAAATCAGGGTAACATCTAAACCACGCTCAGCCTTGTAGCTAGCCCTACAAGGTCAGGAGAGGTCTCTCTCTATGAAAATATATTAAAAAAAGTACAAGTATAAATTGATTTTAGGCTAGGTATAAGAATGGGATAATTTTTAAATGAATGAATAAATTTTCAGGGTAATATGGAACAAATGGGACAGTTTTAAACTGGGGAATTAAATCAGGATACAGAGTATTTCGTGGGGCAAGGTAGGCAGGAAATTTCAGCAATTAGGTTTAAATAAGGATGGAATGGAAAGACTGGTGAGGAGTTGAAAAGGGCATAGAAGATGGATCATTTTCAAATAGAAGAAAACACAGAATATTGAAGGATTTCCCAAGGCAAAGCATTAAAATGGATTCTACCTTTCTATCTTGAAAGAACTCAAACAGATATTTTTATGAATGAATGGTGAACATAACAATTTACATATGAACACAAAGGAGAGAAAACATGCTAAAACTCATACCACATGGATCCCACAAATCAGAGCTGCATTTCTTATTAATTCCCTATCAAAGACTATTACAAAGGAGTGCAGAGCATTCTCCTTAATCTCCACACTATTCCCCTACTTCTGAGTTACCAACTCCTTTACAAATGATTTACAATTACATTAAACAGACTGAAATGTTGGAAGATAGATCTAAAGAAAAAGGAAGTTGTTTTAACAGCTGAAGAACTGAAATCTGAAGATAGAAAAGAGAACCAACAATCTGCCTAAAAGAAGGAGCAGCATTACATTTGACCACTTTAGCAGATTCAATGTTACGCTTTTGAATAAAAAATAGGCAATTTGAAGAGTTGATCCTATTTTCCTGATGTTCTAAAAAATATCGGTCTCATTGTAGCTCTCGACCCTTTGACTATTTCATTCCATTATTTCTTTGAAGAAAACTAACTTCTAACAAAATTCCTTTGAAAAAAAATTAAATTAAATTATGCCTTTAGTGAAGGGAAAATCCGATTTTTGATGGAGGGAGTGAAGAGAAAGGAGGTGGGGTCTGCATTGCAATCAGAATTGATGGGGATGGGGAAGAGGGGGTACATAATAAATATTGAAAATACGGGTTGAGATGGCATCATCGCAATCAGGATTGAAGTGGGAAAGAGAGTAGATGTATTGGAATGAGGCAAAACCTCCGACGTGATTGGCATAGGTCCGATGGGGTAATATGACAAAAGGGCGAAGAAATCCATTTAAACAGATTTAAAACAAACCTTACACATTTATAAGGGAAAAAGAAATTTTTTCATTTAAAAGAGCGAAGGGATTTTTAAAATGGGGCCGATGGTATGAATCCCAATCAGAATCGGGAGATCAGGGTGCGTCAAAATATAATGTGCCAATGGATTTTGCCGATGCGATTGGGGGAGGTCCTTTATATAAATGAAACAAAACAAAATTCAATTTTAACAAAGGGAAAGGCCCTTTATTATGAATGGCAGAAGATAATGTGGTGTGACCCAAAGGTCCATTGGCATCGGGAGATCGGAGGAGGGCGGAGGAAATATTTTATTTAACAACGCCGATTGGGATGGTCTGATTGGTTGTGGGCCGTCGGATTGGATGATGAGATCGATAACAGAGGTGTAATCAAGAGTACGCCATCGGCAGATCGGATGAAACATTTTATGAAATCACCGATTGCGATGGTCCGATAGCATATGGGTCATCTGATTGAAGGGGGAAATCGACGGTGAGTATGTACATCGGGCGGGGTCAATACAATCACATCAAAGATTTTACAAAGGGCCAATCAGAATGCGTATGTTAAAAGCTGCGATTGTGATGGGAAAGGGAAGGATTTGGAATGATGATTATAATAAAACCTTAAACTTTATTATAAAGTTTAAAGGCATGAGGGGGAAGTGGGTTTTTTAAAGCACATGGGATTTATAATAAATACTTTGTAATGCGATTATGTAATCGGAATGGGACTTCATAATAAAAAAATTTAAAATTTTTATTATAAAGTTTCAAAGGAGTATGGAGGGGAAGCGGTTTAATCGCATATATATTTAAAAAATTTAATAATGAGATCTGCCATCGGATGGGGGAAAAAGGGGTTTTTATATTAAACTTTAATAATATAAATTTTAAGGGAAATATGGGAAAAGGGGAAGGGTTAGGGTATAGAGGATTTTATTCACTTAGGCATAAATTTCAATCCACGAGTCAGTTTTGAGAGTGTAGTATACCGTTGGAAATCTCGTTCCGGGTTCTTTCTGCTGGATCTACTTAGAACATGATTTGATATTAAAAATGTTGTGGAAAACTTCTCTAAAAGGCAAGGTGGTGACTTTGTGGAGATAACAGTTTCTGAATTGTGACTTATTACATATGCTGACATAAAATTACATAATAAATGATAATGAAGGCAAAGTATCATGTTCTCACCTCAAAACATGGTTTCGAGGTGAATATTACATCAAACTGATTAAAACATTTCTTTGATCTTCCAGGTGTTGTGACTTTGAGTTTATTGACTTCCTCATGACCTTGCTAATATTTATTGACACTTGACTCATTAATTTGACCATGACGAGATCCTAGAACCTCATGAGACCCATCCTATGACCTACTAACATGATTTTGAGAGTGAAAGTGACTCATGAGTAAAGACCATAGAGAGGATAATCAACAAGTTTCACATGATGGAAAACTGATGAGAAATCACTACCATCAATGACTCCATGACCTAGCGGAATGTTGAAATTTATTGGTATGGGACTCCTAATATGCAAATGAAAAAGAGAAATTTTGATCGCTGATGGTAGTATGAATAGACTGACACTAAAATTGGCTCCAATGGGGAAGGTAGCTCCTTGGAGGTGCCAAGAACACCATAGACCAAGTAGCCTTATCCATTGGGCATGGAGTCAAAAAACTAAAAACTAACATAATGCAGACTGACTCTGACTCAAGACTAAGACTGAAAACTGAAATAAAACCAAAAAATACACATATCATCCAAGTTTTATAGCCTTCACCTCTGACCCCAAACTTCAATGACTGTGTACTTGAACTCTGGCCAAAAATAACATGGTATATACAATGATGGTGACATAGTTTCTGATCCATTATCTTCAACAATGGTATTGATTCAAAAGCCTACCATTCACTGCTCCTCCAGGGAAATCTTGGCCATCCATTTCTGAAAGAAAGAAAGCATTATGTCCCTTGTATGCTAAAATCCTGTATGGTCCTTTCCACAGGTTATCAAACTTACCATGCTTCCCTTTGTCCTCATTCCTTGCATCCCATATCAACACCACATCATCTAACTAAAAAATTTCTTCTTTGTTCTTTTGGTCATAAATATTCTTTATCTTCTCCTACAATTGAATAGTGTTATGTCACACTTCCTCTCTTGTTTACTGAAGGTGGATCATCTGATTGATCCTTCCCTGATTGTCATCGTCTTCACTACCAACTTCTTGCAATAATCTCACGACTGGAACTGTAAGTGATGTGGGAAAAACAGTATCAGTACCATAAACCAATTCAAAATGTGACATACCTATGGATTTTTTACTGCTAACTCTATCTACCCACAATGCGTTGATGAGATTTCGATTCCAGTTTCTTTTGTTTTCCTCCAGCATTTTCTTGATTATATTTATCAAAGACTTGTTCGATGATTCTGCCAAGCCATTGCCTTGTGGGTAGTACGTTGTTGAATGACCTATCACAATATTGTATTTGTTGTAGAAATCGACCATATTATTAGATCTGAATGCTACTATGTTATCTATTATAATTTTGTAAGGGCAGCCAAAACTAGATAAAATATTCAATTCTAGGAATTGAATAATTACCATATATATAGCTTG
The DNA here is from genome assembly GCA_034641835.2 of Pinus albicaulis. NCBI lineage: Eukaryota > Viridiplantae > Streptophyta > Pinopsida > Pinales > Pinaceae > Pinus > Pinus albicaulis. Next base: position 1,096,719,412 of record CM076581.1, read on the forward strand.
CCTTGATGGGACGGCCTCGATCCATTTAGTAAATTAATATGTACCTGTCAGGATCCATCGATGTTGTGTTGATGATGCGGGATGGATTTCTCCTATGAAATCGAGTCCCCATTGTTGAAATGGAGTGTTTACTGAAACTGGTTTCAAAGGAAGAGGAAGCAATTTCTTCTTCCCTTGGAAAATTTGGCGTTCATGACAACTTATCACTGTTTAATACAAATCTGAAAGTAAAGTGGGCCAATAGTATCTTGATCTCAACACTTTATTATCTATAGTCTTCCAAAACAAATGACTGCCACAACCACCTTTGTGAAATTCATGCATTACCTTCTGAGCCTCTTCTTCAACCAAACAATTGAGCAGAATACCTCTAGGATCTTTCCAATAAAGAGCACTACTTAAAATGAAATATTTAGAAGATTTAAGCTTCAATGATCTACCTTTACTCTTAAACATTCTTGGAGGAGGTGAAAGATGCTAAAGAACATAAACAATATCTGAATACCATAGTGATTGTAGAAAAATTTCTAAAATTGGAACAAACAAACCTTCATCTTCATCCTCTGACATTGTTGTTATGAGTTTTATATCTAACGCATGCAGATTAGATTGGGCCATTAGTTTTTCTAGGCCTTTTCCTTTGATCAACTTTGTGGGTTTTATCTCCAAATCATACTCCAACATAGCTGCTATCCATTTACCTCTTCGACCCTCTAGATTAGTTTGCATCAGGACATCCATTACTGCTGCATTATGAACATATGCTATAGTATGTGAATGCAGAATATAGACCCTAAAATCCTTCAATGCCTTTATAAGATCCAATGCTTGTTTTTCAATAATATTATACCTCAAAGCAACATCTCTAATAGTCCTACTGAAAAAGGCAATTGGATTTTCAATCTGATCTCTCTTTTGCATCAAAACAACAGCGATAGTATGCTCTAAAGAGAATGAAAAAATAATAAAGTCTTGAGTATAGTTGGGACTAATCAAGACTGGGGCATTGGACAAGGCAAAATTTACCAGATTAAATGACTTGATAGCTTCCTCACTCCATTTTAAAGTGCTATCCTTCTTCAACATATTAGTCATTTCTCTTAAATGTTCGGCCAAATTGGGTATGAATCTGTGCAAAAAGTTCATCTTACCATTAAATTCCTGAATCTCCTTTTTGTTTTGCGGAAGATCTATGTGCTGAAATGCCTCTACTCTAGATGGGTTAATGCGGATGCCATATTTAGAGATGATATGCCCCAGCAAATTGCCTTCATCCATGGCAAAGAGACTCTTCTTTGGATTGAGAAAAATCCAAAAGTTTCTGCATTGCTGAAAAATAACTCTCAAATGGTGCAAGTGCTCATCATCAGAACCAGAAAACATTGTCAGATCATCCAAATAAACAACAAGAAAAACATCTTTTTCATTGGTAAAAGCAATGTCCATTTCTCGCTGGAAAGTGGCTCCAGCGTTCTTCAGTCCAAATTGAATTTTGGCATACTGGAAGGTTCCCCAGGGTGTTGTGAAGGCAGTTTTGTCTTGGTCTTTCTTATGCAACAAGATCTGATTGTAGCTTGAGTAGCCATCAAGTAGTGACATCCTAGATGCTCCAACTACTCTCTGCAGAATATGGTCCATCTTCGGAAGTGGATAATTATATTTTAAGGATGGTTTATTCAGATTTTGAAAATCTATGCACAACCTTATCTCTCTAGTATTCTTACACACCGGGACCAAATTTGAAATACAGTTAGAAAATCTAATAGGAACAATGATACCAGCTTTATACAATCTGTTTACCTCTTTTTCAATGGATGGAAACAACTTCGGATTGATTCTTCTCAGCTTCTGTCTAAATGGCTTCTGATCTGGCTTGATGGGAATAGTATGCTAAATTATGTTCTTGTCATACACATTCAAATATGAATAATCCCATGTAAACACATTAGAAAATTCAGAAAGAAATTTAACATACTTTTCCTTTACCTCAGGGGACAATGCCTTTGACAACTTCAAAAACTTGGGCTTGTTAGTTGTTCCAAAATTCACATCTTCGACTCCTCTCTCAGTAGGCAACAAGCTTGGTTTCTTTGCAACATCATCTTGATCAAAAATCTCCTCTAAAGGTATAAGACCTATAGGAATTACATTATATTTTAGCTGCAATATTTCCATATGATTTGCTTCCATTTCTTGATCATCAAACTCATAGTCACCTTCTATTGGAGTATCTTTGAATTTTCCATCACTCTGCAAAAAAGCATTAATCTTATTGTCATCCCAAAACACTTTCCAATATCTTAAATTGTTGGGAACAACAGGCCTATGTTTGACATAGATCTCAAACTTGTTGCTGGAGTTCATTGGAATGTTCAAATTTCTTGCTGTAGTGGCAAGAGAATCATCAATAATGTTCTGCATCTTGTGTACTGCTGTCAAAGTGTACTCAGGGAATGTCTTCAAGATATCCAAGACTACATTTCTGTATGCTCTCAATCATGGATGTTTTTCTTGGTACTCTCCTTTGACCTGTTTGATTATTAGCTCGGAGTCTCCGTAGATAGAAATCCTCTTTGCATTCAACTTTTTCAAAATTTTTAGACTTGCAATCAAAGCTTCATACTCTGCTTCATTGTTAGAGCAGTCAAAAGCCAAATTATAAACACATAATCTAACATTACTCGGAACATTTTGAGGCTAGAAAATAGGGCTCTGAATCCATATTCTAATGCTAGCTCCATCCTTACCAACAACTCCATCAAAGTCCATGCTCCAAAGGCCTTTTCCTTCTTCTTGTAGATGCTGAAATTTGGCTTCTTTCTCTTCTTTACCTTGACTGATTTCTGCATCTCTCTACTGTTCACTTTCCTTTTGCTGCTGGCGGGCAGGAGGCTGAGCAGTGCTTGTTGCTTTATCTTTTTCCTGTTTGAGGACTTCCCTAAAATTCTTTGAAATCTCAGGTATTTCGTCTACTTGTACCAAATAAACATTCTCATCATTTAAACCACCATATGCATATAAGACAAAAGACTCTAAATCTATGTGGACAACATTAATGGGGTGATTTACTAGCTTCTCTTTGCTAGGGATCATATATTTCGTTTTCTTATCCCTATATAGTTTTCTTAGCTAACCAAACACGGGAATAGTGGCATAAGAGAAGTCAAGCTGCAGAGTTCCTTTAATTTTTGCACCCCAAGACCTAGATAGAAGAATTTCAAACCGTGGTGGGACATCGGCAACAAAAACATCCATCAAGACATTCTTGGCTAGGATTTGATCTAAAGACACTACCAAGTCTTTGATAAGTCCAATACAATGGACCTTACCTGAGTCAAAAGAATACCAGTAATGATATTTATGGGTAATATCAAGTCCTAAATTTTCCATGATGGCTTTGGGCATCAAATTATGTGAGGCTATGGATTCCAACACAGCATTATGTAAGATGAACTCATGTAATCTAAGACTCAGGTAAAAGGGAGGGACTTCACTTTCTTCAGATTGATCTTTTGTGGCTGGACCAAAAATGAGTTCAGGGTAGTCATCCTCTACATTCACCATATTATAAACAGAGTCTATTTTCAAAATTCTAGACAACTGATTTTTATAAGTGCTATTTTTCACCAACTCAGTCAAGGGCATAGACACTTTCAGCTTAGAAATTTCATTTTCTAAATTAAAATAAGGAGCTTTTTCTACCTCTTTAATGGGAGGGTATTTCTTCTCTACTTGCTCCTTTACTGCACTCTACTGGTTATTTTCGATTGTAGCATTCATCGTTGAAGGTGCTTTTCTAGAGGAAGGGTCGGCTGGCTCTTTTCCCTTCTTCTGAGAATCGTTCTTCATTTGGAGCTCTTTTCTTTTCTGAATTGGACTGATCGGAACTTCTCTGTTCCTCAAAGAATACTACCTTTTTTGGGCCGATAAAGCGTTAATTTACCCTCTCTTGTAGTCATCGGACTCTGTTTCATTAGGAAAAATGAAATATTCATCTTTTTGAACATCTACAATCGCCGTAAATTCCTCATCTTCAGTGAGAAAAATTGGTGCACTATCAGCTGTGAAAAAGTGATTGGTTTCAATCACAAGATCATCATCCTCATCTGTCTCCTTTCGCTGAACATAATTCTGCTATAATGGAGTTCTAATTTGCTGTTGTGATGGTGCTTGGTATTGTGCTCTCTGTTCTCTCTGCTTAATTCTGAATTGCGGTTGCTGCCCTCTGAAATTTGGATTTCTTATTTGAGGTTCCAGTCTATCTGTAATGGTTAATCGATCAACCATATTTTTGACTATCCAGATCAAAGTGTCCATCTTGCTTTCTGAAGGAGAGGCTTTTTCTTTCACCATGACTCTGTTTTTAGCACTGGTGCATGCTCCTTTAGCTAGAAGATTAGCTTCTACACTTACAGCTATCTTCTGCAAGTCTTCAAGCGTAGTGGGATCTCTTTCTCGCAACTGATATGCCATATCAACATCAAAGCCATTTGGAAATTTGAGCAATGCTAATCCCACAAGAGGTTTCAGGTTACCCGGAATAACATTATATATAGAATTTAATATTAGAAAATAATCCTGTACAGTTTCACCCACATTTCTCTTAATATTTTCATACTCAGACAAAATTTGGAGTGGGTTTTTCCTTACCTCCCACCGGTCTAAGAACTGTGTGTCTAACTCCTAAAAAGTGTGGAAAGAGCCTGTTGGTAAGGCTCTAAATCATTTTCTAACTTCACCTCCAAAGCTTGGGACAAACAACCTTGTAGTTACATTCTCTGCCTCTACCTCATGTAGATAAAAAAATTCATTGATCTTATCAACATGCTGCTGGGTTGTGATGCTTTGAGTGGCATCAAAGATAGGAATTTTATTTTGATAGTTAGCAGGCATATCATTCAGGACTTGAGGTAAAACTAGGGTGCATACCGGGCAGCCATGGCTCTAGGTGGATTTACAACCGTGTTTGTAGTACAAGGATTTAAGGGAGGTGTTAATGGAGGAGATTAAAGTTGAGAATTGACTAATGGGAATGCTGATGAATTAGGAGGAGGAAATGTTGTTCCTGATGAATTTTAAGGGTCAAGGATATTAGTTACAATGATGGATGACTGAGAGTGATTCAAAATGTAGTCATCAATTGAGGAATTTTCCCTTTGAACTTCAATATCTACAAGGAATTATGGATCTAAAACTGTGTCATCAAGTGTAGTTTCAGACTTATTTCTAAATAAAGAAAGCTCAAAATTCTCATCAAAAGAAAGATCTTCTACAAAAAACCACTCACTAGGCCATGTATGGGATCTGGAGATAGGTCTAGGACTAAGTGATCCCTCTTGTCTTCTGAAAATTCTTGGAATCAGATTAGGATTCTCAAACACAGGGGGAGGATTTGGATCAGGATTGGCCCTTGTGTATCTTCTTGAAGCTAGTGTGGTGAAATTTCTACTGTAGAAAATTCTATTTCAGCCTAGCAAACTCTGAACATCATCATCCAAAGTTCAGAAATGTACAAGGAAAATATTACTGGGGTGATCTGTATTTATGCTAGAAATATATTATGACTGTGTTTCTTTAGAACAAGTGCCTGTATTTGTATTCCCTTCCAAAGCGCTTTAACAATTCTTCGCTTTGCAATAATATTCAAACTTTTTCAAATAGATCTTTCAAAGGTTCATAGGCAAAACTTATCACTCCGGTCATAATATCAAAATATTATAACAATGGCGCAATTCCTTTAAACAAAATACCAACCTTCGACCTTATATCATAAACCCATTTATTCTACCAATGCGACACACATTTCATTCAACCGGGGCCCACGCATCCATATTTCACCTTTTTATGAATTAAATAAACATATAATAATGAAAAAACCTTCGGATCATACCTAGAATTATTGACCATGCTCTTCACTGCGTGATTGCCGTCGGATCCAACATTCTCTAGATCAGATGATCCTCATCAATTTCACGTTTTTTCAAAGGCCGAGGTTTACCACATGAAAGTTCCGCGATATGGGTGGTATTTGGGTGATGATGTGCCCAAATATTACTCGATCGTGTTTTTTTTGGTGTGGTTTTGCTCCGGGCCGAAATCAGTGTGACACAGGCAGTATTGGTTTCTGAAACCTACTTCTGATAAATAATTGTTCTTTAATTGTGGTTTGGCACTTAAATCCTTGTGTTAACTCAAAGGCTGGGTCCCACTAATATTTACTCCACTGGCAACAGAAGAAAGCCTTTTTTTATTTCGATAACAGATATTTCCAAGGGATTTCCGCGTTCTATATAACCAAGGTTTTAAACTTGAGACAGAGGTTTTCAATACTCTTTATTCACACAGGGCCTGACTTAAAACAGAATAAACATTCAATTTGAGTGTCGAGAACATAAGATCGAAGTCATTCAGATCATATGTGTCCCTAGTGGAGTTGCTAGAAATGTTATCACCTGATTTGGACCTCAGGCTGAAAAAGGGAAATCAGGGTAACATCTAAACCATGCTCAGCCTTGTAGCTAGCCCTACAAGGTCAGGAGAGGGTTGTCTCCATGAAAATATATTCAAAAAAGTACAAGTATAAACTGATTTTAGGCTAGGTATGAGAATGGGAGAATGTTTAAATGAGTGAATAAATTTTCAGGGTAGTATGGAACAAATGGGACTATTTGAAACTGGGGAATTAAATCAGGATACAGAGTATTTCGTGGGGCAAGGTAGGTAGGAAATTTCAGAAATTAGGTTTAAATAAGGATGGAATGGAAAGACTAGTGAGGAGATGAAAAGGGCATAGAAGATGGATCCTTTTCAAACAGAAGAAAACACAAAATATTGAATGATTTCCAAAGGCAGAGCATTAAAATGGATTCTACCTTTCTATCTTGAAATCATTCAAATAGAGATGTTTATGAATGAATGGTGAACATAACAATTTACATATGAACACAAAGGAGAGAACACATGCTACAACTCATACCCCATGGATCCCACCAATCAAAGTTGCATCTCTTATTAATTCCCTATCCAAGAATATTACAATAGAGAGCAGAGCGTTCTCCTTAATCTCCACACTATTCACCTACTTCTGAGTTATCGACTCCTTTACAAATGATTTACAATTACATTAAATAGACTGAAATGTGGGAACATAGATCCAAAGAAAAATGAAGTTGTTTTAAGAGCTGAAGAACTGAAATATGAAGATAGAAAAGAGAACCAACAATCTGCCTAAAAGAAGGAGCAGCATTACATTTGACCACTTTGGCAGATTCACTATTACGCTGTTGAATAAAAAATAGGCAATTTGAAGAGCTGATCCTATTTTCCTGATGTTGTAAAAAATCTTGATCTCATGGTAGCTCTCGGCCCTTTGATTTTTTCTTTCCATTATTTCTTTGAAGAAACTTTTAATAAAATGCCTTTGAAATAAAATAAAATGAAATTATACCTTTAGTGAAGGGAAAAACCGATTTTGGATGGAGGGAGTGAAGGGAAAGGAGGTGGGGTCCGCATTGCAATCGGAATTGATGGGGAAGAGGGCATACACAATAAAATATTGAAAATACGGGTTGCGATGGCATCATCACAATAGATATAGGAGCGGGAAAGGGAGTAGATATATTGGGATGAGGCAAAACCTCCAATGCGATTGGCATAGGTCCGATGGGGTAATATGACAGAAGGGCGAAGAAATCCCTTTAAATAGATTTAAAACAAACCTTACACGTTTATAACAGAAAAAGAAATTTTTTCATTTAAAAGAGCGGAGGGATTTTTAAAGTGGGGCCTGGGGTATGAATCGCAATCAGAATCAGGAGATCAGGGCGGGTCAAAATATAATGTGCCAATGGATTTTTCCGATGTGACTGGGGGAGGTCCTTTGTATAAATGAAATAAAACAAAATTCGATTTTAACAAAGGGAAAGGCCCTTTATTATGAATGGTGGAAGATAATGTGGTGGGAACCGAAGGTCCATCGACATCGGGAGATCGAAGGAGGGCAGCGGAAATATTTTATTTAACAACGCCGATTGGGATGGTCCGATTGGCTGTGGGCCATCGAATCGAATGATGAGATCGACGACGGAGGTGTAATTGGGAGTATGTCATCGGTGAAGCTCAATCGGATGAAATTTTTTATGAAATCTCCGTTTGCGATGGTCCGATAGCATATGGGCCGTCCGATTGAAGGAGGTGATCGACGGTCAGGATGTACATTGAGCAGGGTCAATACAATCACATCGGAGATTTTGCAAAGGGCCAATCGGAATGCGTATGTTAAAAGTTGCGATTGAGATGGGAAAGGGAAGGCTTTGGAACGGGGATTATAATAAAACCTTAAAATTTATTATAAAGTTTAAAGGCATGAGGGGGAAGTGGTTTATTATAAGCACATGGGATTTATAATAAAGATTTTGTAACGTGATTATATAATAGGAATGAGACTTCATAATAAAAAACTTTAAAATGTTTATTATAAAGTTTCAAATAAGTATGGAGGGGAAGTGGTTTAATCGCATATATATTTAAAAAATTTAAATAATGTGATTTGCCATCGGATGGGGGAAAAAGGGGGTTTTATATTAAACTTTAATAATATAAAGTTTAAGGGAAATATGGGAAAAGGGGAAGGGTTAGGGTACAAAGGATTTTATTCACTTAGGCATAAATTTCAATCCAGGAGTTAGTTTTGAGAGTGTAGTATACCATTGGAAAGCTCTTTCCTGGCTCTTTCTTCTCGGTCTACTTAGAACATGATTTGATACTAAAAATGCTGTGGAAAATTCTCTAAAAATCAGGGTGGTGACTTTGTGGAGATAGTAGCTTCTGAATTGTGACTTATTACATATGTTGACATAAAATTACATAATAAACGATAATAAAGGCAAAGTATCATGTTTTCACCTCAAAACATGGTTTTGAGGTGAAAATTACATCAAACTGAATAAAAAATTTCTTTCATCTTCCAGGTGTTGTGACTTTGATTTTATTGACTTCCTCATGACCTTGCTGATATTTATTGACACTTGACTCGTTAATTTGACCATGATGAGATCCTAGAACCTAATGAGACCCATCCTATGATATACTGACATGATTTTGAGAGTGAAAGTGACTCATGAGTAAATACCATAGAGAGGATAATCAGCAAGTTTCATATAAGGGAAAACTGATGAGAAATCACTACCATCAATGAATCCATGACCTAGCGGAATGGTGAAATTTATTGGTATGGGACTGCTAATATGCAAATGAAAAAGAGTAATTTTGATCGTTGATGGAAGTATGACTAGAATGACACTAATAGAAGTGAGGCCGCTATTAAGTAATCGAGGTCCTCCATCCTCTTCTTCTCACTTTTATTTTCTTTGTTTTGATTCTTCTCCACTTAACTATCAGCTGGACTTAGCTTCTCAGTTAGATTTCTTATGTGCCAAATCCATATTTAAGGATAGCGATATTGAATCACACTTAACTAAAGTTAAGCTAAACCCTTCATAATGTTTATGCTTTGGTTGTTTTCCTCTCTTCCTTGTAAAGGAAAAAAACTCGTTCTGAGTTCCTTCGTAACCTAAACACCAAATTACTCCATATTCATCTAACTTTCAAAGAAAATTTTCTTCCCTTTAATTTGACAATGAAAAATCCCATTAGGATGTGACGTTGTTATGAGTGAAACTAATTTCCGTGGAAATGACAGAGTGAGAAGTGAAACTATGTCCTCTAACTTTGCCTATGTAAAACTAAATAATAGAGAAAATCAGTGATAACCATCAAAGTATACCGCATCTTCTTATTTATAAATGCAAAAGCCACTTTTTGTTGGAATCATGATTTTCGTTGGTCCATGTTGGGAAACACATGGGGAGCATTGAACCCAATGTCCAACACCTTTACCCCTATTTTATAAAATTTAGATGAAGCTCAATCTGAATTTTATATAATATTTATTCTATTATAAATAAAAAAAATTATATCTAGTGATTTAATTTTTCAAAATAGTCTTGCAAAATTTTCTATTTCTTCCATATACTCTACACCTTTACACTTTTAGGAGCAGAAATTTCTAATTAGTATTAATATGAGATATATTAAAATTAACAAACATTGGTAATCCTACTCCATGAAGATCTTTAATATGAGATTCATACCAAACAAATTTGTGTGTCACGGGAAAGAGAGGAATGTTTTCAAGTCTCATATGTTTAGCCATAGGAAACAAGCCACGTGGAGACTTACTCCTGTGAAGAAAACGGGTAAATACAAATCGTATGTGTGTGAATGAATGAATGCCGACCTTCTAAGGGAGGGATTTAAGGTAACCATACCTATTACTCGTCTGTTTCACGGAATCTCCCCAGGGTTTGAAGAAGCTCTAACCAACCTATCTATCTTAAACAAAAAGGAGGATGTTTCGTGCCAAAAATCGATCGAATTTCCATTGTTGTTCTTCTCAAAAGTAGCCAAATCTACCCAGTAATTTCATCACTCAGAAAAATAATCAGGAGGTATTCATTTTATCCTATCTAATTTGGTGGTTTTCCCATAAAAATTGGTGGGGTTTTTAACTACGCGGATTCCATTAAGACATATTTGGCCGAGACTTTGGCCAAAATCTTATCCGAAGTTAGGGTTTATCTCTAGAATATTTGATACCATGGGCATCTTGGCAATGAATTTGTTGTAATAGGCTAGTGATTCTACTAGATTCTATGGATCTGGGCCTGGGTGTGACAAGCGACATGGTGTCGATGGATCCAGATTTGTTACAACTACAGGATTTCCATATGTTTTCATTGAAGTCTAATCCCAACAAGGCGCATATCGACGAGTTCTTCTCCCAGTGGCCTTTTCTTCTAGAGATAGCAAAAATTTTACAACTTCTTTGTTTACGTTTTTTCCCTCTCTTTTGTTTGATTCAACTTTATCGTTTTATGCCCAACATGGTTGTTTTTAACTCTAGAATTGGCCTTTATAATTCCCCATCACACTTAATAACAGCTAAATAATTTCACAATCTGTTGTGGTGATCCATGATTATTAGTGGTTGGTGAGCTAGGATTATTGGCATTATCGTTTGGGTTGGCTGCATTTGGTGATTTAAGATGCCCTATTACAAAATTTGATATTTAAAATGTTTTAAAAGTTGTAAGGACTAAGGGTTCGAGTTTTTTAGATACGACCTACCTGGACACCTCTGTTGAACCCTAGAATATGCAGCATCGATGAAAGTTTTCCAAATCAAATATTGCCACTTTTTTAAGCGATGCCTTTAGAATCATTCCTACAACTGTAAAAGCCAGTAGTATAACATTTGCTTGACCTCAAAGAAGAAATTTTCTACACGTAAGGCAAAGGTGTATCACTTTTATAATGTAAGTTACCATAATGTTGCAGGCTTACCATTATGTACATGAATTAACACTCTTCCACAAGCCACAAATAGAAAATATATTTGTGTGATTGGTGGGCATATAACGGTAACCTAAGTTTAACCTTACTAAGGTGTTTAAGGACTCTTCTCATGAATGCACAAAGCTTGTCACATGATGTTATGTGTCTGGACCTCTTGCCACATAATCCTCACTGCAAAGTTGAGGAAGGCTTCAAATTTTTTGAGTGTGCTACCGGTCAAATACATTTAAAATTAAATTTGAATAATAATTATGCTTTGAAATATTATAACCTGATGGAAAATTAACTGGTTTCTTCATTCACCTTGTCATAGACAATGTAATTTTTACTAGAAAGTGCCTTGTATGCATTTTCTATGTTATCACCAAATTGATTCATGTTGGGCTACTTCAATGGTCAACTTGGAGCAACTTTTTCATACCAACGTTTGACTGAAGATTAGCCTCTTCATCATGAGAGGCCTCTCTCAAGGTAACTTATGTTTTCCAGTGAAAATTCAATTAGATGGCTAACTCTATGACTGTAAATTGATCATGACTGATTACATTGAAAATGTAAAGGAATACTACCATTGGGAAAATGGAGTCAACATTAGACAATTCAATGAAATAATCCTTCTTGTCGAAATAGAGGCAAATGGAAGTTTCAATGAAGATATGGTACACACAAACAACACAGGAGGAAACATCAGTGTAACATATAAAGGAAGTCAGAGAATGTTACCATGAGTTATGAGTAATTAGACATAAAATAACTGCAGATATTAAACATGAAACATATAAAACATATGACTCATTGAAAACCTCAATCAAATCTCAGGTCAAGAAGTAAAATATCACTGTATATTACTGAAATTGAAATTTTTTTTACAAAAATAGCAGTGTAGTACAATACTTTCCAACCCTTTGATATTTGATCTTCTGTATATAAATAGACTCTTTTTACATTGCATAGGATGTTCTATCCTCGATCCTTGACTCTCACAGCTAATCATAACTGACAACTCTATTTCTATAACATAAAAATACACCTTTTCAAATAAGAGTTTCTCTCCTAATGAGACTCTAATTACATTTATTTCCTCCACTTCTCTAATAGAGCGATCATTACATAGATAAGGATCAGGTGCTCAAATGGAATTCTCCATGACATGAGACATAAATACACTTTCCAAAAATTTAACAACAATTGTCCTATTATCTAGGAAAGGATCAATAATAACTATCATTCTGTCTTCATGTTGTTTTGTATGAGTGGTACATATGTCAAGTGATGAATTTTTGCTGAGATGTATCATTATCTATTTGGATGCCTCCACGTGGATTTATTTTCTTCCATATGTCCTTTGAACCTTCAAAAATCCTTCAAAAACACCTCGCTGCAAAATACAATATTATTTAGGCAGTTTCGTAGTGTAGTTTAGTAGCGAGATGGTTTCTGTATTTTCACCCTTCCTTCTGCCACCTCTGCTGGTGAAAAACATTTTTTAGGTAAAAATATATATGTTAAGACAACCTCCCTCCTTAATTCTTCATAAAATTTATTTTAGAGGCCAAAATAAATCCTCAAAAATTTTGTAGCGTTTTTCAGCCTTGAAGCCTAGAGCTCACTACGAAACTACCTGATTATGGATAAAATTCAAAGTTATCCCTTTTTCATCAAAATTTCACCTGTAGGTCTGAAAATTGATATGATGAAATATTATAAGGCAAACTTTCCTCTTACACTCTTCAAAAAGCATCATTTTCACCTTTAGCAAGTTAATTTACCAATAAAATGACTGTTTTTTCTGAACAAATAGGGTTCAAATATTAGCTCCTATCTCCATATGCTTGATATTTGTTTCAAAACTGAAGGAGGTTTTTGTATTTCAAATTTTTTTGAATAAAAAACTCTCTTGTTTTTTTGAAAAACATCACCAGCTATGCAGAATCTGCATTACAAAAACATGTATAGAACAGGAAAATTATGGATTCTCAAAATAGGTCCCAGAGACATTTTCGAATCTCCAAACTGGTAGAACTTGTGAGAAAAGTGAAGGAGGTTATTTTTCATTGTTATTTTCTTGACAATAAAGTCTTTCGGCATTTCTGAATTTATCTCTATTCATACATAATCCTCTGTTGAAATTTACTTCTCACACAATCCAAAAACACAACAAATTTTCTTGTAGCTCCACCAAAAATTCAAGCAACTTGAATTGGTTAATTTTTTAGAAAATATACGGTCCTCCATGAATAGCTTACAGTCAATTGGATTCTATCCAAGCATAGAGCCTCATTTGTATGCTTTCTCCTTCATGGACAGCTTCCTTTATAACCAAGTTTCCTTCTTAAACATGTGACACCTGTAAAGAAACAAATTGACGAAGAGTTGTTTTGCAATGGGCTGGACTCTTCCAAGGTTACAAACCACTGATACATGAAAATTATAAAGTGTTAATGACAAAGAGGAGCTTGGGTTATTGGCTTAAAAATTAATTTGACATCTTGAGGGAGGATGATGACACATGTGACCAAAAAAAACAATGATGAGACAAAATATGATCTTACATGCTTGGGAATTATGAAAACTAACTTCGTTGACCTCACCTTTGTCTTCATCCATCAAAATTTGACACCTCACACCACTCTGACACTCTTCGTAGGAAAAACCTAGTTTCATAGCGAAAACCATTTCAGGTAGTTTTGTAGCGAAAATTGTTGATTTACCATATAATTCTCTACGAAACTGTGTAAAGCATGGGAATGAAAACTAAATTAGATGAGGTAGATTTTAATGATATGACATCATTTTATGTGGGTTTTAGACTTAGGGTATACATCACCAAATGCCATTTTTTCAGTCATTTCATGAGAATTACTATGAGATAGGATGAACCTAGGCTAATGAAATGTAGAACCCTATCAACGAGAGTGTTTAAACTTATGAGTGATAACAGTCTATTTGGTATGGAGCCATGCATAGTCTAACAATGGTAATGGATTTTTCATTACACCTTTATGTCGGAACTCAAGAGGTTGTTAGTCACTATCTCTATAGTTTCCAAACTTGTAACATTATCAATTGGCAAGTAACCTTTCTAGAAGCATTGAGTAAATAAAATCGCTGAATATTTAGATGAAATATTCTCCATAGTCACAGCAATGGATATGTGGCATTATACACCCTCAACAAGAATATTTTAATTTTCAATATTTCACAATCTATAAAAATTATCTAATTTTTCTTTTGGGATCTGTATTTTATATTCTAGGAATTATATTCCAAAGCATTAAAGAAGATATTTCAGTGAAGACTTCCAGAATTTTATTGTCATTGTGATCAATAAACAAAAAATAAGCTACATCAAATGGAAATGACTATCATAAGGTACCGAGAGTTTATGTTCATATCATATTTCAGAAATTTGTCTATGGCTTATTATTTCTGTCCTTAGCAGATCATTGTGTAGCCAATAAATGTGCATTAAAATTCACCTTTAATGCCTTAAATTATAGAGAAGGTGATTCTTCCCTTGTCCTTGCCAAAGACAGAGATTGTCATACATAATCTATTGATGTTTGAAAACACTATCAAGTGAGACATACTTTTCTTGATGTACTATGATGCCACCTCGTGTTACGCTATGCAATTATTATGCTTTATTTTGGATAACCCCATCTCTAATAGATGTGTTTAGTGACCACAAAGGAAAATAAATTGATTTTAATGTCATGATTTATTACCCTTTCTTTGGGATTATCTTAGCTCCAACAGGTGTGTTTGGAAGAATCAAAGATAAATAAATTTATTCAAAGTTGGATTACCTCATTGAAATTTCAAAATGAGGAAAGAAGAACAATAGAAAAAAATGCACCTAAGAACCAATTATTAGCACACAATACTAGAGTAGGTGAAGCATAATGCTATACTTAACAACCTATATTATTTTAGAGACTATGTGTAGATGAAATAAATGAATAGTGAGTTAAGTAAATGTAAAATGTGTGGAGTTTTTGCCAGTAATATCCTCATAAAATAACATAGCCTCAATTCCCACTGACAATATTGCAATGTTCCATTGAGGACACATAGGGTTGGGGGTGTACCCCCATGCTTCGAATGCCCTTGAGATTGAGTTTCCTGGAAAAACGTTTTTCCATTTCCCTATTTTGTGAAACTTGGTAAAGGGCACAACAAAATGTTTTGCCAATATGCCAGATGTGGCTCACAAAATGGGGGCTTGTGAGCACCCCCCTCCCAAAACGGAGGATGCCTCAGTGTCCCACATGGATATTATTTTCCAGAAAATCCTACGTGGACAACAAGAAGTATAAGAAGTGTAGCCCATGTGACAATTAAGTTATCATAGTTTGTATAATTAGTTTTATGGGTTCCTTTATACTTTTTTGTATACCAAATCTATTTTTGGGAAAATAGTAAAGCTGTTAGTTTCAACCATTTTGTGAAAGAAGTCTTCTTTTATACGGGGAAAATAGGAAAACCTCGATAAATATTCAAACATGATAAATGATAAATCATAATAACAATGGTGATTGATGAATTAGATTTGTGTTTGTATATTTCACCATTTTGAGTTTAGTTTTAACGTTTTACAATGCACAATTTTGAATTTACATGGGATGGATTGTTATGTGAGGATTTTAGTTTTTTATAATTTTAGAGACAACCCTTCCTATTCTAGGGACCTTGATACCCCCCCTGTCTCCATGAATTCCCCTTAAATTTGGAGCATGTCTCCAAACATCCCTCATGCGTATTTCCATGCACCTGTCTTGGAAACTTGGTGGAAAATTGCAATTCTACATAAAATAAAATATCATTTGATTGACTTAATATCATTATGATATGGTGCATTGTTCCCTCTATGGAAATTGATTCTCAGGTGTAGGAGCCATGCTCTCTCTTCCCTCATTTTGCTTCTTTCCCCAACATACTTTGACATTTGCGCGTGGATCGCATGCTTGACATGCTTTTGCTCTTAGTTTTGTCTTTGTACTAATTTTTTTTCTATTGACTATATAATTAGCTCTTTATCTTTGTTTATTTATACAGGAGCTACATTTGTACTCCCACTCTGTATTTTTACATTGCCTCGAATTTTTAGGCCCATTGACTAACTTGGTGGTAACTTGTTGGACAATAATAAAATTAACTTGTTTTATCCTATCCAACATGCTACTCAATTAACCCTGAACTATTGGCAGAGGTCTCTAAGAAATTCATTGAATTTCTTATAAGCTATACCATATATATATATTTTTGTCTCAAGTTAATCATGTCATACTTCATTAGCCACATTACCTCATTCCAACTTTTTGAAAACCAAATTATGCATGCTAATTAGAGTATATATTGTTAACAGAATCTGCGTTTTGGTTTTCTTTTATTTCTTATAAAATTCTTCGTTTAACTACTAATACAAGCATGAAATGCCCAGTCGATAGTTTATACAAAAATGGCCTCCAAACGCAACGACCAGAAGGAGTAGCTAGGATCAAAATTAGGTTGGCTACGCACCAAAAATGCTCGCTAGACTTTCATCAGTTCCTTGGGCACACGATAATAGCATAAAAATTCCTTGATAAATCTAACATAACATAGCGACAAATATAAGGATATGATGCACAGTCGAAAAGAGCACAAGTCTAACGTCATTAAGCAGCATCTAGGATGAGTCGAACATTGGTGGGTAGATCATCATGATCCTATGAGGTTGGCCTCCAATAATCTCAAGTGGGTTCCAGATTAGTCTCCATTAGTTGTTGGCTATCATTGTTGGGGTCTAAATTTCTAATGGATTTTCAACATCATAGATTGTGAGAGCAAGTGTCAGGAAATTTTTACATTCTTGAGGGAACTCCCAAATTTTCATATATTAATTTCCTACTTGTAAATAAGTTGGAAAAACTAACAATTGGTTAAAATTCAATATTTATTGAAGCAATATGGAATAATTTAATAATTCTTGAAACATACCAAAAAGTTATCTAAACATTAATGTTGAGAAGTAAGAATACTTAAAATTGTCACAAGCATTATTGAATCATGTCTATCTTCCAAAAGGAAGCCAATGAAACCATCTCTCCAGTGAGTTGATTCTGAAGATTTATTGGTTTAAAGAAAAGTTTCTAGTATTAGAGGAGATGTGGTGATTACTTGAGTGTGGATTCTACAAATTTTCTAAATTCATTCATATGCAAGATTTGTTTCTTTTGCAGAGCACACTATATTTATATTCTTATAGTGGATGATGTTATTTTATGGCATTTTTTCTCGTCTAATGAAAAACAAGTGGAAATGGATTGCAACATGGAGTTTTTGGAAAAATAGTAAGTCCATTATCCAAATACACTTAACACACCCCCATGAGTAGGGGCTTGCACATTTTCTAATGAGCCTCTAGTCTCACAAACAAAGATCTCATATACCAATTTCGTATCTAACTCGATTGTGACCTTATTATTATTATTATTACAAAATAATTAATATATTCTATTAACAAATTTAAAACTTAGATTAATAATTAATAATAGTCTATTAATTAATAAATAAGTTTTAATTATAGTGAGATTCATAATTAATATCTAATATATCAATTAATTAATATGTTACCTTTATAATATATAATTTGTATATAAAAATAATTATTAGATTAATAAAGTTAAAATTAATTGTATTATATTAATAAGTTGATAACTAATATGCCAACATATCACTCTAAGCTGTTTGTGGTAGCTGTCGATGCTTTATGGTTCTCGATGGCTCTTGGTAGCTTGTAGCTTTTGACAACTAAAGAGCTATATATTGTACCTCTGTCCCATTAGTCGAATCACTTAGGTCGTGATTCGATTACTTTTTTGTGCATGTAACATAGGTTTTTCACCAGATGCTTTCCTAGTTGAGATATCTATGTCGATTAGAATATTTTTTGTCCACAAATTCATTCAAATTCCCAATTAACAAGTAACACTTCCACAAAATAGATCTTAGACGGATCCCAACGGGTCCGTATCTAAATCCATATATGAATCAGGGATCTATGGATCTAGTCGCCCAACTTTATAGATCTGGTAACATAGGTCCTTGGGCATGGTAATAATATTCGTCCATCTTGACCCCAGATGGATCAGGACTTATCACTGACACCAAGGCTAGGGAATTTAATACAAAAGTATTTGATTCTTGGATTCCTTGGATTAGAAGTGAATGATTTCTGTAATTTTTTCGTAGGATAGATATAATCCTATATGGATATGTATTATGTGTAATTTTGTTTACACCATATCCAGATATATTTTATTTAAAATTCATAAATGGTGTATTGGAATTTTTATGTTTGATGGCATTTTCATTGCATGTTCATGGAATTCTTATTCCAGCTATATTATATCCAAACTTAATAATTTCTTGTATCTGTATCTCTTCTTGTACCCATATCTAATGCAGATTTTGAAAGAGCCTTAACATTAACCATGATTCTTCATTACTCTACTAGCTCAGTTTTAAATAGAAACAAAATACTATTTTTCTTCCTTTAGAAATTCACACTTAATACAAATTTGAAATTTTCACAGAAGTTTATTAGGATATTGAAAATATTCTTAAGTTGCATCAATGCAACCGAATATTTTCGAGGAACAAATTGCAGATCATATATTAGAGCATTGGTCAAAGCTAAATGTGTGTAATATGTAGTATCCATGGTATGTTATTCATATATGAGAGAGAAAACTAGGTTACATGCACTCACCTCTATTTATAGATAGTTATTAGGGTTTCCAACCATAAAACTATTCTGACTAGTGAAGAACTTATGGGCATATACCAGGCTTTTACTGTCTGAAAGTTTCTTTGCATGTAAACTCTTAACAGGGTATTCCAACATTTGTACCTTGAGGATCTCTCCAAAATAAGAAATTCCTTGTATGTTTCTGCACACTTTTCTGGAAATGTGATGAATGCTTAATGTCTAGTGTAGTTAGCTAAAGCTGAATTTACAAAGTCAATTTAAGGTCAGAAAATTTTGATCTCTTAAATGTGAATCCATATTGTACGAAAGGAATTTAAGAAGTTATGGATTCTATGTTTTGATAAACCTAGTTTACTAAGTGGGTTAAGTACAGTGGCTCCAGTTGTGGAGGTCCTGGTCTTTCTCTTTATAATTGATCAGATTCTTAAAGGAATTAGTCCAAACATTTCATTTTTCTGAATTCATTTTTAGTTTCACCTTTAAGTTTGAATACTTTATTTTGTAATATTTATAATTTATTATCTAGGTAACAACATTACTTGAAGAAGCAAACAAATGTAGTCCTTTGAGTGGTCTAGGGATTTTTTACAATGAAAGTACAAGAAAAAGTAATTACGTGTTGGAAAATATGTTTCATGCTGGCAGTACACTTCCACTTTCTCCTTGAAGTGTTTCTAGTTCCCCATGATTAGTCATGAGATGACATGGAGTTGGTCCAAGTTCTATAGGATCTCCTCTAAAATGGGCCAATGAAGAAACGAAAGAAGTCATCCCGCATGTTAGCATTGTCTTTTGAATGCATGGGCTACTCTACGTTTGACTATTTGTTACCATTTAGTGCTAAGAAACACACTTTACTATGAACTGAATCTCATTGGAAGTAATACCTTGATGATTGCATCTTAAGAGATTTGGTACTATCATTTTTGGGAAATATCTTATTAGGAATTCATGAAGGATATTATTAGGAAATAAATGACTAGTGTGTTTTATGTTAGAATAATGTATCCGTGTCAGACTAGTGATGGATAGGGTGGCACTACTGACGATTGTTTCTAACACTGATATGACCCAACAGTTGCAAATATTATGCCCAGTTTCGGAACATCAAACACTGTGGTGGCACTTATGATAGTTGTTTCCTTTGCTAGTATGCCCCAATCATCACAAAAATGTTATGCCAAGTGTTGGATTATCGAGGAATGTGGTGTCACTTCTAACGGTTTTTTCCATCACTGGTATGTCCGAACCGTTGCAAAAATGTTATGCTATGTTTCAGAATAGCGATCACTGTGGTGCCAATTCGGACGATTGTTTTCGTCGGTCATATGGGCCAACCATTGCAACAATGTTATGCCAGATTTTGGAATAATGGTGACAGTCGTGGCACTTCCGATTGTTCTTTCTGTCACTAAAAACTAATAGACTAGAACGTACAACATGCCATCGGTACTGCGACACATTATTGGAAGGCATCGATGTCGTAATACCGATGTCTCCACTTGATTTTGGAATAGTGATAATAAATAGTGTGATTCAAATATTGACTAAATGAAGACACGTGTCGTGTCTAGTGTTGCTCTACTGACAATTATTAGAAGTGTCTCATATGCGACAGTAGATGAAGCGATGTTTTTCCCAACCTCAAAGTGTCGTTCTCAAGATGCCTCTGTGTTGCAATAGAGACATTTTGGCCATCGGAAATTGTGCCAAATATGCTAGTGATACCTTGTCACTCCCATAAATTATGTTATTTCAAAGATTTGACTTCCATATTTTCATAAATTCAATTTCCTCAATAAAATAGTCAAAAAACACTTTCATATTCATAGTTAGATCATATTCCAACAATATATACATTTTTTGTATTGATCAACAATTGTCTCATGAAGAGAAATTATGTCACAAGTAGCAAATGAACTTTGTTGGAGAGGATATTAATTTATCCTCTCAAGTGCCTGAGATAGACCAAGAAAAATGTGTATAATCATACTCAATCACTAAGGATTTTTGATAATTTATCTCTTTATTGGACTCAAAATTTCTCAATTAGAAACAAATAATAATTGTTAAAATACTTTGATGCATCCTTCTATGGATGGATTTGTTTGAATTTAAAGAAAAGTGAGATTCCAAAGTGTCATTATGAATTTAGTTGTCGGTATTTGAGATATCTTGACAAATAAATCATTTGTTGAGGAAAATGTCGCTTTTGATAGTGATCATCTACTTTATCTGAAAGAAGAAATAGAAGCTGAGGAAGTTGTTGAATGAATTTTCCAAAGCAAAGAGAAATGTTCTTTTGTGGCCTTTAAGATATCCTTTATTTATGGATTTTCTTGTGTTGGTGGAAAACATGAATTTTATATTATATTCTATTTTGAGAAAATAATTTTCTTTAGCAAAATTAATTATACAAATTAACATGGCTTCCTCAATAATTTCATGACATTATGTTACATACCTAAATCTTTGGTTATGCTTACTTTGAGTTGTATATTCTTTACTTTGTTTTCACAGACCAGCAAGCTTGGTTGATTATTCCCCTCCAATACCTCTTCCACTTTGAGTTGAACCAAAGCCTGAGAGTGGTATCAAGTATGTTGTATCTCTTTTAAGTTCCATTTATGCTTGAAGTAGTTAGATCCTGTGTTATGCTGGCAAGGGTTTCAACTACTTTTTGGGTTAAGAAGTTCTAGAACAATTAAACGATTACAAAGTTTACCCTCCAAAGATGAGACACCGATATTCAAAAGAGATACAATAATCCAGATATTGAATGGTCCACCCTTTGCTATTATCAACATGAGTTTGAATCTTAAGTGTAACCAATTTCTTAATTTATTGCATTTGGATGAACCCATAATCATAAGAGGAACTATAAATATGGTTCAATTACATGGAAATGGCAATATGGTTGTGTTTATATATTTATGACCATTTTCAATTATCATGAGTCACTATTAGTGGCTTGCTTGTCATTCCATTCACTATTATTATTTCACATGGACATAATTACTATCTCATGGACTGTGATTCCTCTCTTACTATATACAGACAAGGAAAATTGTTGGGTTCCAACATGTGCCTGGTTTAGATTTTCATTATTTTTATAAAATACTTATGCCTTCCACATTCAGAAGAGGAGCAAAAATATGACATACATACTAATTTTTTGTAAAAAATTCTCTATGACATTTGACTCAACTGGGAGTTGTATTTATCCATGATCGAATCGATTTTTTTCCCAATCACACATCACAATATTATTATTTCTAAATTAAGGATATTCTATTACACATTTTCTTACATCTAAGACGCTCCAATTTTCCAATTGGGCATCACTGAATGTTTTTGTAACTCCCATATTAGTTATGCATGCAACACTCTCATAAACACACAAATACCACTTTATCTTTTATGCTCTATTTAGTTACTTGAACTGGAGCAATCATCAAATGGTTAACCTAAAAAAAGTGAATTGAATTAGAGCTAGATAAAAGTTGGATAAAAGAAGTGGTTCTCCAATGATACATAAATGATTCAAATTTAGGAAAAAAAATATATATTAATGTGCATCTATATGAATCACAACCATTATAAAAAAAAAAAAAATCCATTTAACTTGAGTTTTCCTGGGCACAAATTTGGAGGTTTCCCAACATGAAATTCCTAAATATTTTTTGTCCTAAAGCCTAGTGTGCACCATATCATAGTGAAAATCTAAAGTCTTTAGCACCCTTAAACTAGGCACTAGTATGAGAATCCAATACCATACTAAGAGAATATTTGTGCTAAGAAATATCACCATGCATTCAAAGCCACATTTTTTCTTAAGGGAAAAAGTGGTTCTGTATCTCACAGCTATGTTTGAAGGACAAATGTCCACATCATATAGTAGAGGCAAGCTTGAAATGTTTTTTATATAGCTAGAAGTATTGTTATGACATTTTTCACACACCAAAACTAAAGGTGCAACATATTTTGTTTATCGTTAGATATGTTTGAGACTGCAAACTAACTGTTTAAATAAATGCATGTATAAAACTTATATATCGGCAAAATAACCATCAACGCTTTTCTTCTAGAATTTTGGGCTGAATTCACAATAGTATGCTAAAAAGTGTCATTTTAATGCCAGGAAATTAGGATATATAAATGTGAGATATAAAATCTACATATTTGGGTTATCTACTTTTCAAACCTGACATTTTTTAGGCTACATATTTGGGTTATTTAATTGTTTTAACTTTAAACTTTGAATAAGTTTCTGAATGGACTTTGTAAATACTCACCATATAGTGGTAAGGTAGTAGTACATAAATTGTGTTATTTCAAAGATCGGCAAGGACTTGGTTCAGTGCCTCAACCTACTCACGACCCCTTACCCATACCCCTACCAATTAGGATGTGTGAAAAAATAGGGCCCTCGCCTTATAGTCTCACAGCACTCTGTTATGAACTTTGGCATTGGTCCTTTCTGTGACACAGTGGTCTGTGACGTTTCTTCATTGGAAAATGTCGATCTCCTACTTTTTCTCCCTTACCAACAACAATGTGATGCTATCTATAATGCTAAACTTCCAAATTTTCAAAAAATACAGTGTCTTGAATAAATACTTATCTGTATAGAATATATACTTATGTTTAGGATTATATAATTTGTGTTGGAGTTGTTCCTTTTTTTTTTACTACAATCCTAATGTTGAAAATATTTAGCTGGATTTTTTCATCAATTTCTCATAGAATATGCGAATGGAAATGATTTTTAAAATGTGGTGAAAATTATGTTTCTCCTGATTTCTTTTTTATTTTTCATGAAACGATAATCATGTTATAGGAATGAGTTATCCTACAGTCTATTTTAGTTTTTGGATTTTATTTTCCTCCCATTTTTTTACAAGTATGCAGATTTCAGCTTCTTGTTGATGGTTTTTGCATGTATCTTATCAAGCCCCAAATGCTGGTAAGGAGTAGATCTTGAGAAGTAGTTGTCGAAAAAAACTTTATCAGAGGCTAATGTTACAATACCACTTCCACTTGGTCCCATGAAAATTTTAATGGTTTTTTCATAAATAATAGTTATCTTACCACATGGTTGAAAGGTAAACCTCATGTGTTAGTTGTAGGTCATTTATCTGCATTTATTAGCTATAAGTCATCTGTTTGATTTTGAGCTTTATTAGATCAATTATTTCACTAATATAATATGCATGGAAATTATTTCTCACCCGATGTAAGTTACTTGACATGGTTGATATAAAATTCAATTCTAGGCCACTTATATTTTAGGTCAGAGAGATACTGATTAAAAGGATGTTCATATTTTGATTGGTTTACTCGAATATTGATTTAAAAAGGTTTTTCAAACCCCATGTGGATATTATTTTTTGAGGGTGATATATTTGCACCAGTAAGGTCAGATGAGTTGTTGAACATAGGTATACATCAAGCGCATCTTTGGCCGTTGTTGTGTATTTTTCATTCTTTATATCATTGATGGATGGTTATTGATTCATTTAAAACAAAGGATGGGAAGGTCCTGTCAAATCTCTTAAAAAAAAAAATCAAATGGAGTGGTAGAGTTGTGTTTTAAAGGGTGAGCAAAAAAATCTGATATGGATCCAGAGATACGACACACAGTGGAAAAAAATTACGGTATTGATGAGTCTTCCCTGCTAATCAGCTCTAAATGTTAGACCACTGCCCAAATTTCAGTTATCTGCAATGGAAATAGTGACTAGCCTTAATTTTGTATGAATAACATATATGACCATTGTTGTATTATTTTCCTATGAATGATATAATTTTTCAAACTCCAACTAGTTTTTTGTTCAACTAATTAAAGCTTTGATGAAAAACATATAGTTTTCAAAGCTCTTTTCTAAATCTATTTTCTTGAGAAAAAAATTATGTTTAATTTATGTACCATAATTGCTACTGTGTGACATATGATATGATATAATTTCTTGGATAAATATACAGAAGTGTTATACAATGTAGTCTTTTTTAAATCTGAAGAAATAAGATTTCCAAATACAAAGTTTCTTAACTAAGAACATGTTTTAGACTTATTATCTAAGTTATGATTATATATTGATAAAGAATTTTGTGTATGTTGATGTCGTGTTGTCTCTTTGGTTTCTATGAGGTAAGAATGGTTAATAAGGAATATGTTCTTGAGCAGAAGGCACAAATATTATTCTATTATTGATAGGTATCTCCATGGTTTTCAGCCATGGAAACAAAAACATAGATGTTTTTCTTGTTTAGTAAAATATTGTCGAGACTTTAACTTATTGAAAGCTTTAGAATTTACAATCTATAAAGGTTTCAAGATATAATTTTTAAAATTATAATTTTTTAAATGGTGTTAGCTCAATGGAAGAGAACCTGCTTTACAAGTAGGAGGTTCATGGTTTGATTCCATCCTGTCCTGATATTCATAGGGAATGACAATGATCAGTTTTCGGTGATGGGTGCTCTTTTGACCATCACCAATGAGCTTATGGTGACATTTTTCTACCATCACAAGAATATGAAATGGTGACGGTCAATGAACACAACCATATATACGCATCAATATTGACGACCATGAAAGGTTCATCACTATAAATCATTGTTGTTGATATGAAATGGTGAGGATCACTGTTTGTCATTATAGTCATTATTCTTGATGAACCTTGATGTCACCAATGAGCTTATCATGACATTTTTTTACCCTCACCAAATATTAAATGGTGACTGTCAATGAACGTCGCCATATATATGCACCAATAGTGACGACCATGAAAGGTCCATCACAAAAAATCGTTCTTGTTCATATGAAATGGCGACGGTTGCTATCCCTCACTATAATCACTATTCATGAAAGAACTTGAATGTCACCACAACACATACTTTCAGTGACGCCACCTTTTATGACGCTTAGTTTTTTGGTGATGAAGCCTATTGTTTGTCACCATTGCTCATATGAAATGGTGACGGTCACTATCCATTATTATAAATCATTATTGCTGACGGACCTTGAATGTCACCACAACACCTATACTTTCAGTGACGCCACCTTTGGTGACGTTTAGTTTTTGGTGACGAAGGCTCTTTTGACCCTCACCAATGAGCTTATGGTGACATTTTTTACCCCTCACCAATGTCATTTTTTCTTGTAGTGATACTACACTTTTTCCATACATATGTATCGATTCATTCGATTATTTCCACATAATAGATTAGAAGGAGATCATGAGTTGGTATCCTATTGAGGGAGCGGTATATTTATTCGGCGACATAGTGCCACAGGAGTCCTTAGGTGTCAGTGATACTGCATGTTTCAGTTGGTAGTGAGATGTAGGTTGTCAAATCATTAGTAATCCAACACAACATCAACATATTGGGAATGACCTTGGTGTATGTTAGGGGTTTTATTGGAGAGAGGTGATGAGATTGTATTCTACTAGTGGAACGAAATATACGGTCAAATACATAACAAAAATTGATCGATGGGGGAGGAATGAGGATGATTGGTTATGGTGGTTTTGGGATCTAGGTTAATCCATGGCTGGTATATTGAGTCAACGCATTGTTTTAGATGTGGGTATTGATGGACCAACTCATGTTTAGTTAGCTTGAATGCATGGCATGGTAGATTGGTTTATTTGGGATCCTTGTATTTTTTTATAGAAGCCTCTGTAATGTATATATATGGATTGCTTGAGGGAAATAAATATTGGTGCAGAAGGATTTTTCATGTCCCCAATTTTATTTTCATCTATAGCACAACTAGAGTGGATTTCCAGGGCATGGGATGGCTGGGTCGTGGGAATAGGTTTATTTCATAAGGGGTTCTGGGGGATTTTAGAGGAGATTTTATGGGATTTGATCGATTTTTTTTAGATATTATATCATCTGTAAAAATTTCCTTTTATTCTATTTCATTCATAAACTTTTAGAAAATACAGTTATTACTGAGCCTAACTTAAATAATTTCACTTGAGGTAGAATTCTGGGAGAAATATTTGATGGAACGCCTTAGTGTAATAGCTCATTGGAACCAACATTAGAATATGTATTGGATGGGATGCTGAGAAGTGAATTACAGTGGCCGGGGAGATTATGATGGGAGATTTATCATTTTACTTGATTATAAATGGCTTTAATTATTCATTTAATTAAAGAAAATTAATTAAATGGAGTAAAAATGATAAAAGTGACTTAAGTCAAATAAAATAAAACTAAAAGTAACTTATGATAGATTCAATCAAGCGGCTTCTAGGATAATAATAAAATAATAAAATAAGATTCTTCTGGAGGCTTGGAGATCTATCGATAAAATTTGTGAAAGAGGAGGAGGAGATCATTTGTAGACATTTGTGGGGATATTTTAGGAATATGGTTATCAAATCTAATAGCCATAGAATGAAAACCCTCAAGTGTTTCAGTGAGATTGGGCGAGCATCAATCTCACTCCTTGGTGACTTCATCCAAAATTCACATATTGCAGCTATTATTTTCAGTTTGGATTTTGGATGCCCAATTTGAGCTTGTAGCAGATATTTGTGGGAGGCCATTCTCTTAGGAATTTTCAACATTATATGTGATATTCTATTTAGTAAAAAAAGGTTGAGTTTTATGCATGATTGTGTTATAAAATATTTAGCTGCAAAAATTATTTCATGGTTTTTCCATTGATTTTGTGGTTCAATTTATGAAAATCGTTTAAGGAATTGATTGTTTCAATTTTTAAGAAATTTTCTGCAAAATTTTATATTTTGGACATTACAAACAAACAAGCCCCACATGCCTATATGCACTATATAGCTTGCATTTTTTTTTCTATTATTCCATGTTATCTTAGGGTTTTGTATGGATTTTTCATTTTGAAAAGGATATATGTTGTAATCAAGCCATAATTATCCTCTCAGTGCATATAGATTGATAAAGTTGATGGATATATTGGTGAACTTCCATCCATATCTCGAAATTTATTCTCTCATACCCATTTCTTGTGATGAAGTCATCAAATATGAGTGAAATCTATCTAAGATCACCAAGGAGATGGAAAATACCAAACAAAATATGATTAGCATGATTTTAAGGGGAAAATTAATTAAAGCCAAATTCTTGCAAATTGGTTCAGTTCAAGGGACATCACATCTATGTTGTCACCATGGAGAAGTCATAATATAGCTACCACATATGTCAATGGCACAACCATATGATGCTTTAATACAAATAAAATAGTTTTCACTTGAATTACATCTATGAAAATTATTTCTAGTACCTTGAGGTAGATGGAAGTGTCAAGGATAAAAAGGATGCCCAAAATTTGGTTTTGCGGGATCCGGTGGAGAATTTTTATGAGTTCAATGCTAAGATTTTGTGAAAAAAAAATTATCTGGCCTCCAAGAATTGAATTATATTTTTTATTCTGGATGTGGATGTCTGGTAAGGTCTTATATATATCATTGGTCAATCTACTATGGTTTATTTCAAGTCTCACATTTAGGGTTTTGAACTAGAAAATTCTTTAGATTGGTATTTAGGTGACTTAAAACTCGTGCAACAAAATTTTCATATTAATTGGAATTTATAAAACTTAAACCTTATGAAATACCACACAATGAATGCACCACACTCATGTGTTGTGATTGACCATGACTCAACAGGCCCATACACCTCACATCGAACCCATTTCTCTTTATCCAAATCCCCAGATCGAGACAAAATTAGTATGGAGATGTCGATATCAATAACATCTCACATCTCAACCACTTGAGTATTTATCTCATCATCCTTGATCTAGGAGGATCTTGTATCAGTTCATATCGATGGGGAAGTCCACTACAATATTCAATTTCTCTAGTGTTCTGGATGAAAGAGGAATTCTTTGATTTATTCTATGGTGTTGGAAATGAAAATATTTCATGCTGTAGAATGCCATTATTTTAAATCTAAGCTAAGGTGAAAGTGGTGTTAAAAACCATGTAATAAAAATCGTAAGGTTTGAACCTTAAGTGGTGTGGATGTAATGTTCTAGTGCTACATTATGGTGTAAACCTATGTATTGGTTCAAAGTTTAAAGCTATGTTTAAACCCATTTCAGAATATGTAATAAACGATATGAAAATAGCTAAATATCTAAGCTTAACCACATGGGAAAAGTTAATTTTCAAGTGGCATGTGAACTTTTACCACACTGTTTGTGGAGTTGACCCCCAGAATACCACAATTGTTGGAAGAGTTGACCATAGACATTTGTCACATGTGGGAGCCATTGCAAAGTTGCAAAACCACCAGAGCCTAACCTCCGATGTGGTAATTAGAAATTAGACCGCCTACCAGTCACATGCAATCAGTTTGTTCTCCATTGAGTAGCTAGACTGTAATGTTTATTTTAATTATATGGTTTATTTATGGTTTTAAGTGGTTATGCGCAGTTTTAAAATTATCCACCATGTAAAATTTATCCCATGGTGTAAGAATACCATTGCACAAGAGGTGTTTACCACCTAATCACATTTATTTATAAAAACATATGCTATGTTAAGCCCAAGATGCATGAGATGAACCTTGGCCCAAAGTTATTGAAAATTAACCATTTCTCATGATCGAAGAGGAGTGTTTTTGAAGGCTTGTATTCAGAATTCTATAAGAGAGGAGAAACTTCTCTTTCAGGTTTATATTGCTCAGCGGGAGGAGGAATGGGGTGCCGAGATAGGCATTGGAACGATAGGAGGGAGATATTTCTATTGATAGAGACAAGAGGTGCCTGTGAGCACGTTCAGTCTAGTGAATGTCTCTGTAAATACTTCCTTGGATCATTCCTTAATATAACAGACACCCATCTTGAAGGCGGAACTGGAGACATAGTCCACCAGGGATGAAATACATAATCAATTTTTTTGTCTTATATCTTTTTTCTTTGATGTAAATTCATTTTCAATTGTGCTTATTATGTTCTAGATTAAGTTGTAAAATCAATTTTTTTTTTGTAGTCTTGCACACTAATCAATCGAGTTAACAATCAATTCACTTTGGAAAATATGTAGTCCTCTTTAAGATCTATTTCAGATCATATATTTTTGTATCACAACAGATTGCATTTTGTAGGGATTTTTCCAGTTAATGTTAACCAGGTACAAGTTGCAACGTGGAGAAGGAAAACTCGAGGAGACCGACTCAGAAGTTGGAAAGCGGAAATTCACTCCAAAATCGACAATGAGAGGATTTGATGCAGGTGAAACTCTTGAAGTGAAGGTCATGGGTGATGAACAGATTCAACAAATGTTTTTGAACATGCAGCGGACATTGGTATAACTCTATGAAGATAAGAAGGCGAGAGATGCAGCTTCATATTTGAAAGAAATGGAGAAGGTAAAAGGAAAAGTAAAAGCTAATAAACCTCCTTCTTCTCCATAATCTTCATCACCATCTTCTTCGTAGTCTTCCATTTCAGATTCTGAAACAGAAAATAAACCTCAAAAATCATCTCTTTTGAAAATTGATGTCAAATTTGAACTATGTATTTATGATGTTGAAATGAATCCTGAAAATTTAGATAACTAGATTAAGAAGTTAGAAGTGTATTGTAGAATTCAGAACATTTATGATCAAAGAAAAAAAAAATCAGTTAGATACACTTAGAATGGAGGGAACAAATTTAATATGTTGGGAAAGTAAAACTCAAGTATATTTAAAATGGAAAGGTAAAGTCATATCTTCATGGTCTAAGTTTTTAAAAGCTCGCAGAAACTAATCCTATCCTTTTGGATACATGTAACAAGATGTTATTGATTGGCACCATTTGAGGCAAGGTAAGGGGCATAATGTTCAGGAGTTTACTTAGAAGTTCAAGAAGAAATATTTGGCGGTTAGTATTCCAATGGATACAAGTGAAACTTTATTAAAGTACATTGGTAGTTTACATTATTATTTACAACATAGATTATTGAAGTTTAATCCCACTGAATTTGATGAAGTGTGTGTTCAAGCCATACATATTGAATCAGGTGGCAGACAATTCAATTTTTCATAGAAAGAATCCAAATACTCAGAAATTAAGGATTCCAAAAACAAAAAGAGGAAGATCAGTTTGAAAGGAAATAAAATAGCGACATATTAGAAGGAAACCAAAATACGTACTTATACTCACTACCAGAGGATTGGCCATGATGAAGTCGGATGTTGAGAAGTTCACCGAGAACTAAGACCAGGAAGTTCTAGAAAAATAAAGGTTAAAATAAAGCTAATACAATAATCCAAAAATATCTGGGCTCCAACTTAGTTGATGAATGGAAAATAGCCACAATGGTTTTGATAGGTAAAATTTCTAATGCTAGTTCAAGTTCTAGTACTTTTTCATCTTCTTCAAACATAAATCATCTGAATGAGGATAAAAGAGTGGAATTATTTCACATAAGGATAAATTCTAAGCACACAAAAATAAGCACATTATTTGACAGTGGATCACAGGAAAATTTAATATCCGAAGAATTAGTTAAGAAATTCGGTTTGGAGACACAGAATCATCCAAGACCATACCCATTAGGTTGGCTAAAATAAAAGACTCATATTAATGTCACAAAGCAGTGTCGTTTAAAATTTTCCATCATAGCTAATTACATTGATAAAGTGGATTTATATGTGATTCCATTAGAGATATGTGGAGTACTAATAGGAAGTCCTTATCTCTATGATATTGATGTTTTGTTTCATAGGGAAGAGCATAAATATCACCTTAAGAAAGAAGGGATCGAATACATAGTCAAGGCACATAAAATCAAAACGCACTTTGATTTAGTTACTGCTAATCAAATGAAGAGGCTAATAATTTCAAGTAAAACATATGTACTCTTGGTTGTAAAATAACAACATAAGGATCAACATGATTCTTTTTCAGGTTGTGAATCTCAGTTTAAATGTAGTTTGGTTACAGTGGTATATTATTTTCAAATTCTATTTAAAGAACAAAAACATCTTACTCCTAAATGGGAAATACAACATGAGATGAAATTGTTGTATGATGCCCCTCTTCCTAATGTTAGAATGTATCACATGTTAGTCATATAGAATGAAGAAATAAAGAAACAAATCCAAGAGATGGTTTAAAAAGGCCTCGTTAGACCCAGTTCATCTCCATGTGGTTCACCAATAATTTTGGTTCCTAAGAAAGACGGGACATGCAAAATGTGTGTCGACATTGGGGCCTTAAACGACATCAAAATAAAGAACATGTATCCTCCTCCTAGTATAGATGGTTTACTTCACCAGTTGAAATTTTTTATCTATTTCAGTAATTTGGATATGCATAGTGGGTATCATCAAATTCTCATTGCAGAAAATGACATCTGGAAAACTACAAATAAAACTAGGCAGGGGATATTTAAATGGTTAGTGATGCCTTTTGGTTTGTGTAATTCTCTATAAAATTACGTGCGTGTTATGAATGATGTATTCCATCCATACATTGATAAACTTGTCATAATATACTCAAATGATATCATGAATTTCAATTCCAATAAGGAAGAGCATGTTAGGCATGTTAAACAAGTCTTTGAAGTGTTGCAAAGGGAAAAATTGTACCTTAAATGGTCCAAATGTGAGTTTTGGAAAAATTCATTGGTTTTTCTTGGCTACATAATTGGAGGTGGTCATTTGAAAATAGATCCATATAAAATCAATGTGATTGTTAAGTGGCAAAGACCAAAGAGTTTGAATTAAGTTAGGAGTTTCTTAGGTGTATTTCAATATTGGAGAAAATTAATTTCTCAATTTTCTTTGATTGCATCACAGTTACATGCTTTAATAGGTTCTAAAGTTTCCTATTAGTGGGGAGGGAAATACCAAAAATACTTTGATATACTTAAGCAAAAAATTATGACAAAAACAATCTTAGCTTCACCAGATCTTCAATAGCCATTCGAAATTGAAAAAAATGCTAGTGGTTATGCAATGGGTGTAGTCTTATTTCAAAAATGGAAACCTATTTGTTTTCATTCAGAAACGTTTTGTAAGGAATTTGTGATTTTTTTATTTTTTTTTACATTTAGACTAATCCCAATCTTTCCATTTTTT
Organism: Pinus albicaulis; assembly: GCA_034641835.2. NCBI lineage: Eukaryota > Viridiplantae > Streptophyta > Pinopsida > Pinales > Pinaceae > Pinus > Pinus albicaulis. The sequence goes on from CM076581.1 coordinate 1,096,752,656, forward strand.
CTCCTCCTCTCCCACTCATGGGTTTCGAACTGGTGACCTTGCAGATGGAGTTCCTTAAGAGTGCACCCCATCACCGACTGCTCTACACCATGTGGGCAAGTCAATTACAAATTATTCGACATATGATAAAGAATTGTTTGATTTGGTTGAAAGTGTTAAGGAATGGAAACAATACTTAATGGATAAGGAAACAATGACTCACACAGATCATCAACCGCTTCAGTACCTTCAATCTGAGACTAAGTTGAAAAATCTCACTATTACAAATGGATGCAATTTCTTTAGCAATTTCACTTAGTAATTTAGTATAAGAAATGTGTAACAAAAAAAGTAGATGATATGTTGTCTATGCCAGATTTGAATGCTTCAGTAGTGTTGCAGAATAGTTTTTTAAAATATGAAATTTATTTAGAAGAATATAGTACATATGCTGATTTCAAATATATTTATGAATCAATAACTCATTATACTCAGGTGAAAGAAGTCAATTTTCATTTTCATGATGGGTTTTTATATCATTTAGGTAAGTTGTGCATACCACATATAGAAAGGGTGCATGTTATTAGGGAAGCACATTCCTCTCTAACTTCAGGACATATTGATCGTAAGAAAGGAAATGGCGCAAATTCAAAGGCATTGCTATTGGCCTGATACGTATAGAACAATTATTAAGTACATTAAATGATATGATATGTTTTTTACAAGCAAGCCAAGCAATCGAAATATTGGTTTCTATATGCCACTTCCAGTTTCTTCAGGACCATGGGACAACATTTCCATGGATTTTGTTGGAGGACTTTCTATGTCCCAGAGAGGGAATGATTACATGTATGTCGTGGTTGATCATCTTAGCAATATGTGCATTCTTGTTCCATGAAAAAATAAAGTGACTACTGAACAGGCTACACATGTTTTTTCAACAGGTATGGGTTCATTTTTGGTTACCTACTTCCATTATTTCTGACCGAGACACTCACTTTGTAGGAGAGTTTTGGTCCACTTTGTGGTGACCCATGGAAACAAAGCTTAATAAGAAACAACTTTTCATCCACAGACCAACAGGAAAACATAAGTGTTAAACAGGACAATGATACATGTTTTAGGAATATTGCTTTTGTGATCCGTAAATTGTGAAAAAATTCTTTCGGTAAAAATCACATCCAAATAAATTTGGTGGATGCGTTTCGAACTAGCCAATGTGTTTCATCATCAGGACTTGATGAAAAATATGATCAGGAAAACCAATTAAATAGATATGAGAAGCTCCAACTAGCCGTTGAAAGATAATGACTAGTTTGACTAAATCAAAGTCATAGAAAAAAAAAAAAAATAATTCTCTGAGGTTACTGCAGCAAGCATCCTAGGTCGTTGGATGAACCTTTACCTTATGTGCAACATTCTTATAATCAAGCCTTACATTCTTCGACTAAGAGATTGCCTTTTGAAACATGTTTAGGGTATCTACCAAGGTCACCAATGGATTTCGTGTTTGGTGAAGAAGATAAATTGGATGGACACAAAGATAAAATAAAGCAGTTAAGTTCATTCAATGGATACAAAATATACATGAAGTAATGCAGGATCAACTAGATAAGAGTCAAGAAAATTACAAAATGTGCCATGAAAAACATCAAGTGGATCATCATTTTCAAGTTAGTGATCACATATGGCTGTATATCAGTAAATACAAGTTGAAAGGTGGAGGTAAGAAACCAAAACCCATCAAGCATGGTCCTTTCAAGATTGTGGAAAAGATTGGAAATAATGCATTTCGGTTAGATCTACCTCCTTAGATGTGAATTTATTCAGTTTTAAATGTAAAAAATCGGATGTTGGATGAACCTCCAATGATCATTGATCCAGAGGAAGATACACAAATTCCTACATTTGATAATTTCGCACCTGAGGATATGAACAAGTTGCAAGAAGATACCATCTCAGACAGGAAGGTTCACTCTTCAGGGCATGGATATGTTGAATATCTTCCAGTGGGACTAAAAGGCATGGATCCAAGAAAGGCGAGGTTGATGGAGATCAAAAGAGTGAGGGAGTTATACCCTCACCTAATATCTTATTAAATTAAATTTTTTTTGGTCCAAAATATTTCCAGTGGAGAGGATTGATCAAGGAGGACCTTGCATTAGTTCAGATCGACAGGGAAGTCTATTACAATCTTCAGTTTCCTCAATGTTTCAGATTAAAGAGGAAGTATTCAATTTATTCTATGGTGTTGGAAATGAAAATATTTAACGGTGTATATTGTCATTATTTTAAACCTAAGCTAAGGTGAAAGTGGTGTTAAAAACCATGTAATAAACATCCTAAGGTTTGAAACTTAATTGGTGTGGATGTAATGTTATAGTGCTACGTTATGGTGTAAACCTATGTAATGGTTCAAAATTTAAAATTGTGTTTAAAACCCTTTCATACTATGTAATAAACCATATGAAAATAGTTAACCATCACAGCCTATTTGTGTGGGCAAGGTTAAGTTGCAGGTGGCATGTGAACATTTATCACACATTTTGTGGATCTGACCGTGGAAAGACCGTAACCGTCGGGAGGAGTTGAGCACAGAAAGTTGTCACATGTGGGAGTCACCACACAGTTACAAAACCATGAGATCCTGACTGTAGATGTGGCAGTCAGCAGTTATATCACCTACTAGTCACATGCAGTGAGTTTTTTCTCTTCTGATTAGCTAGATCGTCAGTGCTTATTTTTATTATATGTTTATTTTGGGTTTTAAATGGTTATGTGTAGTTTCAAAATTATCCACCATTTAAACCTTATCCTAATGTGTTAGAACAACATTTCACTGAGAGGTGTTTACCACCTAATCACATTTATTTGTAAAACCATATGGTATGTTAAGCCCAAGATGCCAGAGATAAATCTTGGCCAGATGTTATTTAAACTTAACCATTGCTCATGATGGTAGAAGAGTGTTTTTGAAGGCTTTTATTTATAATCTTGTAAGAGAGGACGAATTTTTCTTTCAGATGTATCTTGGTCACCTAGAGGCATAATTGGGCATCGAGATAGGAGTTAGAAAACTAGGAGGGAGATATTTTTGTTCACAAAAACTAGAGGTGCCTGTGAGCATGTTTAGTCTAGTGAATTTATGTGTAAATACTTCCTTGGATCATTCCTTAATAAAAAATACGCCTATCTTGAAAGTAGACCCGGAGACATAGTCTAGCAGGGATGAACTCTGTAATCAATGCTTTTTGTCTTTTATGTATTTTCTTTGCTTCAAATTGATGTTTAATTATGCTTCTTAAGTTCTGGATTAAGTCGTCAAATCAATTGTTTTCCTTTATTCTTCCACACTAAGCAATTGATTTAATAATAAATTCACTATGGAAAATATTCAATCCTATTTCAGATATTTTTGAGATCAATGATGAATAATTAAATCCATGATTTTCCTTTGTAGAGTTTTTTAATTCCCTTATTCAGCATGTGTGGTCATTAGAATTCCTATGTTATATTCATATATTGTCTTCTCTCTATTTCCTTTGATAATGCAACCATCCTTTCTCAGTCTCATGGAACTCTTCTCTTTGAAATCACTACATGAATCCATGCACTTGGGAAACTTTCACATTCTTTTTGGGTCCCTTCCATAATATTTTTCATTTCTAGGGAATTTCTCCTTCTGTATAAGTTATTGTTAGAGAAAATATTATAAATTGAAAATAAAGAAACACATTTACTCCCAGATACTCAAACACATTTATTTCCAGTCACTCGATTGTATGACTCCTAAGATGTCAATTAGTTTCCCTAAGTTTTAATTTCAGGTAGTATAAGGGTTTTCACTTGAATTTATTCTTAATTTTCAAATTCATAGTTTCTTACCTGTATATATTTTAGGGTTTTAGTTCAAGGGTTTTGTTCGATGAGGAAGAATTGTATAAAATTGGAGATGAAGGTCACCATGAACAATAAAGTGAAATTATTTGAACTCTCTTTGATAGTTCAATCACTTGTATAATTTGGAGTATTCCCCTGGGTTAAAGTTAAGCAGAGTCTTTTAAAATGATATAGGGATTGCATGTTTTTTCCCAACTCAGTGACTTGAGGAAAGAAATAGTTAGTGCAAGGTACAAGTTTGAGGATCTCTCGGTGCGATATTCCGACTGTAAATATACTAAGATAGTTGGATATTTGGGTATCCATATAATATTTTGGTATCCATATAATATGCCTAACTAGGTATTTTCAAGTGATTTTATTATTATTATGTAATTTAGGTTTTTTTATTCAAATAATTATTAGGGTTTGTCTACCATTTATTTCTAATTATGAGGGTATTTATGTTGAAACTTGATGTTTCAAATCATGGGATGCATTTTGTAATTTTGTAGTATTCACATTGGTTTGGAAAGGTTTTTCATAGAGAAAAAACTGCAATTGTAGTATTCCAAACGAAATATGTAGCATGTGGATTGAAACATTAATTCATGATATTTGAGGGGACCTATTTGTATGAACACCTACAATATTTTCTTTTTCAAATTTTTGTATATTTTCAATTCATAAATATTAGGGTTTAAATGAAACCCATTCACTATTGTACATATATGTTTGTGCCATGGATTTTTCTTGTGGTGAGGTGTGAGTGGATTTGGGGTGTATACTTTTTTCCTTAAATTTTCATTATTTATTTTTTTACAACCTACTCGTGATGCTCTTAATGACCCAAGACACTCCCCAAATTACTGTCCCAAAAAGAATCCATTAAAACCACTCAAAAGGGTAGAAAGAGGTGAACACTAAATTCAGTTAGCCTGCCTCCATGTTCCCTAAAGAGAGGGTATGTACTAAATATACAATTTTCAGGGGATATGCGTGTATTTTTTATTTTATTGGGGTATTTTAAAGAGGGAAAAAAATTAAATTTTACGCTATGTATTTATTTGACCAACTCCTTTGATCTCTCTTTGGCTTTTAATATTAATTTATTTGAAGTTAGAGAGATATAAATATATTATATATGTGGTAAAATATGTTTAAAAGCATTTAAATTCTTGGATTATCAGAATTTTTCTCCAAACCACTCCCCCCAAAACGATTCATTTCTAGAAAATGTCTTTAAACCCCTTGCCCCAAAAGGATCCAACAAAGTCACTCATAATGGAAGGAGTTTATTGAATATAAAATTTTTATTTTTTTTATGTTTTTTTTCAAGGGAAGATAGGTAGCCTATGCCTTAGTGTGTCATGGAAGTAAAAAAATTCAAAAAATGTTCACTTTTATTTAGAATGAAAGATATTTGCTAGCTTCAATTAAGGAATAGAAATTCCTAATTCATTTCTTTGGCTTCCTGTCGATAGTGAATTATTATTCTCATTTTTATTGTCAGAAAGACAAATATTAGGAATATTCATTTTCTGCTGGAGGCTTACCTAAGGAGAAATTTTTGCAAGATTCTCCCTTTCCTTATTAAAATTGTCTTCTAACTTGTTTTTCTGGGAAAACTCATACATTGAAATTATAGTTTACTAATTGTCATTTTTCATTAGGATGCCGACCCAAAGGACTCTTCCTAAACTCCTTATGTTATCTATATTAAATTTTTAACTTTCCTTTGCCTCATTTTTCATGGAAAAAAAAATTATTATTGAAATTTTGAATAGTCCTCTAATGAAGTTACTAGGAAGAACTTCTTATATCTTGACAAAATTTGGTATTTAAATAAATCATGTAGTAAATTATGACCATTTTTATTGATAGTTTATATAATTAAAGGGGGCAGTTTAAAAAAAATGTGATACTGAAAGAAGATTAAGAGAAAAAGGTAAAAATTGTCATATTTTATTTTCTCCTAGTAGTTTAATGCAATGATTTAAGGACTTATTCTGATGCTCGAAAGGAACTATTCTAGTAATATGTATGCGGAAATATGGGTCTTTTAGTGTATCTTGTAGTATTTTTTTTGCTTTTTCATACATCACTTAGGTACTTACTGGGGAAATTTATAGGAAATTTTTCATACTAAAAGAAAAGAAAGAGAAAAATCCAAATGATTTTCTCTTTTTATTTTCTCCTAGTAGTTTAGTTCAATGATTTTAGAACTTATAAAATAATTATTATGCTAATATGTATATGCAAGTATGGGATTGTCCTAAATATGTGAGTACAAAGGGAATACGCAAATGTGAAGGATCAAAATGTATTAATACAAGGTTAACTTGTGAAAAAGAGAACATATTTGATAAATATTTTAGCTTGTATACTTTCTTCGGGGTTCTTATTGACTCTTTGAGCTGTAATTTTATTGGGAAATCATCTAATTGGATGGAAACTTAAGATAAAGCTATCGATTTGATAAAAAAATTATTTTCATGTTTCCACTAAATTATTTTACTTTTAGTAGTACTAATTTTTTATTTTTATACTTACATTCATTTATTTTCTCTATGAATACTCTACCATTTACGATTAAATTAATCCTTTCTCCCTCTCTTTAATTTAAAAAAGTTCACATAATAAGCCAAGGTGTATAAATATTTAATTTTTTCAAAGATATTGTTTATCTCCTATTTGAAAGAGCCCAATTCATACCATACTTGAAAATAGAAGTGATTTTTTATGACGGACATGGTAATCTAGTTATTTAGATATCAACTTATTTCAAATGCATTCCCATTACTAGCTAGAGTTTTTTCTATATGTAGTTTCTATCCTTACCTAAATGGTGCATTTCCATTGATGGTTTCATTATAATTAACTCAATAATATTAAATGGTTGTTGTGGTCTACAACCTATCAAAGTTGATTCAACATAGTGCAAATAGGATGAAAATAAGATAATTCTGGATTTTTATTATAAATGTTATGATTGGAGGTAAAATTTATACACCCTATTGTCAAATTTACATTTTGATATGAGTGATTAGAAACTATGATTTCGTTTCAATGGCTAACCAGGATCTACTCTATAATTCCTAGATTACAATGCACATTCATTTTACACTGTTTCTATTGATGTAGTATCTATTGGGCACTAAGGTGACTCCTAAAAATAAACTTAATCCTACCTTCATTAATCTGATCAACATGAAATTCATCTTTTATTTCAATGCTATCGGTAAAATCTATGCAAAGGTAGAGTCTTAGATTATGAAAGAGTGTGAAGTAATTAGTACAAGAAATATCAATAGTTGCAGAAATAAATGATTCAAAACAAAAATTGATTACTTCTATGACTAAAATTATATGATTCGTGACAAAAATTTATTCGAACTTATCAACCACTCTCTCTATTCCAAAATACTTCAACCAATCAAGTTCAAAAAGAAAGCTATTAAATCACACAAATGCTTGGAAATATTACTTATCAGAGATAACTTATGGAATTTAAAAAATCACACTCACACATTTGTATAAATAATTCACTCAATTCAATTAGTGATTTCAGGAAATGTATAACACAATTACAAGATGCAAGGTTCAATCAATTAACTGCTATAAGAACGAAACAAGTAATCAATAACACAACTAATGCGAACATGACAAGTAACCAATGAATAGTGATATATGACAGACAATAGATCCTCCAAAGACTGGGCCCAAGGTCTCCAAAATCACTACCTTAGATAAATCAAGACATAATAACTAAATTAAAGTCTTGCAAAAATTCATTAGCTTCAAAATGTTTCACAAAATAATCTTGAGAAATTTCAAAGTCGGATTTTTGTTTTCAATACATAGTGAAAACATAAAACTGAGAATCCATTCTATCTTTTTACTGTCGTCTTATATATTACATTTAGAAACTTATAATGGATTTGTCCTGTGAATTGGAAGATTCTCAGGATTTCTCGTTCAACTATAAAGTCTTAGAATAGCAATACTTAGTTCTCCTTGATTATCCATCTGCGACCATATTGATGCCTCGAGTTATATTTTTCCGAAATAAGGTGACGATCTATCCAAGAGAATTCTACGCTAGATCTCGAGGGAAAAAAAATTGTTAATTTAAATCAACATGCACACATATTTACTCAAATTAATACTTTCTAATATCTAAATTTCTTAAATTAAGTATACCACTTATTAACTAGTTTCCATTATCCTTTTCTTATCAAATAATTGTACACTAAGGATAAAACTCTTAAAAACATAATATTTACTAAATAAATGAGGAGAAGAATTATACCATTTCCATGACCCAAAAATCTCTATTGTATGCTTATTTGAATTTTTTGTTTAGTTGTGCATAATTTTCTAAGATATTGTGTATTATTTCCCCTGTTCTTGATGATATTATTAGTAAGTGCCTAAAATAGTTTCCTTTGATCATGGTGTTGATATTCCTTTATTGAAATTTATGTTGATAAGGTTTATGTATTCTCTTCTTTAGATGAATTGAAGCTAATTTAAATATCACCATATGGAATTTTCAGTCATCTGGTCCTTTTTCAAAGAAGTATCATTAGTTTGGAGGTATGAATATAACTTGGGTGTGATTCGTAGTTATCAGTTTATGTCTATGCTGCAAAAGTAACCTAAAACATCAATTTTGAACACATATATGGTTAACATATAAATGTCACTCATTAAGCATTTCTTTCTCACTTTTATGGAAGTTATCCATAACCACTCGTACTTTACAAGTATATTTTCTCAGGATGATGGTTGGATGGAAGCTTCTTGATATTGTTGATATATATCGTTGACCATCTTCTTATTTTCAAACAAATAAATTAGGTATGAAATTATGGCCTACAAGGATTCTATGATACACGTGTCGCTTTATTGAAGGACCCTATTCCACCCTCCCAACCAAGTAATATCAAAATCAAGTATTAGTTTGTTGATTTCGAATGTGCCATGAATTGTTTTTGATCTATTTAACATGATGAGGTGGGTAACACAATTGCTATCAGTAAAAATATTTTGAGGTCTAAAATGGGCCTCCTAAGAATAATTTACAACCAAAATAAAATTTATAAGAACCAATACGATTCAAGATGATGATGTCAACCATGGGGTGTGTTTCACCATTTTTGGGGTAAACAAGTAAAAATATTAAAAATAATAAATATTAAAACTAGTTTTTCAAATTTTAATTCAACTTATCTCCCTAAGGTTTCACTCAAATTTTGAGCAGGAGTACTTTTCGGATGCATAATTTGATTCCTTATCCAAGAAGTATGAATTTTACATACTTTCAATGGACCAGGCTACATGAAAAATGAGAAATACATGAAAAAATGTGATTGCAGTCACGTTTTCAGGTATTTCTCATTTTTCATGTAGTGGGATACATCAAAAGTATGAAAAATGGGTAATCGTTGGATAAGGAATGAAATAATGCATCCAACGAGTGTTCCTACTCGAAATTTGAGTAAACCCATAGGGAGTTAAGTTGAAAATACAAGTTGAAAAAGTAGTCTTGTGTTTTTTCCCTCTAACATTTGATGATGTAATCTAACATTATTTTAATATTTCCATTGTTATTTTATAATTTCCTTAGGAGTACCATTTTAGATCTAAAAATTCCGCTAGTGTCACCTTTACGTTCATAATTATTTGGGGAGTTTTCTTGATCTTTATTCCTAGAGCTCTATTGAGGCCCCAAAATTCGGTGCAACAACATCGGGGAAAACCACCCTGCGAGAGACTTAAAAACCATCCCTTTTTCGTTTGGTATGGTGGCTTCGAGTGGATTTATGGGACCATTTTCCTAGTGAAATATAATTGGGAGAATGGATGGATTTATAACTTTATGTAACCTGGTAGATGGGAGTAATAGCAATCTTGAAGTACATAATATATCTATCTGTATGTGTCCAAAGAAAAAATATATTCTCTATGCGATTTATAAATATGATCTTTCAGTGAATGAAAATAAATATTATACAAACACTTCGAGATATGAAAATGATTTGAAATAATTTATTTAATGAAATAGTTAACTAAACCAATTGGATAAGGCTATATCACAATTGTTTACTTCTTGTATTGAATATGTACCAAGAGATAACAATCTAGCATGTTCAAAAGTCAGTTAATGCCTTACTGTTTTCAAATAGATACTTGAAACAAAACATCATAAGAAAATTACCCATTTCTCATTTGGAACAAAAATATAACATAGAGGATAAAATTACCATGTATACGCTAACTATGCTCATTTTAGAAAAAGTATTTGGTCTAGCCCATTCTATTAAGAATACTTCAAGAGTGCAAAAGTGTGACTTATGTAAAGTATTTCTTTCAAAATTTTAGGACCCCTTCTTAAAATACATGGTGGGGTTTATATAATAAAAAATAAATTTTTTTAAAAGAGTTATTACAATAAAATCTAAGTAAGTATAAAAAACTCTCATTAGACTATGTGAAAATTAAGCAGAAGCATAATTTAAAGGGGTGACTTTCTTGATGGTTGTCCCGTTGTCTCATCAACCATTCTTTCCTTCAGTTGAAGTATGTTAAGAGTAGGCTTAACCTCGGCAGGTTGGCTTGGTTGGATGCATAGATGTCTAGTGAAAACTGCATTTGAAAATGGAGGTAACATGTAGGAGGATGAATATGTTAGACATCACGACATAAGTCATTGGCTATGTGCCTTTACCAAGTATCTCCAATACTTATCCCAATCATGTTTTTCAAATTTTTTGATTTTTTCCTCTTTGAACTTTGAAACTTCTTTCCATTGCCTTATCAACTCTTTCACAATAGGAAGATAACTAGGAGGGCATCTCTCGATAAGATTTGTAGCGATGAGATTTTGACTCACAATTTCCACAATGTTAGTAGTCACATCTTTTGCTCTGCAAATAGATCTTTTAACATAATTCATTAGAGGTAATTTGAGCCTAAAATTTCCCATGAAAATTTCACGTAATTTCCACATCATAATATGTAAACCAATCAAAATTATTAAATTTAAAAAGAGGTACATGTAAATATTTTGGAGGGAAAACAAGAAAAACTACCTTTTTAATTGTATTTTTTGCTTATCTCCCTTTATGTTTACTCAAATTTCAAGTGTAAACACTCTTTGGATGTGTAATTAAATTTAAAATCCAACTAGTTCCCATCATGTATACATTTGAGAAGACCCGCATTGATAAAAATTAAAGATACATTAAAAACGCATGTTGAACACGTCTTTTAATTGTATCTTCCATTTTTATCAATGTGGGTCTTTTGAAAAATATGCATGATGGGTACTCATTGGATGTGGAATTAAATTATGCATGCAATGAGTGTATACACTTGAATTTGATTAAACGTATAAGGATATAAGCCAAAAATACAATTAGAAAAAGTAATTTGTCTTTTTCCTCAAAAATTCATAACTCTTATTTACTTATTTTGAATGTTATTTTATTATTTTTTCTTATGAGGCCACTTTTAGGCTGAAATTTCCTCTATTGCAATTATATGTATCAATGATTAAACAATATTTCCTTTTTAGAGTCCTCAATCCTGGGTAGGTTGGCCTTTTTACCATCAACAAAATCCTACCAGGTTGGCCTGATCCTCTAGTCTGATATTCGATTCATCAGTGAATCAATTTTCTCACAAAATTCAAGGATATTTAATAACTTTTGACAAAAAATAACTTGTTTTTGTGCCAGTAGGGTATTTAGTTCCAAGGCCTCATTTCTAAATTCATGTATCTTTTTATTATCTTTCAATTGTTCAATAGAAAAATGCAATTGATGAATTTGAGTGTCCTTTGAACTGAATTCATTTTGGTGTTGAATATTCTATTGGTCTATGCTCTCTTGGAGCTGTGTTACCTATGCCTGTAGATGTTGGTTAATTTTTTTCTTCTCTGCACTCCTGTGCTAATTGGATGATTATTTCATCCTTTTATTTCATCCATTGTTGAATCTTAGAAGCTTTATCTATAGTTTTAGATGCATAAGCTCCTAAGAACTGGGTCAGAAGAATTGGATCCTGTGAAGTACCTATTTGTGGATCTTTCCAAAAAAATTCCATTGAAACATCTCCTGTGACCAGGAGTTGATATTGCTCTATTCTCCTTATTTTTCTTTGTCTTATCATAAAAAATTTATGTTTAGGGTTATAGAATATATACAGAGGAGGAGTTCCTCAATATTGAGTACAATTTATGTAGTGGGGAAGGTCAGGATGAATTCCACTTTCTCGATGCTTACTAATTTGTCATAGGGCCCAAAAGTGAATATGTCCTGACTTTTACTTTGATGTGTTTGCACAGTCTGTTGATGAAAAATAATCATCACTTCTTCGCCTCCGTGGACTGTTTGGTTAAAATCCTTCCAGACATCATTCAAATTACTTGGGAAATCTATTTCCATGGCTTTAACTTCGATATATTTATCTTGATTAGTTCTGCTAAGGACTTGCATATCCTTAGGTGTCAGTTCTTTTTCCTTTTTCTTTTGGGTTAAGGGTTGGGAGACTTCTAGTATTTTCAATGAAATTCCTTCTAATCTCTTGTTATTGTATTGTTTAAACTTTGGTAATTATTGTGGATGGAGGCGAAGGGATGCTAACTTATGAACTGCAGAGTAATTATCTACTGACTCAAATAAGTCATCAAAATCATCATATTCATGTAAAAAAATTCTGATTTTAACTTGGGTGGTAAAATCAGTGGAAACTTTATTCGAGTCATATTGTTTTCTTGAAATTGTGAACAATTCGAAACATTCAATTTGACTTATCTCTAAAATTTCATGCTTATAATTGTCGAAGGTGTAAACACCACAGTTAAATAGAAATGAGGGCAATGATGCTTTCTTAGATTCCTTAAGAAACCTGGTTAATCTATTATCAACAGTTTGATAAGATACTTCTCTTGCAAGAATCTTATCAGGAACATACAACTTTAAAACATGTGGCTGAGTTAGTCTCCCAAAAACTCTGACATAGGTAAATAGTTGTTCTCCAAACCATTTTCAAATCGAGGAGAAATTAGCTTGAGATTCTTTTAACAACCCAGGGGTGTTCTCATTGAACACGGCCTGAAAAAATGGGAGAATGACTCCATGGCATATTTTATAAAAACGGTTTTCAAATTTTTACTGTCATAACATGCTACGATATACATGAATCGGGAGAGGGTCCTAGGTAGTCCATTTCCAACCCACGGTTGGAAAATCTAAAGTGAAACATACAACGTCCATGATATAAGCACTCATATAAAATGGGGGGGATATTGGAGGAAATAGAATGATTTGTACTGTATTCCAAAATTTGAGTAGCAATATTGTTGGACAAAATGTTTCTCCAATCCAAAATATAAGAGTCTGTGGCTACATCCATTGGCGTAGTGTCTGGCTGACCAAAGAGCCTAGACATCATTACAGTAACATAATATTAGGTGATAGCAAGGGAGTTCTTAGAATTCATGCCCTTGTCATCATTCTTGTGTTTATTTGAGTTTCTTCTCTTTTTATTTATTGGATTTGACTTGAGCTCGTTCTTGCTGAAGAATTTCCCCGGCAATTCCTTATTGTAGAACATTTTTGCATCTAGGATGTAGTACATAAACTTCAAGTCTCCAAATTTAAAGGAACTTATCATCACTCCTCTACTGGTTAATAAATTCTTGTCCCCAATGTTGAGGTTATGAACTATACATCTTAGCATATCAGTATATGGTAAGATTTTAGGAAGCACAGCAATTGGATACAGAAAATAATTGGCCACTTCTTCTGTAGTAGCTTATGAGGAATCAAAAACATCAACAATAACTTTCCTATGAACCCTAAGGGGTTTCTCATCCTCAAACAACTTGTACGTGGCTTCCGAGGAGGAAGATCCACATTGTGGTCCACATGTCATGTTAGTAAACAGAGGAAGCATCTTTTTTCTTTTACTTACAACAGGTGCAAGATTTATCGGGGCCATTGGTTTAGTAGCTTTCTTAAGAGATTTTGACATCTCCAAAGAGCTTTTCTTATTTGGTCTTGCTTGTAAACAATGTCAAATGATAAGTAGAAATAGCCAAATTTGATTTTACAAATCCACAACTACCGTAATAATGGAAACAATCAAACAAATAAAACTTTGCACACTATTAATACATGAATTCAATGCTTCTTAAAGTCAAATAATTTTGGAGGCATGGGCTATAAAAGAATTAAGTTATGGAATTAATGGTTGGTATGCATTGATGCACCCATGTAATCATTACATCATTAAAGCAAGATCTACCACATCGTAGTGTTACTCATGTGTAAATATTTATAAATTATTGATTGGCTTGGTTTTGTTGATTGCGATATCGCAATTGCAATATCAACGAAAATACATGAAGGGAAATAGTGGTCATGTTGCGAAAGTGTGATGTGCTCAATATATCACATCGGCAAAATATGGAGGGTGACATTAAGACCATTGCGGTTGAACTTTGTGAAATGCGACTTGCGATTGGCAATGTCCTATGTGGTAGAAGTGGGTCCCGTACGCTTTTCCTTATAGAATTTGTTTGAAAATTTTCCTTTTCCCTTTATAAAAGTACTTTGATATACATATCACAATATTTTTTGAGTGGCTTTTAGGAGCCATATGTGTTACATTGCGATATTGTGATTGCGATATTGCGATCATTCTCCTCTTTAATGTTTTTAGGGCCAAATTTCAAGGTTTTTACCCCCCTTTGATTCCTATTTATATCTAAATGAATCAATTTAAGGGTCTTATTTATTTTAGTCTAAAAAATTAAAAAGGGTCTCCATTATTTCCTAAGTAACTAAGCTAAAAAAATGGAGGTTTTTGAATAGCACAACAAGCTCCAAAATATTTTATTCTATTCAAATTTGTTTTCTAAATGTAGGTCAAAAGTCTAGGACAAATTCTCTCTTCTAACATCTTCTCAGAAATTTATCCTACTAAAACCATTATGAGATATTATGAAAATTTGTCAAACATTGATAAAATTATCTAGTTATTTTATCTTTTCTAATTCCATGTCATTTGAGAACTTTTAGAATCTAAAGAGTTTGAAGTCCAAATATTTTCTGAGACAAGATTAGAATGTGGACATCTCCACCGATCCACTTTGACCAAATAAGATTTTCAAATCTATATATAATCTTGTTGTATTTTCTAGACTCACCATGAAGGCAGCATGCCATTATAGTTTTCAATAATTTCATTCATTAATAATAATAAACTTAATTTATCTAAATAAGAGTACATTAAGTTCTTAAGAGATAGTAATGTTGTCTACTCTTATTTTTTCTACATGTAATGCACATATTATTATTTGATGATGAAATACCTGATGGTTCCATTTTAAAGAAGTATGTATCGTTCTTGTTCAGCCTATGCATAATATGATGTGATATATCTCATGAAATGATTGTAGTTTTTGTTGGATTATTAACTTTATGAAAAATAGTCATTTGATGCAACAATTTTTATAATTTTGAAATAGGAAAGGGTGAATTTTCTAATCCAATTTATCATCTTTTCACTTTATTTATAGGGAACATAGATTTTGTTTTGGAATTTTAAATTTCAAATTAGAACCATATGATGTGCTTCAAGATTCTGATAATTAGGATCATGGGCTTGACTCTTGAATATCCTTCACCAACACTATATTGGCTACATATAGATGAAGTGAAATTTAAGCAGATTATCGTTTTAGTTGTTTTCATATGCTGATAATATTTCGATCTATATTTTTCTCAGTCATAGATGTTTCTAAGACTTATGTTAAAGGTGATGAAGTCTGATATTACCTCAAGGCATCTTGCTACATTTTTGAAATGGTTGTTGTAGGAGTGTATTTTGGTTGTGGTTATTCTAGGACATATATTATAAATAAGTCTGAGACTAACAATTTTTATTTGGAAATATAAATGGTTTATTTATGCCTTTAGTAGAAATTGAATCTAATATTTGAATTTGATAATAGGATCATAAAAAATACATATTTGAAGGTCACATGGCACTTGTTTATTTTGTTTTTCCCAATCATAAAGAAAATATCCAAGTGCTTGATTTCTGGAAATAGTATTCACATAAGTGATCTTTGGATGCCTTAACTCCTCACATAATTCTTTAAATAATTTTGGTTCAATGGAAGAGAATATATATTATAAGTAGGAGGTTGGTGGTTCAATTAAACTATCCCTAACATGAATTAATCAATTTTATTGTAGTTAATTTTTAATTAAATACTTTTTATATTGATTCATAACAATGGTGAGATATTTTTATGTATTTGTTGATTTTTATTGTCTCTAAAGAGACAAAAGTGATATTTTGTTTTTTTTTAAATACAATTTTTTATTTTCTCTATAAAGACAATATGTATTTAATCCTAGTTATTGTCTCTAGAGAGACAAAATGAAATTGTCTCCTAAGATACAATAATTATTGTGTGATATATTTTCTTTGTAGAGATAATATTTTAATAAGATAGTTTGATACATTCACTTAAAGACATTATTTAAGACAATACAAAAGTGTTTTCTTGTCCCAAGTTAAGACAATTTAGTCAAAAATTGTCTCGAATATTATTTTAAAACCCACCTCTAAGTTGTAATGTTATTTTATATAAGAAGTAGAGATTATGATGTTTATATTTTACTACTAGACAAAGACACCCCTATTTTGTAGTTGGTCAGGTTTCCCTTGTGGTAGGGCACAAAAAATAGTAGATTATTTATGATGTAGATTTGGTTATAGTTTAATGAAAATATACTAAAATTTAAATAAATAAAACATAAGAAAAACAATATTTATTCATAAAATATGTAAAAAAATATTGAACAATTTATTTTAAAGTTTAAAATAATTTTAAATCTTTATAAACTCAAAGTCCATATTAATAATTATAAATTATAAATGATGTATTAAAATAACTGTATAAAATTATTATACCATTATTCGTAAACTAATGTCGATATTCCACTCGACAGATCATCACAAGAGATTTGGTAATAATATATTAAAATAATGAAAATTTTAAACTATCACAATTTTATTAAAATTCTACATTTGTAGATTTAACTATAACTAGTGCATGCACAGGAATGGAACTTATGTAGAAAAGTAGAGAACCAAAAAATAATCTCACATACACACATAAGACACAATATATTCTCTCTCGGACACCCTTTTCGGTGAAAACCCAGCTGGAAGGTGAGGTTGCTTCTTGTGGTCCGTGGGTTGCTACATTGCACAAATCCTCTTTGTGTACCCTACTTCATATAATTCCTAGAGATATTTTGTCAGATATGGAACAAAACACTCTGAAAATAATGGAATGCCTCTTCCTCCTAGTGGCCTGATTAGAAGACAACCTAAGAACCTACTAGTGGTTAATTTCGACTATATCAACTCTTAACTACATTTATAAAAAATAACATTCTCGAGTATTTTGCATCATAATTACATGTGTATCCACATTTCCATGAATAATAAGTGTTGATACAACATCCTAATGAACTTTAGGTGTGAAAACATGAAGTTCAACTTCTAAGTGGTAGAACTTTTGCATATAGACTCCAATTGAAGCACTTCTTCCACCGTTGGAAATATCATTATGTGTATAATAGCATGAAATTTTTCATTGCTAAAGCAACAAATTTTTCCCCCAAATAAATTTCGTTTGATACCTCAAAATTCTCCCGCAAGTTTTCAGACCTCGTTCTTCTAAAATGGGTCGCGCTAGTAAAAACAATCCAGTGAATTGATTTCTCCACTTTTTCCTCTCCAAATGCATTGATATGGATGAAAAACAAAATAATGATCCAATATAGATAACACTTCCCCATTTTTAGATTATTTTGGTCCCCAAAATATTCTACTAAATGAGAAGATAAATTTTTCCTCCACATTATCTCTAGTGTACCATTTAGCTTTTCCTAGAAGTTGTCCCTTCAACACAATCTACCAAAGGTCATGTTGCCCCTATATGGAAATTATGTACCTCTCCTACAAAACTGTATCCTTTTTCTACTTTTCCTTAACATCTAGTGCCAACTTATCCAGTAAAGGTACAACCTATTCTTCTTCCTGATCAAGCATGGAAATCTCATAGAGTTTCAAATTATCTACTTTCAAAACTAAGTAAATGCGCATACATGGTGGTAAACTGAGTCGATATGCATCAACACTCATCTGAATGGATATAGAAATAGAAGTGGTCTTGAAAATAGCTCAAAATTCAAATTCATAATATGGAAGTGAAACCATGACTAGATCATAGTGCTCATTGCCCTAATTCCAACGGTAAAAACATAACTCAAATCCGATTTTGTATGCTCAAGTTATAGCTAGTCAAATTTCTAGTAAAACTTGGCCAAGTGGAGTCTTAACAAGACAAAAATTTGGCAAAGTCCCACCACACGCAATCAGACCACCGAAATGGGATAATTTTTCCACTGACCCTTATTTTTCAATGGGAAAATTTGAAACATATGATTTTAAAATAATAAAAAATATGGGGAGGCCGACCACCATGCCCTCCACCCCTCAATGGTGATATTAAATTATATATAGTGGGTGGGCGGGCCACCCCTACAGGACCCACCCAACCCGGTGGAACTGAAAAAATACATTGCCACATATTAACCGCCAACATGTTGGGGTCACGGTTACCGCAAACCCTGACTAGTTGCATTACTATGTCACATATAAAACAAAACTGGTTTCAGTTTAAAATTGGATGCAGGGGATTCGAAACCAGAACCATCACCAACATAAATGAGTCTGCCACCAACCAACCACAGGATTGGCCTTTGCTGGCTCCACCCCTATCTATTACTTACACCCTCATTGTGGAATTCGAGCGAAGGTCGGCGGTGGAGGAGTGATGGAACCTGGAGCACCCTAGCCAGTGGAACTATGAGCGATGGTATCTTCGAGATGCAAAAAATATTCCCTTAGAGGGTGAGAGGTGCCACTGTCATAATTTTAAAAATTTGTAGTAATTTTTATATGATTTTGCAACATGAATCCAACCGTGAAGTTTTCTTCTAGAGAGGTGGTCTCCATTTTCGGGCCATCATCTAAATTGGAGGTATAAGGGTCATCTTTGTAAAATTTCTTTTAATTAACTTCATTGATGGCACTTAATGAAAGAAGCTTTCCCAATTTTGAGTAGGGCTCGGAGACATAGCTCACATTGGGTGAACTCCGTAATCAAATATTTGTGTCTTTGATATCATGTTTGCTTAGTTTTCCTTCTTCTTTTTCAGGTGATTTAATTTCCTTCATTAATATGATCTTTTATATGGAATTTTGAATACATCCTTTAATTTAAAAGTTTTGTATCAAGTTTGGTATCAGATAAGGTCTTCTCTATGTGAATTGCATGAGTGAATGATAACCAGGAACAAGTTCTAAAAATGTTAAGGAAAACTCAAATCCTTTGATCTCAAAGTGGGGTGTGCACCACGAATGTGTATCATGGTAGATGAGGATGCATGAGCAAAAGAAGAGTAAAATTATCACAAAATAGTCTTCAACATGGAAAACACATTTGACAAGTTGTTTTCATAATATGAGAAGAAAATCAAGCATGAGAAGAAAGATCCCGATGATCATGTATCGATACACATTGGAGGTGGAGAAGGAGAATCTCCTCCCTCTCCATCCACTAGTGAAATTTCTTCTTCTTCCTCTTCTCATCATTTTAACAAGAATCATAAAAATACATCTAAGAATTTTTATTTTAAGCTAGATGTAAAATTTGATTTTCCCACATATAATGGAAAACGTAATGCAAAGAAACTTAAAAATTGGATTATACAGATCGAGGTTTATTTATGGGTTCAACAGATCAAGGAGGATGAGGAAAAGGTATAGTTAGCATCCATTCGGCTCAATGGAACCACTCTCATTTGGTGGGAGATAAAGTTGTAGAAAGGTAACAAAAATTTGGGTAATATCCTTTCTTCTTGGTCCAGTTGTTTCTACATTAAAATATCTGTATTATCCTTTGGGTTCTTGACAAAAGGATTTAATGGAATGGAAATATTTAATATTAGGAAAGGGTAAATTTTTACAAAGCTTCAGAGAGGAGTTTAGGAAACAAGATTTGAATTGGAAAATTTCACTTGATTCTATAAAAGTTGTAAAAAAGTATATTGGTGTGTTACATATTTAAATAAGGAATTATTTTTTATTATTTGAGCTTAATAATATTGATGTAACGAGTGTGAAGGAAATTGACCTTGAAATCATGGGCAAGAATGACAAAGAATACTAGTCAAATAAATCATCTTTCAAACCACATAATGACAAGTTCAAAAGAAAAGGAAAGGGAAACAACAAAAAGGAAGGTACAACCAATAAGGAGGAAGGAGAAAATTGATCTTGCACTCCTTTCAAGAAGGAAGGTCATGATGATGAACATTGTTGGAAGTGGCATCCAGATTTGAAGGCAAAGAGATTTGGTGGAAAGGGAAAGTAGAATATGGTGGAAACCGTGCAGAAGGACCTTGGATGTGATTCCAATGATCAAACACAGATCGTAGCAATGGGTATACGAGGTAACCTTTATCTTCATGAGAATGAAAATTCTGAAGTACATTAAAGTACAAATTCTTCAAATGAGTCTCTTTTTAATAAATAAAAGACGACGGAAATGTTCCACATTAGAGTTGTAATGAGGCATATTGAAGTGGAAACCTTGTTCGATCTAGGTTCACAAGTAAATTTGATTTCAAAATCCTTCGTTAAGAAATTGGCATTGTAATCTAAGCCTCATCAAAAACCTTACCCTTTTGTTTGGGTGTGTGATAAATCCAAATTACATGTAACCAAATAATGTAGGGTTGTATTTTTTATTGCATAAAAACAAGTAGATGTTGTTGATATTGATGTTGTACCTTTGGATATTTGTGGCATGGTATTGGGGAGTCTATATTTGTATGACAAGAAAGTAGTTCTTTTCCTTCATGGAAAGAAGTATCATCTCATGACAGATGAGGCGTAAAACATTTTTATAGCTCATCGTGCCAAATTTAGTGCCAAACTTGTAAGTGTGGTCAGATGAAGAAGTTGATGAATTCCAGTAAAGGGCGCATGCTCATGGTTATGAGAGAAAAGTATGTGGATACATATAATTATTTAAAAGGCTATCATCCCACTCATTAAATGGATGGTGTGAAATTTTTTATAACCATGATGGGATTTTTCAACAACCGAGTGGGTTTCCTGCAAAGCATGAGATCCAACATGAGATTCACTTGCAGCAGAATTCTCATTTACCCAACATAGGTATGTACACATTGTCAGCTATTGAGATGTAGGAGATAAAGAAATAAGTGTAGCAATTGTTGAACCAAGGGGTAAAAAGAATAAGTTCTTCTCCATGTGGATCACCTATTATGCTAGTTTCAAATAATGATGGCACATGGAGGCTATATCACTAGAAAATTTGGCCCAATTTCCGATGGCCACTTCGTCGCTATTCTGAAACATAGTCGTCCCAAGAGCGACAGTTTGAGGTCGGACAAAACGTGGTTAGCCATTATGTCGCAATTCTGATGATTTGTCGAAATGTCGCAATACCAACACATTTTTCGACGTTTTGAAAAGTGTTGCTATTTCGACATTTTATAAGGATCAGTCTTTCGACGAACCATAAATGTCAATCTTCCGACGATCACAAACTGTCATTCTTTTGACGCTTTTCAGGTTTTCAAAAAACTTCGCACTTCAGACATTATTGCTTCCATCATTTAATTCCGACATATAAAATGTCACTATTCTGATGAACAATTGAAAACATTTAAAAATGTAATCATCGCTCTTCTGACGCTTTAGGTGCCACTCTTCCAACGTTATTGCTTCCAATTTTTAATTCCTACGTTTAAAACTTCGCTATTCCGACGAACGATTGAAAATATTTAAAAATGTAATCATCGCTCTTTTGACGCTTTAAGTGTCGCTCTTCCGATGCTGTGAAGCATCGCTCTTCCGACGCTTTGAAACCTTGCTCTTCCGACACTTTGAAGTGAAGCTATTCAAATGAAATAGAAAAAATATTTTAAAAAAATTAAATGTCGCTCAACTGATGGTAAAACTTGTATAGTCGCTCTTTCGAAATCAAAAACTATGCAAGAAATACGTATCAGCAATGATATTGAAGTTGACAAAGATTTTTTTGGGTACAAAAAATTCTCACGTTTTTTGCTTGCAATGCCAAACATTTTAAAATTGGACCGGTGTATTTAAACTGATGGTAAAACTTGGATAGTCACTCTTCCAAAATCAAAAGCTATGCAAGAAATACGTATCAGCAAAAAGGAGTAAGAATTTTATTTATATATATTCAAAGAATTTCAATGCATCACTAGGATTCCTCTAATCCTTAAGCTCTATTATTATTATTACAAAGAATTGAATGTTATATGATGCTATATTTATGATCTAAACTCATGTATTCAAATGATTAATGTTAAAATTTTTGAAGTATATTTTTCATCAAATGAGGAAAGCCCTTGAAGCTCTTCAATAATATGGTTGCACATAATCATATTTATCAATAATATGTTGATCAAACGAATATCCATAGTATTATTATGATATCAGTGTAGCATCAATTCATTGTGATCTAATCATGAGAAAATCCTTGATTTTATAACTTAAATGATAAACCCCTGTTTCCCAAATAGATTTGTTCCCTAGAGAGACGAGTCTAGCTGACTTGGCACCTATCACGACTAGGCCACAATGGCATCCAGCCTAACAGGTGTTTTAAACCAAACAATGCCTACACTTTCTATTGACACATAGGAATATGCACAAAAGACAATACACAGGAACAGTTGCTTACCCTTAAGCTGCCCTTCTTCTTTGCAGATCTACTGACATCAGCAAGGCGGTATTCATGCATAATCCAATTAGTCTTGTTTCAAATGTTGAACAATTTTTCATAAAGTAATACTTTACATGTCCATACATGTAATTGTTTTTCATGTCCAAGTTTTTTGTCCAACCAAACAAATGTTATCCAATGATGCAATATTTATTATATCTAAATAAATCATATTTCTATTAAAAATTTTAAATAATACAATGCTTTTCATATTACAATGTTGTGTTTTTTAAATGTCGGTCTTGCGACGGTTGGGAGAAACCATCGGAAAAGTGACATTTTTCATATAGACATCGGTCTTGCAATGTTTTGATTCACAATGTCGCAAGACCGATGTCTATATGAGAAATGTCTCTTTTCTGACAGTTTCTCACAAGTGTCGCAAGACCGACGAATGTGTAGGCGACGCCACAATTCCGACGTTTCGTCCCATAAACGTCGTAAGACCGATGAAGTGTTTAAAACGTCACAATTACGATGACAAAAATAAAGGTGGCAAAAGCGACGATATCCATAAACGTCAGTATAGCGACGGTTTGTGGCGGGATTTGAAAAATTTATAGAAATTGGGAAAATTTCTGAAATTACGACAAAAGTATCAAAACTAAAGTGTTGGAATTTCCGCCAAATGTACTAGTGTGTGCATGGACTACAGGGAACACAACAAAATAATGGTAAAGAATTGATACCCTCTCCCTCACATTCATGATTTATTAGATGAATTGAAAAATGTTGTCTATATCACAAAACTAGACTTGTGGAGTGGCCATCATCAGGTTAGGATTCTGGAACAATTTTGGAATACTGCATTCAAAACCATGTAGGGGTTATTTAAATGGTTGGTGATTCCACTAAGACTATGAGATGATATGAACACATTCATGTGGGTTATGAATGATATTTCTAGGCTTTTTCTTGATTATTTTGTACTTATGTACCTCAATGACATTCTTTTTTATAGTAGTACATGGGATGATCATGTGTGTCATGTTCAAAAAGTGATTCATTTTTTCAAAATTAAGACATTGTATGTCAAAATGTCAAAATGTGAATTTGGTGAGACCTCTTTCATTTAATTGGGTCACATTGTTAGTGGTGGAAAATTGGAAATAGATCATTCTAAAATTTATGTGATTATAAAGTAGCCTAAACCCACCAATGTTACAAAGGGTCACAGATTTTTTGGCGTAGTACAATATTGGAGAAGGATCATTACCAACTTCTCTATCATTGCATACCCTTTACATGCATTGAAAAGTGTGACGAAAACATTTCAATGGGGAGGAAAGCATCATATAGCCTTTGATACAGCGAAAGAGAAGATTAGGAGAGAAGATTAGGACTACACTAGTTTTGGCCTTACCTATACTCGGCCAACCTTTTGAGATCAAGACAAATGCCAATAGATACAGGATGAGTTCAGTATTGATGTAGCAAAGGAACATGTATGTTACCATTCAGATACATTCTCCAAAATTTTTGTGAATTATCCCACATATGACAAGGAGTTTTATTCCTTGGTTCAAAGCATGAAGAAGTGGAAACACTATTTGATCGACAAGGAGACCATCATTCACAAAAATCGCCAACCCTTGCAGTACGTTTAGTTACAAAAAAAGCTTGAATAAGGACGTCAATTTATATGGATTAGATTCCTCCAGAAGTTTCACTTGGTAATAAAATAAACGAATGGAACCAACAACAAAGCAGCATATATGCTTTCTCACCCTCCTATTTCTGCATCTATATTTTTTCAAAATGCTTATTTACCTTTTGAATGTTATGATGAAAAATATGCTGATGATGATGATTTTAAGGATATTTATGAAAAACTGATGCATGGATCGTAGGTGGATAATTATCACTTGCAGGGAAAAATTGTTGTACCATCTTCACAAACTTTGTGTTCCCACAATGAAAGGATACATGTAATCAGAGAGGCACATACCTCTCTTGTGTTAGTTCATTTTGGTGTAGAAAATACGTTGTGTCATTTATAGAGGTTTTTATTTTGCCTCACATGAAAAATATTGCGACTCGATATGTAAAGGGATGTGTGTTGTTCTTAGTTCCCAAGCATGCCAATAGAAAATTAGGGCTCTACACACTGCTCCTTTTTTCGAATCATCCATGGGAAAGTGTGTCAATTGATTTTTTAGGAATTTTTCCTTTGTCCAGTAGAAGTCATGACTATTTGTATGTCCTTATGAATCGATTTAGAAAAATTTATCTATTAATGCCTTGCAAGAAGCAAGTCACTATAGAGCAGAATGGTCATCTCTTCTTTGAATTTGTATGGGTCAATTTTTGGATTCCCACATCCATTATGTCTGATCAAGACTCATTTTATTGAAGAGTTTTGGATAAGTTTGTGGAGAAGGATGGACACCAAGTTGACGAGGATAAAGACATTTCATCAATAGACTGATAGAAAAATAGAGGTTGTCAACCTCACAATGATACACTTACTCCTAGGATATTATGGAAAGAAACCCAAGTGTTTTGACGAGCAGCTTCCTTATGTATGACATCCATACAATTGGGAAGTGCATTCATACACTCAGAGCTCACTGTTTGAGACATGATTTGGCTATTTTACAAATGATCCCTTAGACATAGTGTTTGGGAAATATGAAGATTCCAATGGGATAGATTACCGGGACACAACATGAAATTTCATTCAACTGATACAAATGACTCACCAGGAAATGCATGAGAAGTTGGAGAAGATTCAATCTTGATATAAACCTCGACATGACAAGCACCAAGTGGATTTCCAATTCCATGTTGGGGACAAAGTGTGGCTTCATATCAACAAAGATAGAATGAAATGATAAGGAAATAAGTCGTGACAAATCCAATATGGCCCATTCACCATATTATAGAAGATTGGAGAAAATGTTTTTCGTCTCTATTTTCCAGCATACATGCAAATGTAATCAATGGTCAATGCTAAAAATTTAAAGCTTTATGGGCCTCCTTTGATCATTTACACCAAATAGGTTGGAAAATTTCCTACAATGGATGATTTTTAACCTAGACTCTTAGAAAAGATAGAAATGGACATCATTCTTGGCAAAAATATTAGGACTTCACGACACAGAGACATTGAATACCTTTCCATTTGTTTCAAGGGAATGCATCAAAGTAATGATTGATGGATGGAAAAGGAGAAAGTGAGGGAGAAATTCCCTCAATTTCAAATTTACTTATAAATATTTGGGTGGTACAAAAGCTCCTATGTGGGGAGGAATGATCTGGGTGTATCTAGAAATAGAAATAGCCTTACTATAGCTCCAAAATAAATAAAAAACATCATCTATAAGTGAAATGAGGACCAAATCATAGTGCTTGTTTCCGTGATTCCAATGGTGCGAGCGACACTCAAATCTGTGTTCATATCCTCAGGTTATAGCTAGTCAAAGTTATGGTCAATCCTGATCAAGTGGTAGTATTAACGAGGCAACAATTTTGGAGAGTCCGGACACACATAATCTAGCCACCAGAATGGGTGAATTTACCTCCTTCTTAATTTGTCCAGTGAAATTTATTTTTCGGTGGGATAATTTCAATCATTTAGTTTAAAAATAAAAAAATAATAAAAAAATAGGTTGGTAGGCCATGACCCACAGTACCCCTCAATGGTGATATTGTATTATATACAGTGGGTGGGAGGGCCACCCCTAACAGGCGCTCCCAACTAGGTGCAATGTTAAAAATACATTATCGCATACATATATTAACCACCAAACAATTTGGGTCACGGTTACCACAAACGTTGAGTGGTCACATTATTGTATCACATATAAAACAGAAACCGTTGTCACTTTAAAAAAACCATCAGAATTTATATGGGAGGTGTGGGATTAGAAACCAAAACCTCTACCTACCTAAATAAATTTGCAACCAATGAGCCACGGGCTTGGCCTTTGGTGGCACTACCCCTCTCTATTAATTTAACCCTCATTGCGTCATTCAGATTGTGGTTGGAGGTGGAGGAGTAGTGGTAGCAGGAGTGGCCTGACCAGTGCAACCATGAGCGTGGGTATCTTGGAGATGCCAATAGGATTCCCTTAGAGGGACAAAGGTGCTAGTGTCATAATTTGACAAATTTATAGTCATTTTTATATTATTTCATGACACAAATCAAACCATGCAGTCCATTACTCAGGCTTAGGTCTCCATTTTCAGGCCATCATCTGAACTAGAGGTATACCAGTCATTTATTTAAACTTTCTTGTAATTGATGTCTTTGATTCCACTTAATGAAGGACTCCCCACTTTTGAGGAGGCCCCAGAGATATAGCCCACCTTAGGGAAAACACTATAAAAAAATCATTGTGTCTTTGATCTCATGTTTTCTTATGATTTCTATTTGTTTTCATGTGGTTTAAGTTACTTGGTTGATATTCTCTTTTATATGCAATTCATAATGCATCCTTGAATTTAAAATATCTTACTCAATCTCCTTCATTTTCTAGTATCTCAAAGGGAACATACCTCAGAACCTTGATTTTGTTACCAGGCCTTTGTAGGCTCTCCTTGTTCAACTATAACCATACTATTTCTCCCACATTCAATGAATTCTTTGTCCAATGTCTATCATGCCCGACCTTATACTTCACCTATAGGTTCTACAATGTTTCTTGTACCTGTATATGGATCTGCATGATCTTCTCTATAATTTTTTCATCCCCCAAGTGTCTCCTATAAGATCTTCCCTCGCTCCTCCTTGTTTCTCATATGAAATATTTAAAGTTGAAGGTGGAAAATATAGAAAACAAGTTTCAAATGGGGACTTTCCTATAAAAGGGTGGACTACTCTATTGTAAGAATGTTATACATATACCAGATTTTCATCGCATGTATTCAGATGCTTCAGGTTGTATCCCCTCACAAGCTACAACAAATACTTGTTGAATACTTATTTATACCCATATATCTTTGGATGGAATGTTGTAGATATCTTCAACTTCATCTCCATATTCCCCCACAATGTAGTCCATAATGCACTGACTCAACCTTGTATCCCCATCTGAAATGATGCTCCTTGTTATCCAAAAGTGCACATAGACTTGTCCAAATAAAATGTTTTCTACTTCTTTATCACTGATGGTATTTTTCTAGGGCATCAAAAAATAAATCTTGATCCACCTGTCAACTACCTTGAATAGGCAGTCATCTCCCCTCCTGGCTGTCCGTAAACTTGCCACAAAGTCCATTGAAATTATTTCTCAAGGATGAGTAGGTATAGGTAAGGGATGATATAGACCATATTTCCTATTACTAGGATTATTGGTACAACAAAGCAATCATCCTCTTATTAACCTAGCTACATTCTCTTGCATCTTGGGTCAATACACATACCTCTACAAGTTAGCCATGATTTCCCCTACACAAAAGTGACCTGCAACCTTGGACGTGTGAGCTTCTCTAATCTGGAGCAACCACTCACCTTTAGGAACACATATCTTATCGAGCATGTAGAGTAACATGTCCTCGAGATGGTATTCAACGATTTTGTCTACATCATGCACATGAATCTAACTATGCAACTCGTGATACACATCTTTGAAGTTTTCATCCTCTGAATATGCCTCTATGTATGCATCATGGGTGAATGGATACATGTGCATAAGATTCCCCAAAGTGGTAATCTTCGATGTGGGTGGACTTGAAAGCATGTTAGACAACTTGTTTATACTTCCCTTCTTATACTTGATCACCAAATGAAATTGGTGTAAAAGCCTAATCCACTTGTTATGTCTTGTCTACTATAGCTTACTATGGGCTTACAGGTACTGTTTAACAGTTGGTGATCTACGTTGATTACTATCTCCTTTCCGATCAGATAGTGCTTCCATTTCTTCACATATAGAACCATGTCATCGAGCTCATTGTCATATGTAAGGTAGTTAATAACTGCCCCATGAAAAACTTCAGAGTGGTAACATATAGGCCTTCCTTCCTACATCAAGAAAACTCCCATTACATACCCAGTTGCATCTATCTCCACTTCAAAATGCCACTACAAATTTTGGAATTTTAGGATTTGTGCTTGATTTATCTTCTTCTTTAACTCCACAAAATACCTCTACTAAACTTTTCTCCAATGGAAATTCTTGCCACTCGTTGTTATGGTGTGGATCGATGTTTCTACTACTGAAATTGAGGCTGTGAATTTTCTTAGGTAATATGCTTCTCCAATGAAACTCCTGACTTCAGAAACATTAATAGGGACCTAAAATTTCATGATGTCCTCCATCTTGGAAGGATCTATCTTCAAATCTCCTCCATTGTTCACATATCCCAGACACACCAAATATTGTTCTGTAAAATCTCACTTCTTGATATTTTCTAGTACCTGGTTCTTCATTGTTTCTAACACCTGCGTTAAATGTGAAATATGCTCCTCTGATGTAGCACTATATATCAGTATATCATCAAAATAGAAAATAGAAAATGAATCAATAAAAGGTGCAGTGTATCATTCATTGATCTCATAAACGTAGTTGGTGCATTGCATAGACCAAATGGCATGACTAAAGATTCATACAAACCTTGTCGAGTTTTGAAGGTGGTCTTCCATGTATCTTTTTATTTGACGCAAACTTGGTGATATCCAAACTTCAAGTACAACTTCGTGAATTATTTTTATCACTGCAACTGAACTAGAAAATATTTTGTCCTATATAGGGGATATTTTCTCTTGAGCGTGATTTTTTTTAATGCCCTATAATCTATACACATCCACCAAGTCCCATCATCCTTCATCAAAATGATGATGGGTCACCCACATGGTGATGCACTTGTTCGAATGACATCGTGTTCCAACATTTTCTACAACTGCCTCTTCACCTCACTTTCTTATATAACAGACTTCTTATACACCCCAATATTTTGCAAGGGGGAGTCTGACAAAGGATGGATCTCACTTTCCACTTCCCTCTTAGGTAGTAGTCCCTTAAGCTGTTAGAAGACATCCCTATATGCATGTAACAACTCCAATTATCTTTTCTATTTCTTAGTACACTCCTCCAAGGATGTCTTGCCTCTTTTTGACTCTTCAACATAATAACGATCTCTTAAAAATAATAAAACATACATTTTTCTAAAAATAATGAATTTCTTGGCTTGGTTGGAATTTACCAATGAGATTTTTTACTTTACTTTTACGCGTTGATGATGAATGACTTTCTATCCTTCATGAGCTTGTACTGGTTATTTTTCCCCATTAATATTGCATCACTATTGTACATGTATAGACTCTTGAACAAAACTCCATATACATCAAGCGGAACCACATCCAAATCTAACTCATAAATAAAATCAACGCTGATAGCAAATCTAATTTTGCACTATTTTCTTACCTTGAGCTCTGCGTCTTTATTTACCCATCCTAATGGATATGGGTTTGGATGATCAAAAATTTCCAACCTTAATTACTTCACCAGTTTTGATGCAATTAGATTTGTCTACAATCCCTAATGAAATATAGCATTAACCTTTGCCTTCATGACCTACATCTCTATATGGAAGAGTTTTATCATTTCTTTCTCTTCATATTGCTAAAGGCTACTCAGATTCACCTCATTTAGTACTAATGTAAATAAAATTTTCTAATCCACATCCGAGTTGCTTTCACCTTGGTTCCTTGAATAAAATGCCATGATATTATTCTTCTTGTTCTTTGGGTTTAGCTCTACTTGCAACTTCCAACATTTTTCGTCTCTATGTCCATAGATGTTCCAATGGTTGATAGGATATTTGCACCAGTGTGCTATGGCTGTCATATTCTTAAATTTTTCCCCTTTTTTATTTTTCTTCCGTTCCTTAAAAGTTTCTAGTTTTAGCTTCTACTTTGATAAGCTTGATTGTGCTCTCTTCGGGCCTTTGTTTTCCAGGTACCATTCTTGTACATAAGCCTCCTCCACTGATTTTGCTTTGAAAATCATCACTTTATCATGCATATGGAAATATAAAACCCCCAAAAAATTGAGGAGTAAATTTAGGTTATTTGGAGAGAAAACAAACATTATAGCTATTTTCTTGAATTTTGTGGTGTACTCGT
Organism: Pinus albicaulis; assembly: GCA_034641835.2. NCBI lineage: Eukaryota > Viridiplantae > Streptophyta > Pinopsida > Pinales > Pinaceae > Pinus > Pinus albicaulis. The sequence continues at coordinate 1,096,783,534 of CM076581.1, forward strand.
GCACACTTTCACCCAAATTTTGTATGAAGTAATTCCACTGGATCCACTAGTCCTCCATGTACCTAATGGGATAAAATTGTGACTTATTGTGGGTTTTTAAATCTTCCCACTTAGTCACTGAAGTTTATCCCTCTACCCTTAGGGTTTCCATGTGGCTCTCCCATCAACTCAGTTCAAGCCCCTCAAATTTTAGTCATGGAAATGATATTTCATGTCCTTCTTGAATCTAATGGACATTGAAATATACTTCCATTTTTTGCAACTAATGGATCAACTTCAAAATGTCGATCTTGCAATTGTATGTCTTGATATACACTTTTTCTTCCATTTTAAATAGTAACTGGGATTGCTTCATGACAATCGAATTAGGTTGATCTTTCAGGCTCTTTCTTTGATTGGTTCTTCATTTCTCCCTAATCTTCTGATCCCTATTCTAGTTTTTCCTTTGTATTTGAACCTCCATATTCTCCAACTATCCCCAGCTTACTATTAAAAGCCACCATGAAGATTCTTACAATGTGGTTGATATCTACAACTTGTTGTTCCAGCCGCGTAAACCTCACCTCTACATGATCACAAGGTTCGTTTACATATTCATTGCCCATGACTAGGTTTTTATGATTTTCAGCCCCATTGATTTAGATCCTCGAAATATCCACCAAATACCCAAATAAAATTTCTGTGATACCAAATGATCTGTAAATTTCCATTGGTATTCCACTAGAGATTTTTTCACAAGATATCTAATAATAATATATTAAAATACTGAAAATTTTACACTATTATAGTTTTCTTAAAATTCTAGATTTGTATATTTAACTATAATTAGTGAATGCATGTGAATGGAAACTATGCAGAAAAGTAGAGAAAACAAAAAATTCTTACGCGGACACATAAGCCACAAGATATGCTTTGTGGGAAACTATTTCAATAGAAAACCCGACTGAAAGATGAGATCGCTTCGCTCTCTTTCTCTCTCTAGAAATATGGATGTAGGTAGAAAGAAGTAATTTTTGTGGCCCATGGGATGCTACAATGCAGAGATCCTCTCCGTCTACTCTACATCATATTTCTCTTGGCTATATTTTCTCAACCATGGAACAAAATTCTCTCAAAATAATGGAATATAGTGGCCTGGTTAGAACACAATTTGATAGCTTACTAGTGGTTAATTTTGACTATATCAACTCTTAGCTATAATTACAATATAGAATCTTCTAGAGTCGTTTACATCATAATCATGTGCCTAAACACTATTTCATGAATAATGGGGGTTGACGTGGCATCCTCCCAAAATATAGGTGTGAAAACATGAAGGTAAACTTATAATTGACATAAAATTTGCATAGAGACTCTGATTGGCATGCTTATTTCACTGTTGGAAATATATTTGTGTGTATAATATTACGAAATGACACTACTTTGGGGCGGAAAATTTTTATTCCCCAAAAATGTTGTTTTATCTCTCAAAATGCACCTGGAAATTTTGAGACCTCATTTTTCCAAACTGGGTCCCACTGGTAAGATGGTCCTATGAGCTAATACCTCCACTTTTCTCACTCAAAAATAATCAAGATGGATAAAAAATAATATAATGATCCAATTCAGTTCATACAATTCCTTATTATATATTGGTTATTAATTTTAGGAAATTAATAGAAAGTAAAACAAATATATTTGATATCTGCATCTCTATCTCTATCTCTATCTATACCTATACCTATACTTACCTATATTTATAATATTATTAGAAAGTAAATTCCCATAGTTCATAGAGTAGATGATGAAAATTTGTTATGTTATGGAACTCCATGGTGTAAAGGTTACTGGTTCTAAAAACCATGAGAAAAAATCTAACCATGCTAAGGATGGGTGGGGACTTGGTCAGATGCGATCCTCAATGATTTTGATTGCTTATATACCCATGCATCATAACTAGTCATGCGACACGTTTTCCAAATTAGTCATTCATATATATATATATATATATATATATATATATCTCTGTGTGTGTGTGTGTGTGTGTATGTACATACATACATACATATACATATACATATACATATACATATACATATACATATACATATACATATACATATACATATACATATACATATACATATACATATACATATACATATACATATATATATATATATATATATATATATATATATATAGAGAGAGAGAGAGAGAGAGAGATCCTTGAAAATGTTTTTCGATTGGTTATGTATTTTTTTCCTCTATCTTTTTTCCAAGGAAACAAATCAAATTCTGTCTTAGCCCGAAGGCAAGAGAGAGATTGAGCCTCCCTCTAAGTTCAAAGTTAGGAGTGAGGTTGTTTTGAGTTGAGAGGATCATTTTAGAGCTCAATATGAAGGAGATATGTAATTCCTTCTATCCTCAACCTTCAACTAGCATGTCCCCTTCTTAAAATAAAAATAGGGTTTCTTAAAAAATAAAAAATAAGATCAAATATAATAAAATTTGGTTAGTTTTAATTTAAAAATATTATGAGATATCAATAATCTCACTCTCACTATGGTTACTCATTTGTATGTTTATATTACGATCTAGTATGAAGGAGATGTGATAAAAATATTTCAAATTCACTCTCATCAATAAATAAAATATGTGGATATACAAATAAAATAACATAATGTTATAACAAATTTAGAGAGAGATAAAGTAAATGAAAATTAGGAAAAAATGTTATATTTCCACTTTTGAGTATAAAGAAGATATAATGTTTCATTACATAACTTAAATAAACTATTTGAATATTTATGTTAACTAATATATTTCATTATCATATATATATATATATATATAAAGATTAGCAAAATATATTATGGTAATAAAATAATTTAATGTCAAAAGGAAATAAATAATTGAAGGTAAAAAATAAAATTAATTTTAATAAGAATAATAATTAGTGGGAAATGCATAGCTCATTTATTTTCTAACATAAAATTAATATGTGGCATTTAAATAATAATAATAATAATAATAATAAATTGAAGATAAGTAATAAATCATTTTTTTCAGTATGAAAGGTTAAATAATATTGATGTGTATTTCTACCCAAGGTAAGTGCCCTAATGCAACCCCCTACCCCACATTGACTCAATGAAAATTCAAGACAAGGAGGAAATCAACATGTATTCCACTCTCCACAACTTCACACAACATTTCATCCTTGCAATATTGATTCCAATGATTTCACACCACCATCAAGGAAGCATGTACCAGCAATACTCAACCTCTAAGAAAAATTTTCCTCCTAGTGAGGATCGATAACTCTATTACATCATTGAGGAATGATAACCCACCATTATAATAAAACAACCCATCTTCAATCCTTCTAGTAAAATATCATCTCCATAACCTCTCATAATCATAACCCTAACACTAGCCACAATATTGGAAGTTGATTTAATGAGGAAAGGAACTCTTTAGAGAACGTTTGGAGAATTGTGATGACGGAACATATGCCTACTCTCAGTTACTGAAATATTATTACTATTGAGGTGCCCTTGTCACCTTATCATGACCATGCAACACAACTCCTTCACTCCGTCAACTCTAGATGGGTAATTCATTCAATGACTATTAGCGCTACGAGTAGCAAAAAAATAGACCATCTGCATCTTCAATATGTGCTCCTTGAGCACCAAAATAAGATCAATCTCACTACAATTCAACTCCTTTTGCTTTAAATTCTATCTATTTAGAAAACTTTTTGTATAACCCATTTTATAGATTTGCGCTTCTACACCCAGTATATTATTTCAAAATGGAATTTTCATATTATTTCAGTTCTCCTAATTCCTCTAACTCAAATCCACTTTTCCCATCACATCCTTCTCATACCTTATTCCTGATGCTCATTATTCTCTCCTTATCACCTTTTTATCCCATTTCCAAGCCTATACTTTTCTTTCCTTACCTTAGATAACCTCTTTTCAACACACGACACATAAAAATCACTCAACTTCTTGTCGTATTAGAGGTAGAGACCTCCCCTCCACTAGTCTCCCTCGCCTAGTAATCCTCCCACTGCCACCCCGTAAATATCCTAGAATCCAACCATTCATTCCCAAGCACGTTATGAGGAAATTATTCTAAACTGTTGGAGAATCCAATTCCAACCACCTACTAGGTGTCAAAAAACTCCATCCAAGTTTCCTACTTCAGTTTCACTTAGTCCAATTTTAGTTTCATCTAACTTTAATCATTTACTTTTTATGTCCCCAATGTAATATTATTTAACTAATTCATAATATTGAGAAGAGAAATTCTATGCTCCAATTATTTTTATTTTTCATATTTTTTTCATGGTATCAGAGCTATTTTTCATAAGAATCCCTGAGAGAGAAGAACGTGAGTGAAGTGAGAGTAATAGAGAGGATAGAGGAGGAAAGCCTACATGAGACTCTTTTAGAGAGCAACAAAATTTTGAACAGCAAGCTTCATGAAAAGAAGCAATAGAGGGAGAGTCTATTCTTAAGAAGAAGGTCAAGAGTAATGCACCCCAATAGTAGAAGTTGTGTTATTAATGCACTCTAGAAGTTCACGAGGTGTGTTATAACATATGCCATCAATAATTTACATAAGGATATTTGGTGAGATAATCCAACTTGAGTCTCAAAACCAAATGGGAGACAACCCTTTTGTAACATCAAAAGTTAATGAGGAAGAGATAGAGACAAAGATAAAGAGAAAGACAGAAAAAATATAAAGGCAGATGAAAATATGGAAGCCCACAGAGAAAAAATAGAGACAAAGTTAGAGTAAAATAAGGAAGAACAATAGGGGAAAGCTCTCATTACATAGTCGAAGGAATAAAACCAATGTGGTTTTGGAGATTTTTTTACACCTACAGTTGATTTACAATGTGCACATAAACAAAATGATTATGAATCAGAATTAAAGTTCCTTGAAACATGGCTTGCAACACCATGTCTAGATTAGGTCTACATAGAAACTGTAGATATGAATGTTGAAGACAGCATGCATGATGAACACATCAATGAAATTTTCAAGTATTGGAGTTTTGAAGAGATCAAATTTTATTTTCATCTTATGTTCAAGCATATTGATGATGAAAATCACACTACATAAGACGATATGTGGAAACAACGCACATACAATTATTTTTTTTTAAGAGGTGCAGAACATGTTTAGAGAACATGGAAAAATGGAAGACCTGTACCAAAAAAATGAAGAAACTAAAATTTGAAGCCTACAACTAGAAGAAAAAGTGGAAACAATTTAGAGGCTATCAGATCGGGAAGAAGAGAAGAAGAAAATTAACTGTAGATGAAGTCAATTTTTTAAATTTTAAGCCTAGATGAGAAATAAACCGACATACATGTTAATTAAATTTTCATGTGGTTGTAATTAATGGGGAGTGTTGGAGAATCTAATTCCAACAACCTGCTAGGTGTCAAAACCATCCATCCAAGTGTCCCAGTTTAGATTCACTTAGTCCATTTTTAGTTTAGTCTCACTGCATTCATTCATTGTTTATGTCCCCAGTGTAATCTATTTAACTAATTCATAATATTGAGAAGAGCAATCCTTTTCTCCAATTATTTCCATTTTTCATTTTTTTTTTCATAAACATGGTGTGTTAGGAATTAGTGTGTTTGAATCCCTAGTTGATCGTAGGTGCATTTTATTATCAACATGTGCAATCCGAAACTTGACAATGGATTCCAAACATAGGCATTTTTACTCACACCAAGTATGCTAGCTATATGTAGGATGTCAATGTCTACTGGCATACCAAGATTTCTGTCGGGCACATCCTCACAGATTATCACATAAACTACTAGTAGAGCATTAACAAGCTTGTTTAAATTGAAGACATGATGGAAGTTATGGTTCAAAATTTGACATGACCCTCAATATGTGTAATCATAACTCTTTTTCAAGGAATTCTCTATAGAACAAGAAAGAATGATATGGGTAGTAATCAACATGTATCTTTATAACCTCTTTTGTGAGTTTTCTATGTATCTGCTTTATCATTAAACTCTTAGTCCGAGTTTGGTTACTTATCCTATTATTTGTTATTTTGGTCTAATTAATGCTCTCATCAAACAAAATCATCACCACATAAATATATTAATCTTTAGTCCCTAGTCAAGCCTTCCTCAAAATTGGCCAGAGCAAGGAAGTCTTACAATGTCTGTAACATTTTGACAATGATAATACAATGTGTGTAATTTAAAAAATATATATTGATGTGAATTTAACCATACATTAACAAAATATCATTTTACTGCAGAAAATATAATCCATAAATAAAATATTTGAATGTCCTTTTATATTCAAACACCAACTATGTATATATTATATATGGTTAAAATAAAACTATCTATATATTATACAAAAGTAATCGAAAAACAAATATTATTCTTAAAACATTTCTAAGCCTTATTATTCTACATTTTGACCTTTTTTAAGGTATATTTTCCATCAATTTTGTTTGAAATCCAACAAAACAATAGTGGAATTACAATTTTAAGCTATGTACTATACATAATCCAAGTTGCTAAGGGTATTTTCAAGATGTTGAATCCATTTAGGTATTCAAAAGAAATTTAAACAATGAAAAAATATGCATGGTGTGTGTGTGTCTATGTATATGCGTAGAACCAATATAGATTTATCTTAACCATGGATCTATCAAGTATAGAAAGAGATAAAATCTCTCAAGACAAAAACATTTCTTCAAGTTTTATAGTCTAAAAATTTTTGTACCTCAACAGATTTGTTTCATCCTAGTGCTTGCGAGATATATGGTTAATATGGGGATATATTAGTAGTAGGCCAACCCTATTTTTTTTTCACATCACTAAGGAATCAATCTCCCTCTCAGCCTGAATGCAAGAGTCGTACCACACCTCCCTATTAGTCTGAAGGGAAAAGTGAGGTTGGTGGTACAAGGCCTTCCTCTCAATCCGAAGGAAAGAGTGAGGTTTTTTGTACTAGGCTAACCGATAATTATAAGTTTCTAGTACCTAGACATCCCGTTTTTTTTTTAAAGGAAATAAATTAGCCTCCTTTTCAGCCAAAGGAAAGAGTCTAGTATCAATCTTCCCTCTTAGGCTAAAGGAAAGGGTGAGGTTATTAATACTGGGCTAGCCACTAGCCTCCCCCTCCCCTTTTTTTCCAATGAAATAAATTCACCTCCCTCTCAATGAAAAGGAAGGAGTTAGGGTTTTGGTATGAGGCCCCACTCTCAGCTCAAAGGTAAGGTGGGAGTGAGGTTATTGGTATGAATCCTTCTTCTCAGCTCGAAGGAAAAAATAAAATTTCTAGTACTAGGTCAGCCCACACTTATAGGTTGTTGGTAATGGGCGAACCAAGAGCAAAAAATAATTACTCTATTCCATAAGATAAACATATGAACTTACATGACTTGAACTTGGTAGTGAGAATCACAACAATTTTGTTTTAAATTTTATGTCTTTTTAATTTTGTTTTTTTTAATTATTTAACATTTTTCTTTATTTATCATCCCAAATAATTATTTTTCTTAATATTTTACTTTACGAATAAATAAATATTCAAAATTTAAATATACTTAATACAAAATCATCTACGTCTAAATATTTATAAACATATCCTAAAATGAAATGTGATTTAGAAAATTTTGGGACCACCAGAATTTTTATTGATGTTCAATAGTTACACAATTAAAACACTCCTTACTCTAGCTCATTAATTCAAATAACCTTTAAAAAAATTATTTATATAATAATAAATAATAATATGCTTTATTAAATAATTTTTAATTTAAATTATAAATATTATTTTTTGAAATTACATAATTTTAATTTTAATTCTCATTTTTTAAATAACTATTTTCAATATTAACATAAAAAAAATTTATATTAATTTTTTGCATTTTGTTTTTCAAATATTTTATACAATACCAAAACTATATAAACTTTGATAATGATATTGATAACCATGTGAAATCAATCATAACCTTTTTCAATTTTGATTTATGAAAATTTTGTAAATAAGAGATAATATCTTGCTTATTATGGTGATTTTCAAAATTTGGTAGGGTTTTAAATTCCATAAAATATTCTAGAATATTTTTAATAATAGTATAAATAAAAAATAGAGATTTATTTTAAAAATAATTATGTTTTTTTTTAATTTTTTTATTAAATTGATTAATTAAATGAAAATTTCTATGAATAATTGTTTCATGAAATAAGTTTTGAGATTTTAGATAAATAGTAATGATAAAAATATAATATTGTAACAAAACCTGTTTACAAATTAAAAATCTCTACTACAAAATAAAAGTGAATCTTCAGGATGAAAAATATTGATACATATTTCTTAAAATATATATTTAACTTATATATTAATTATTTTATAATAATAAGAAAAAAATTAAATTAATTAATTTTTTATAATTTATTTTAATTTTAAAATACTCAAATGTGCAATATAACAATGTCTACGTTAATCAATATTATTAATTTTTTATTTTTCATTGTTTTAACTTTATATTTTCATTTAATATTAACATAATTATATAGGTTTATGCCCATGATATAATGTTCCATTACGAAGTTAAAATTTGTTTTCTATTGTTTCGATTTTATAATTCTTTTGCTTGTGGGGTTTTAGAAAAGATAATGATGGGTGACCCCTTAAGAATGTTTTAAATGTGAAAGTTATCCATTCAAGTCATATCCTGTTAAGTGTTGATATAAAAGCCAAATATAATATTTAAAAGCCCCTTTTAATCTAATTTCATTTACTATTAATTAATTTATATATGATTATACTAATTATGTTAATAAAATAAAAAGACATTGTATATTAAAAAAAAATGTGAAGTCCTAAAAACAAACCTAGTATATACTAAAAGATTAATTTCATATAAACAACATAAAAATAAATAAAAGCATAAAAAATAACTACACATAAAATCATTTAAAAAAATTGAGTTATATATATATATATATATATATATATATATATATATATATATATATATATATATAAAAATAAGTATTTTAATATTAAGAAAATAATACATAATTATTTTTTTTAGATTATATATTAGAATATTTAATAAATTTAAATTTAAAATAAAAGAAAATGATTAATATTATAATTATTTTAGACTATGTTTTTACATCAATTTCAGTTTTGAATAGAAAGTGATTGAGTTTTTTTGTTAAGTCACTTCTCAATGTAAAATTAATGTATATTAAATATGATAATGAAGATATAGTCTTACGCAACTTACCTATATATATATATATATATATATATATATATATATATATATATATATAGTACACCACCCTTATATAAAATATCATAACCATGGGCGGCTTTGGATCTTCGTTAGTTAGGTTGCCGAATGAGAAGTGATAAAATATCATAACCATGGGCGGCTTTGGATCTTTGTTTGTTAGGTTGCCGAATGAGAGGTGTTGATTGGTGATATTTCCACTTTGACAGGTTGACCGTGGATTACTTTTTACCGAGGCAATTATATGACTCTTCTATGGTATCTTATCTCTTTAATTATTTGATTCCAAAGGTTGATTTCTTGTACCTAATCATTGTTTTTGTTTTTTAAATCTTGCTGTTTACCAATCATAACATTGCTAATCATATTTTAACATTAGTATTTGGCGACGAAAGCCGATATCCTTTCGATTTTGATCATTATGAGATTGAATGTACTCGCAGTTTCTTATCACTGGCCAAGATTTACTAATTTCTTTTGTATATACTCAACAACCCTGCCAAGGAGGATGGTCGATACCAGTACCGTGTGTGTCTCTTTCGACCAGTGGAGATTATGGTCTGTGAAATTATAGGGTTTAGGGTTTCAATAATGGTTAGGTCTCCTTGCTGTTCAAAAGAAGGGCTCAACTGCGGGGCCTGGACTGCAAAGGAGGATATGATTCTTTCTGACTACATTCGAATTCATGGTGATCATGGATGGACAAATCTGCCCCAAAAGGCGGGTGAATCTCATCAAATCTCTATTAATGCAGAAGTAGATTTGTAATGAAAGGTTAAATAAGTGGACAGATTTTGTTTTCTAGGTCTTAAGCGGAGTGGAAAGAGTTTTAGATTACGTTGGATGAACTAGCTTCATCCCGATATCAAACGCATAAACATTTCCCCTGATGAGGAGGAGCTTATTATACGGCTGCATTGCCTCCTTGGCAATAGGTATGCGAAAAATGACTAACTATCATTTATTTATTCATTCGATTACCCTCTCGGAGTGTGGAGAATTTTTGAGCCATTTTGAAAAGTCTAACACACGTTACATTCCTTGCAGATGGTCGCTGATTGCAGGACGACTGCCTGGGCGAACAAACAATGAAATCAACAACCACTGGAATACTCATCTTCGCAAGAAGCTATCGCTAATAAACCAATATTCAACTACAGATAATCTCAAGATAAGGTAAAAATCTCTTCCCATCGTTCAAAAGGAAGGTATAAACCCTACCCATCTCAAGATAAGGTCAAAATCTCTTCCTCTCGTTCAAAAGGAAGGTATAAACCCTATGCTCAAACACCATTGATGGAGGATGATCTTGTAGAAGAAGACGAGCAGCAAGAACCAAAAGAGCAGACACCAAACACAGTCAGACCAGCAAGGACTCCAAGATTTTCAGAGCAACATGGATCTTCATGCAGATCCACAGATCAGAATTCTCCAAGCAACGAATCAGGTAAGAAAAAGATGAGAAGTCTGAAAGATATTTATGATGATTTGGATGTTAGTTCAAATTTTGCATTGTTGGCATTCCAACCTTCTTCGTTTTAAGAAGCAATTAGAGATGAAAATTGGGTGCAAGCCATGGATGAAGAGATGAATTCAATTGAAAACAATGATACATGGGATTTGGTTGATTTACCAAACGATAAAAATCTCATTGGTGTGAAGTGGGTATACAAGACGAAAGTGAATGAGAAAGGTGAGATTGACAGATTTAAAGCAAGACTTGTAGCAAAAGGATTCTCGCAGAAACCAGGAATAGACTTTGGAGAAACTTTTTCTCCAGTAGCCAGATTGGATACTGTAAGAGCAGTTCTAGCGACAAAATCTCAAAACAATTAGAAAGTGTATCAGATGGATGTCAAATCAGCCTTCTTGAATGGAATTTTAGAAGAAGAAATTTATGTGCAGCAGCCTCCAGGTTATGAAGTTGAAGGACAAGAAGACAAAGTTTACAGATTGAAGAAAGCGCTCTATGGACTGAAGCAAGCACCTAGAGCATGGTATAGCAGAATCGACAGTTATATGATCAAGAATGGATTTTGCAGAAACACCATTGAGCCTACCTTATACACAAAGGTAAATGAGCATGGACAGATTTTGATATTTTTCTTATATGTTGATGATATGATTTTTATAGGTGATCTTGAAATAAATGAATTTAAAGCAGCCATGATGAAATAATTTGAGATGAAAGATCTAGGTCTGATGAAATATTTTCTTGGCATTGAAGTTGAGCAATCTGTAAAAAAGGCATTTTTATTTGCCAAAATAAATATGCAACAGATTTGCTGAAAAGATTCTGGATGGATAATTCCAAACCTGTACCTACACTAGTTGCAATGGGTACAAAGTTAAGTAAGGATGACGAAGGGGAAGATGTCAATCCAACTCTATTCAAAAGATTGGTTAGCAGCCTCATGTATCTAACAGCGACAACACCAGATATTATGCAGGGAGTGAGTCTGATTTCCAGATTCATGGAGACTCCAAAAGACACACATTGGAGTCTTGGAAAAAGAATTTTGAGATACATAGCAGGAACCAGAGATTATGGCATAATGTATGTAAGTATAGAAAAGAAAGAATTCATTGGATATACAGATAGTGATTTTGTAGGAATTTTGGATGATCGGAAGAGCACATCTGGTTATGTTTTCCATCTCGGTTCAGGAGTGATAGCATGGGCATCTAAGAAGCAGCCTATTGTTACATTATCATCAGCAGAAGCAAAATATGTAGCAGCAATTTCAGCAGCATGTCAAGCAATATGGTTAAGAAGAGTATTGGATGGACTCAAGCAGAAACAATAAGGATCAACAGCAATATACTGTGACAACACATCAGCAATTGCACTATCCAAGAATAGTGTGTTTCATCAAAAGAGCAAGCATATTGATACTAGATATCACTTTATTCGAGAACTTGTGAGAAATGGAGAAGTTCACTTGAAGCCGTGTAGAACGAGTGATCAATTGGCTGATATCTTTATGAAGCCATTAGCAGTAGACTTGTTTGAGTTTCACAAAAGAAACTTGGGTGTTGTAAGTCTAGCTGAGACATCGACCAGCAGGCATGTTTGAGTTGTCATGAGTTATGTTTTAGTTTAAACGTCGTAATTAAGGGGGAGTGTTTAAATATATAGTTACTTCTCGCATGCAGAGTTAGAGTTGAGTGAATTATACAATCAGTTAAGTGAATTAGTTGAGTTGAGTTACAGTTAGATTTGGTGAGTGAGTTAGAGTGTGAGTTAAGCGAGTTGATCAAGTTTAGTTATGTGTAAGAGTTTGTGCATGTCAATTAGGTTAAATACCCTTCACGAGTTCATTGTATTAAGAGAGAGAGAAAGAGAGTTTTATGATTCAGAGTTTTAGGTCAATTGAAGAGCCGCAACTCATTGTTCATGTGTGAAATCTTTGCGTTATTTATGTGATTGAATCCTCTACCTTTCCAACACCTATCTCAAGATAAAGTCAAAATCTCCTCCTTTCGTTCAAAAGGAAGGTATAAACCCTACCTATCTCAGAATGAGGTCAAAATCTCCTCCTCTCGTTCAAAATGAAGGTATAAACCCTACCTGCTCCATGTCGACCATAGTGGAGTGTGGGAGATCCTCACATTACGAACCTTTGGGAGCAGATATAGCTACTTTAACAGAGATTTTGTTTGATTTGAAGTATCTGTCGTCTCCAAACTATAATTTTATCTCTTCTACATCCGGGATTTGCACAGGCTTTGGACTAGAAGAGTTCTACCAGACTACATTGGCTGCGGAGGCGATTCAGTTTGAAGTCACATTTTCCGATGAAAGGATTATGCAGCGCATTAATAGTTTTACCTTCGCCAATGATCAAGGAATGTCATATTTCGATTGTAGGCGAAAAGACCACGATGGTATTGATGAACTTGATTATATACAGAATCAAGTCCATAATCGCTGAACTCGCTACTGTTGGAATCCAAAGTGGTGTGAGAGGTCACTACAAAGAGGTGAACACAGTACGGTTGGAATCCAAAGTGGTGTGAGAGGTCACTACAAAGTGGTGAAGTGGTGTGAGAGGAAAGAAATACATTCCAGTTTTTTAATTGAAGAAATCGTTATTAGAACAGTTTTTTTAGGTATACACAATTTTGTTCAGGATAGTTTTGTTAGTGATTTTGTTCAGGATTAGAATAGGGAACCTGTAGAGACCAAATCTCTCACCTAACCTAACCATTAACCATTAGACCACATCTTTGGAACTAATTTTAATTTTATGAACCGTTGACAGGGTAGATAATCTCTCATAGAAAAAGGTAATGAATATATATTTTGATTTGCATATACTGTAATAAGCTCTATTACCATTGATGTTGAAATTCAATTTCTATGAATACGGTGCAAGTTGAGTTTTCAGTGTTGTGTGTCAATACAGTGCGAGTATTGATGATTTTATGATGTCATATTTCAATTCACTGACTCGTTTATTCATTATCAGCGAATATTTTCTTTCTGAATTGGGTGATTGAGGTATCTGTTTCCCAAAGCTGATTGTTTTGAAGTTATCCATTTGTATTTTGGTTGCTTTCTTTTCAGATTTTAAATACTTTCTTTTGAAAAAATTTGTGTAGGTTTTTTTCTTTTTTAAAGAAAAAGTATTAACTTTATGTTTGAAAAATTGTCCAGTATATATATCAAAATTTATGGTTTTATACCTTTCTTTTTCTCAGGTACCATATATTTATCAAAATGCTATCCATAAAAGACTAAAATCCATATGATTAGTATAGCGCTAATACATTAACAGTATTCTTACATTTAAAAAAAAAGAAAAAAAACTCAAACATCTAGAATTATGGAAAGGAGATCGTACTCTCATTTCTAATAATATTATCTTCTAATTTATTTCATAACTCGAACAACACTATTTAATCTTTCTTTAAAGGATATGTTGGCCACTATCTTCCCGATCATACTCTCATTTCTAATAATATTATCTTCTACTTACTTGTATTTCATAACTCCAACTAGAGTATTTAATTTTTTTTTAAAGAATGTGTTGGCGACTATGTTGAAAAGTGATACCGGCGAGCAATTTAATAAGCCCAATCTAGCCTCAAAAGTAGGGGAGCATAGTTAGTGTGCCCCAATATGCTCTCAATAAGGGATTTTGAGTCACCATAAATATGTAAACTATTTCCCTGTTTCCTTTTACCAAACCATAATACCAAACCATAATAGACTTTATAGCGCTAGTTTTTTTGCTCTAGAGTTTGTATTGAGATCTGTTAGATAATCTCAGTTAGGCACCACATCTACAAGAGCCATTTTGAGCAGTGCAATCAAAATTGCCAATCTAAAATTGTATAGGAAGAGAACAAAGTCTAGTATGTAAATTTTTGACAGAAGCATTAAAGCCTGACCAAATTCTGATAATGTTTACCAATGCATCTTCAAATGTGCAGAGGTTCTGTGCTTTCCATACTTCCCAGAACATGTATAAAGAAAACGGCTTGTACTTTCCTTACTTTCCAGAATAAAGTAAACGCCTTGTATTGTCCCCCTCGACGCCCGTGCAGCGACACAATGTGTGAATGAGATACGATTACAAACTGATTGCTTTGAGGTAGAGATTTCTTGATATTTTGACTCTGTAATTGGGATATGCCCTGAATGATTGTTTTCCATTAATATCTTATCTATGGGATTGAGACATGTTTCCAAAAATTGAATGTTAGTGGAAGAGAATTCTTTTAATTTTAATTTTAAGTGTAATTTGACTCTCGCTTTCTTCGGACTGTGGTCAGATAGTGAAGTGTGTAATTGGAATTTGGGATAATAATTCGCCATTGGATTGTGATTCTTGTGGTCGTGTTATTTTGTAACAAGTAACTCTTATTGTCTTCCAGATATAAATATCCGTATTGAACAAAATGGAATGATGATAACGGGATGTTCGTGAAGCAGCCACTTGTGTAAGAACAAATATAATACGTTTGGTGATGCGTGTGATTGTCCTATCTTTGTAAGATGTTTAGATATACCTGTAAGTAAAATTATAATAACATTGGCATGTTTGGATTCACCCATAAAATTTATTGTGATAACTTTTATATATATATATTCAGATAGAAAAGGTAATAATAAATTTTATAGATTTGAAATAAATTTAATTTAGTAATCATAATTTAATGAGAGGTATTTATTGGTATGTTATTGTTTATTTGCATATATGAATTATATCATTTTAGTTCACTTAGTTGAAATAAAAATGAAATTATTTGAAAAAAAAAGATTTTTTATTGACAATATATTTATTAAAAAATATATTATTAGAAATTTGCAAACTGATTGCAAACTGATTGCTTTGAGGTAGAGATTTGTTGATATTTTGACTCTGTAATTGCGACATGCTCTGAATGATTGTTTTCCATTAATATCTCATCTATGGGATTGAGACATGTTTCCAAAAATTGAATGTTTGTGGAAGAGAATTCTTTTTATTTTAAGTATAATTTGGCTCTCGCTTCTTCGGACTGTGCTCAGATAGTGAAGTGTGTAATTGGGATAATAATTCGCCATTGGATTGTGATTCTTGTGGTCGTCTTATTTTGTAACAAGTAGCTCTTATTGTCTTCCAGATATAAATATCCGTATTGAAGTAAATGGAATGATGATAACGGGATGTTCGTGAAGCAGCGAGTTGTCTGAGCACAAATATAATACGCTTGGTGACGCCTGTGATTGTCCTATCTTTGACGTAAGATGTTTAGATATAGCTGTAAGTAAAATTATAATAACATTGGCATGTTTGGATTGACCCATAAAATTTATTGTCATAACTTACTTTTATATATATATATATATATATATATATATATATATATATATAATAAAGTTTATTTAGATAGAAAAGATGATAATAAATTTTATAAAATAAATTTAATCTAGTAATCATAATTTAATAAGAGTTATTTATTGACGTGTTATTGTTTATTTTCATATATGAATTATATGATTTTAGTTTATTTAGTTGAAATAAAAATGAAATTATATGAAACAAAACGTTTTTTAATTAACAATATTTATTAAAAAAATAATATTATTATAAAGTTTTTAATAAAGCAATTTATTTCGAGTTTTTTAATAAAAGCTTGACATTTCTTTTTAATTATTTCTTAATAAAATTGTGCTTTTCAAATATCTTAAAACATTAATATAAAAATATCGTTTCTTTTACTTTTTAATTAAAAAATAAATTGCATCTTATTTTAATTTTTGTAACTTCTCTTAGAATTGTTGACTTAAAAGTAATGTTATAAAACTACCATTTCATTCATTACTTCTAGTTATTAGTTTTGTTGTACTTGACAATATTTCATTCTTATCTAAAAAAATATTTTATTTTATTATGGAAATTCTCTCAAGATTTTAATAAAATCCTTCCTAGAAAATTATGGAAATTCTCCCAAGATTTTATTAAAATCCGTGAGTATTTTTTGTAAAACTAGGTTAGAGTTGTCAAACTTCAAGAATCTATTTCCATCATCAAAAACATAATTCAATCATTACCACTGCTATAATCTTTGAAAAAAAAAAAATCCTCCCACTTTTGACCATAGAGGCAATTCCTCCGCCTCAATAAAGTTGTCCAATAAAACATATTAATTTGTCATTTAATAATTAAATTTTAATGTTCTAAAATATTTCTACGAAAAAAATATTCATAAAATAATTATATAATTTTTAATTAAAATTCAATATTCTAAAATATTTAGACTAAATTCTATATATTAAAAAATTATATATGATGATGACGGTGATGATTAACATCCACTAAGACCAATGTATCCTATCAGACCTCAATAAAGGAAAAATAATCTAAGTTTGATTCTTCAAAATCTTGTTTCTATGATGAAACAGAAAGGAAATAGGTGCTCCAAGATCGCTATATGTGGGGTGGCTTAATAGGTCAAGGGGATTGGAAGTGCAGCAGATGTTAGGGAATTGAATGTGAATGTGAATAAGAGTCGGGTACTCTAAAAGGAAGTGCTTTTCATCTTCCAACTACTTAGTATCACAAATATTACATATTCTATCCTATCTCGGAAATAAACCACTACTTGTTTTTTACTCCAAATGTAAAGATCTACCAGCTTACAATTTTTTTCATGCTCATAATAAGCTTTCTAGCCTCCAATTAACATTTTCTCGATGCTATAATTCCAGTTGAGTTGATGACAGAAGTCAATTCCCAAATATTTATAAGAAGAAAGTTGCTCTAAGTATTGGTTATTATATACGAAACGACCATGGGTGGTCATTTTGGATTTAATGATCATGACTCTAGTCTTGTCGGTATTAACTATCATAACCATCTTGGAGTAGTACACATTAAGAGTCTGAAGTTTCTTGTCAAGGTCATCATGGATTTTTGCAAGAAGAATGATATCATCGGCGTAAAGGAGAAGATTAATGAGAACACCAACAAGCCCGGTTCCCTTGCATCCCACTATTTCTAAACACTCCTCTAGCTTCTCATGTATATTTCAAAAATGGTAGGGGATAGGGGAGACCCATGCTTAACTCTGATATTTCATTTAATGTCTTTATACCACCCCTCATGGGTCTTATGTTTGGCAATGACAGTCTCGTAGATATGGATCAAACCAATCCTCGGCTCAGGAGGGACCATGGTCTCTTTAAATCTCTCACAAATTTTATTTCAAGGAACAATGTCGAAAGCTTTTCTAAATTCCACAAAATAGTAGAAGAGATCAACTTTACTATTACAAAATTCTTCCCAACGATTTTGAGAGTGACAATATGGTCAATATTCTAGCGATGTCTCCTAAAACCAGCTTAAACTTTAACTATTTTTCCCTAGCTTTGAAGCCAAAGGCTAAGCTTCTTTTCCATAATGAGCCCATAAATCTTGACCATGATGTGGCTAATCATAATGGTCCTATAGTTATATGGAACACATTTGTCCCCATTTTTACAGATAGGCACAATAAGGCTTTGCATCCAAAGCTGAGGGAAGACATACATTACAACCAATTGAGAAGCTTGTGGAGATGAGGAATGAGGATATGTCTTCCCGTTTTAAGGACGTCGGCTTGGTATCCTTCAATATCTTTAGCTTTTCCATTAGAGGGCTTATTAATACCACCCTCAACTTCATCTGAAAAATTGAAAATAATATGTTTTCCTTAATTGTACTGATTAAGGTGGTTCCCATAGTGTTAGAAGATTCATACAACTTCTTAAGATAGGTGTCCCAATTTTCTAAGGGGATTGAATGATTATCTTTGGTTTTACGAACAAGCACATTCAGCCAAAATTTTCTCTATACAAATTTAGAATGGTGGAGAAGATAATCTTGTCTCTAGTTAATATATGAACTTTTCTTCCTCTTGATGAAATTTTTGTATATATTAATATTAGGGTGCTTAATAAATTCATTAGGAGTGTCTCTGATAACTTTCTTGGCAATTTTACAATATTTTCATACCATGAATTGGAACTTTTATTAGTATTCTTAAACGAAGTCTCATTAGAGAAGTTGCTAATAGTATTGGAATGGATAGTACTGAAATGGTAATAAATTTGATCAATGTTATTATTGTAGGTTATGGTTGACTTTACCCCTATCTAAGTGAATTTGTATTTTGATTTCATTGGTCTCCTGCATGTGGGTGGTATGAATAGAAATACTCAAATCCATTAGGTAGCTCAAAATTTGTAATACACTTTTTTTAAAATATACCAAATGTATAATTAATGTTCCATTCAACATAAAATTAATATATGACATTTAATAAAAATATTAAATTTATCTATATTTTTTTCTTAGAAATCTTAAATGTCATATATTAAGTTCATATTAAATGAAAAAATAATTATACATCTAGCATCTTTAAAAAACTTATAACTTTCAATTACTATATATATATATATATATATATATATATATATATATATATATATATATATATATATATATATATATATATATATATATAATTTAATTTAAATGAAGAAGAATTTATTATTATTGATGCACAGGCATTAGGCTCTAGAAATACTTTGTACTTTTATAAGACCTAGGGGGGTCTCATGTTTTTAAATTCTCATGTAATTATTAGTATTTTGAATAAAATGGTGAGAAATTGTAAATGTTCTCTAATGATTGGAGAACATGAGGGAAGTTGATTATGTTAGGAAGGTGAAGAGTCAGTTTTAGTTATTTGAGGAATTAAGTCTAACTTTAGGACTTTGGACAATTCCAAGAGTCTTTGTTGAGCTGTTAAGAAAGCTGAACTGATTCATCATTAATTTGTATAAATGTAAACCTACAGGTAGATAGAAGAGTGGTTCAGAGATAGAGTGAGTGGTTCAAGAGATAGAGTGGGAGGATAGAAGGCCATCAAATTGAAGATCAGGCCACAGAGAAAGTGAGTTTTTGTAATTAATTGAGTTTTATTTATACAGAGGAATTCAAGGTCAATTTGATTCGTGTATGTGACTGTGTTAATTTTGACTTGCATATTGGGTGAATCGATCACTAAAAGGATCGATTCTTGTAGGGCTTTTAATTTCCTGTCTCCATTTATATATGGCACGTTAGATGCATTTTGAAATGAATCGAATTTATGAACTCACTGTATGGCTAAGAGAGGGTTCGATTCCTTTTCCTGAGTTATTATATTGTGGAAGAATTTGGACTATTACTCTTTAAGTGAAGAACCATTTTTTGTTCTTTCGATCTTCCCTAGTCCTATGTTTTATATAAGTCTCTGTATGAACTAATTACACACTAATACTGTATGAAGAGGTTCTGGTTAATTCTGAAATCCATTCTGAAATTGGTAGGAATTTGTGCAAAGTAATTTGAGGAGTATCAATTGAGAAAATTAATTTTGATTTTATATGAAGGCCACCATACAGAAATTGTTGATCATCGAATATGGAATGCGGTTTAAACTTGTGTGAAGAGGTTTTAATTTTCCCAGAATTCCAATTGATATTAATATCTCTCTGCGTAAAGAATTGCTGAACATAAATCAAGAGACATTTGATTGTGTTTTATATTACGCCACTATATAGGCAATCAGTGGGTTCGGGCCGTTTTGTGAAGGGTGCAACCATTTCCATGAACTGATCATTGAACGTATTTGAATTTTGGTTGTTTTAATTGATTGCAGTGAAATCAATTCACAGTATTGAAGTGGAGGAGACCGAGCTGTGAAATAAGCCAGAGGAGCGGAACCATGAGTAGAACGAAACCTTGAATAAATAGTGAAAGCGGTTTCAAGACCCAACACCGGTGTTTTTCACATAATTTAAAAATGGTTAGTTGTTTTTTGAAAAAAAATGTGATACGTTTCGGCTATTGACACGTGGAAAAGGTGGTTCGTCGAATACCACCCATTCTGCAAAGTTTTTGGGGGTTAAAATTCTATTCGTAAAGAAATGCGATATCCGTCAGATCTCTTGATCAACCGATCGGACGCTGGTCGCATCTTTAAGTTGTGAGGGGATTAACGATAAGAGGTATGTCATGATGTGCTGTGGGCCAGAAGCATTTAATTAAGTAATTCACTTACATTTAAAATTTAAATGGGTCAGAGTTATACGAATGAAGATTGTGATTTGGCTTATTAACGTGTTATAACATTCACTTGGAAAATGTATATATATATATATATATATATTATGTAATAGAGTCGTGGACATATGTATTTGATGAGGGTGAGCACCGTTGAGTTATTCGAATGTTAATTCGAATAGGCTGTAGGCCATAGTTTTTGCTTTGGAGTTTTAAGTCAATATATTATTGAACGTTAATTGAATACAATGAGATGGCTTTTATAATATGGTTTCATAACCATAGACTTGATTGAAAATCAAAGCTTCCACTTATATAATTTTATATGCATAAGAATTGCAAGTTTTGGGAGCGCTGTTGGTCATGGTTTAAACCATAGAAATTGTAAAGAGATAGAAAAATTTCTGCATGGTGTTAATTTTGTCAGATTTAAATTTATGTGGAAAAAATATATTGGAATGCAATTTTTATAAGCACATACAGAGTGTGATTGTGGGTTAAGCAGGTTGGCCCGGGCATCATGTGGTATCAGAGCTAGAATAACTCTGTTTGAAGGTTCAAGTTTTTGAATTAATTGTATGTGTGATAAAGGATATCAAATTTTGAAACTGATAAATATTGCAGCATACAGAGATGCAGTTCATGTGATGAGAGGATGAAGGAAGATCAGATTTTTAAATCTGACATGTAGCAGATACATATTTGCAGTGAACAGGATTTGTAGAAATGGATGAAGAACGAGATCATGTAGGAATCTTGCAGGTAGAATAACATTAAATCTGATTTTGAAATTATGATGATAGAATTATGGTTGTAGATATGATGCAGACAAGGTTTTGAAGGTGATGGCAGTAAACCTGGTATTCAACTAAAAGTTGGATAGGGAGAGAAATTGCAGTGTTCTCAAGAGAAGGTGAGTTGATGAGAAGTGTTTAACTTTGGTTTGAAGAATTGTTTGCAGAATTCAAATTGCAGGCAATTGAAGAAAGCTCAGGAAAGGCAGATCACAGCTTTGAGAGAAGTGATGAAAGAGTCCAGTAGAGGATTCTAAAGTGAAGAAGAAAGTGTAGCAGAACCTGGAGAATTCCAAACAGAGGTTGGATGAAAGAAGAGCATATGTGTTCTTCAAAAGTTGCAGAGTGAAGCCTAGAGAGAGCAGAAGAGAGTGCTCAAAAGGTTCCAGCAGACAGGGGACCAATACTTGCCAAAAGCCTAGATCCGGAGGAAATGACTGGTGAGGTAAGTGGCAGTAGGAGAGCTTGTTTTTGCAGAGGCTTAGTGTAGCTTTTCAGTGAAGAACTGATTGAGAAAGAGATGACTACTGATAGTCATAGCAGAGATTGCAGAGGTTCTGAGGGAGACCACATCAGAAGAAAGGAGATAGAAAATGCCAAGGAAAATGGCATAAGGTAGCAGTTGACTGATGCAAAATATTGGAAAGAGGTAGATGAGATCGGGGAACAGTTTAATAAACTGGAAAAGATGATAGAGGAAAGCTAGAGACTTGGTTGGCTCATGAAAAAGAGAGTAAAATGGCAACCACTACAGTTGAGGTTGAGGAAAAATGAGATTTCCTTACTAAAAGAAGAACTTGGAGCAGCTGAGTTGAGAAAAGAAGTTTCTGGTTGTGAAGCAGAACAGAGTACAGGTGAAGAATACAGATCTATGAAGGATCTTATGAATCATGGTGAAGACTTAAGGCAACAAGAAGTTTGTCTTGCTGAAGAGAAAATCATTGATGATTTCTTGAGTTATTGGACAAGTCCGGATCAGCTAGATGATGTAAAGCCTTGTATTCTTGAACCTGACAATTGTGAGGTGATTACAGGTTCCACAGAGGAAGAATAACTCAGATTTCTTGAGTCAAGGATGGAATTTGGAGATTCCACATGCAGATTTGTTCAAAGGGAAGTGCTTGAGAAGGCAACCAAGACTGAAAAGTCTTGTGGTTTTAAAACTAAAGAGTTGTGTATGTTTGTAGGTACATCACAGGGAGATGAACAAGCTTTAAAGTTTGTTGACGAGGAGAAATTGAATCTGAAATTTGTTCAGATCAATGCTGAGATAGCAAGATCTCAGGAGAAATCGAAGGCAAGGGAGTCTAATGATAATATATAGCAAAGTATTGAGGCAAAAGATGAAGGACCATCTGAGGATCAGTCAAGAAAAAGCGAAGGTATAAAAGGTTGTGTGATGTTCCCAAAATCTACTCCAATTGAAGTTGTTGAATTGTATAGAAGGTTGGATTTTCGAAGAAGAGAATTGGAGAAGCAGAGGACCTATACACAGGATAAATTGCTGAAGAAGAAAGACAAAGGAATTGTCATGAAGGAAAATAAGAGAACAGAGCATAAGAAAATGATTCAGAAAAATGGAGTTCATTTTGGTGAGTCACAACAGAAGGAAATTCATGAAGAAGATGATGGAAAGAAGGAGAGACTAGCTGACAGTCTCATGAGGAATGCAAATTGGCATACTAATGTGCTGACAAAGGAATTGGAAGGAAACTCAGAAAAACATACTGATGTGTTGTTAGAGGAGGAAGAGGTATTGAGACGTTGGAATTTTAGTGCTGAAGGTTCATGTGTTAATGATGCATGCAAAGAGGGACAACTAATGAAAATTGTCAGAGAATTGAATGAAAGAGAAACTATGTTGGCTGAAAACATAGTGAAGGATCATCATTTTAACATGGTCATTGGAGAAGTAGAGATAACTATAGAAGCTGAGGAGAAGCACAGTGAAAAATTTCTGAGTCTTGAAATAGAGTTAGAACTGCAGAGAGAAGAATTGGTGACTGGACCATCAATTGAGACCATTGGGTCTCATGGTTTTGACACTGACAGTTTGATTGTGTTTACAGGTGATGAAGAAGAAAATCCATCATCTGGAATTTTCTTGAGAGAAGAGGAACTGTTGTAGAAAGAGGTTGAGACAGTCATGTCTCATATGCAAAAACTTGTTTCTATTGGTGACAAGGAAGAATTGGCTTGTCTGATGGGCCAAGAACAAACTGTGGGGAAGATTTTTAAAACTGCTACAATGATGGAGGGTCATAATTATATTCTGATAGGAAATGAAGATACAAAGTTTGAAGAACTTAATTTGATTTCCAGAATCAATCAAGGTGATGAAGAACAATCACTGAAGATTGCCAAGGAAGAAGAAGGGGGATATGTTGAAACTGAACTGCAGCATAATGATGATGTGAAACAAATATAAAAGGGATGGCTGAAATTTTTACTGGAAACGTTTGAAGAAGAGAAAGAAATTGAAAACACTAGAATGAAATTGCCTGAAGTTGTGAAAGGAATAGGAGCAGATACTAGTTTTCAAAATTTCATTATGCTTACTAGTGTACAACGAGAAATGAAGGATTACATTATTGCTATTAGAGAAATGAAATATAATTTACTTTTTAAAAGTAAATTTGCAGGTGATGAACAGAAGAAAATTGTTGCAGAGGGAGATATCTTAAGAGATATTCAGGAAGAGTTTTTCTGTAGCATAAGACAAGAGGGTATGGATGATAGGGTGGTCGCAAGGGCTGAACAATTAAGAGAAAGAGCCAGAATACAAGAAGCAACAGAATTTGGGGACATCAGCAGTGAGCAAAGATATTTCCAGATAGAAGATAAAATGGACAGAGAAATTGAAACCATCAGAGAACTGATGATGAAGGTGTCTCTGAAGCAGTAGACAGCAGCAAGAAAGAAGAAGGATTTAAGCAAAGGAAAGACACGAAGAGATTGTGAAAGAACAACTAGAGGCAAGATACGGAACAAGATATGGAGACCTGGAGAAGTGCAGTTGGAGGATAATGCAGCTGTTGGACAGCAACAAAACAGAATATGGGATCCAGGAGGTAGAGATTAAGGACACATGATCAAGAGATCATGATAAATTTGAACCTTGGGAGTCTGATGCAGGGGAATTAGGCTCTATAAATACTTTGTACTTTTATAAGACCTAGGGGGGGTCTCATGTTCTTAAATTCTCATGTAATTATTAGTATTTTGAATAAAATGGTGAGGAATTGTAAATGTTCTCTAATGATTGGAGAACATGAGGGAAGTTGATTAAGTTAGGAAGGTGAAGATTCAGTTTCAGTTATTTGAGGAATTGAGTCTAACTTTAGGAATTTCGAGAATTCCGAGAGTATTTGTTGAGCTGTTAAGGAAGCTAAAGTGATTCATCATTAATTTGTATAAATGTAAGCCTATGGGTAGATAGAAGAGCAGTTCAGAGATAGAGTGAGTGGTTCAAGAGACCGAGTGGAAGGATATAAGGCCATCAAATTGAAGATCAGGGCACAGAGAAAGTGAGTTTTTGTAATTAATTGAGTTTTATTTATATAGAGGAATTCAGGGTCAATTTGATTCATGTATGTGACTGTGTGTTAAGTTTGACTTTCATATTGGGTGAATCGATCACTGAAAGGATCGATTCTTGTAGGGCTTTTAATTGCATGTCTCCATTTATATATGGCAGGTTAGATGCATTCTAAAATGAATCAAATTTATGAATTCACTGTATGGCTAAGAGAGAGTTTGATTCCTTTTCCTGAGTTATTATATTGTGGAAGAATTTGGATTATTATTCTTTGCATGAAGAACAAATTTTTGCTCTTTCGAGCTTCCTGAGTCCTATGTTTTATATAAGTCTATGTATGAACTAATTACACACTAATACTATATGAAGAGGTTTTTCTTAATTTAGAAATTAGTTCTGAAATTGGTAGGAATATGTGTAAAGTAATTTGAGGAGTATCGATTGAGAAAATCGATATCAATTTTATATGAAGGCCACCATACGGAAATTGTTCATCATCGAATATGGAGCGCGGTTTAAACTTCTGTGAAGAGGCTTTAATTTTCCTAGAATTCCAATTGATATTAATATCTCTCGGCATAAATAATTTCTGAACAGAAATCGAGAGACATTCGATTGTGTTTTATATTATGCCACCATACAGGCAATCAGTGGGTTCGCGCCGTTGTCTGAAGGGTGCAACCATTGCCAGGAACTGATCATTGAACATATTTGAATTTCAGTTGTTTGAATTGATTGCAGCGAAATCAATTCACAGTATTGAAGTGGAGGAGACCGAGCTATGAAATAAGCCGGAGGAGCGGAACCATGAATAGAACGAAACCTTGAATAAACAGTGAAAGCCGTTTCGAGACCCAACACTGGTGGTTTTCGCATAATTTAAAAATGGTAAGTGGTTTGTTGAAAAAAATGTGATACATTTCGGCTATTGATACGTGACAAAGGTGGTTAATCGAATACCACCCATTTCGCTAATTTTTTTGGGGTTAAAATTCTGTTCATAAAGAAATGCGACATCCATCATATCTCTTGATCAACCGATCGGATGCTGGTCACATCTTTAAGTTGCGAGGGGATTAACAATAAGAGGTATGTCATGATGTGTTGTGGGATTGACGCATTTAATTAAGTAATTCACTTACATTTAAAAGTTAAATGGGTCAGAGTTATACGAATGAAGATTGTGAGTTGGCTTATTAACATGTTATAACATTTATTTGGAAAATGTATATATATATATATATATATATATATATATTTTGTAACAGAGCCTTGGACATATGTATTTGATGAGGGTGAGCACCGTTGATTTATTCGAATGTTAATTCGAATGGGTTGTAGGCCGTAGTTCTGGCTTTGGAGTTTTAAGGAGAAATATTATTGAACGTTAATTGAATACAATGGGATGGATTTTATAATATGGTTTCATAACCATAAACTTGATTGAAAATCAAAGCTTCCACTTATAGAATCTTATATGCATAGGAGTAGCAAGTTTTGGGAGTGTTGTTGGTCATGGTTTAAACCATAGAAATTGTAAAGACATAGAAAAGCTTCTACATGGGGTTGATTTTGTCAGATTTAAATTTATGTGGGAAAAAGATATTGGAATGCAATTTTTTTAAGCACATAGAGTGTGTGATTGTGGGTTAAGCGGGTTGGCCTGGGATCAATTATCTTTTCGACATTTTTTAATTCTCGAAACTAAACTAAGCTAACGTGATAAATACGATTATTTAAATTGGTTATAATAAATATATATATATATATATAGATATACTAAAATGATTTTTTTACAATTATTTAAAATGGCTAACTAATTTACTGAAAATTAAAAAGATAATGTCTTATTTTATAGTTTGATTCTCAGATGTAAGATTGAAATTAATTTCAAATAAAAAGTTATGTACCTATTTTATGGTTGGTTTAAAAAAATGTATTTATATTTCGTTATTAAAAATAATATATAAAAACTATAAAGAACAATGTATTTATTGTTTTATTATAAAAAATAACAATATATGAAGGATTTTTTTTTTTAATAATAATATTAAATACTTTTAAAATGTAAATTTATATAAAAAAGACAATATTCTATTTTATATTTCCGTTACTATAAATAAATCTATAAAAACAGTAACTAGCAATTGCATCACATGTTGTAAAGGAAACGTTGTAAGGTTGTGATATACAAAAGAATAATATAAGAAAGAAAATTTAGTAAGAACTTTCTAGGCTCCAAGTGAATAACGGGTGGAGAATTATGTTTACTGGACCTCAAATCAAAATATTCGTATTGGGTAATCGATGTGGAACAACTTCTTTGTTATTAATTGCATATAAAATATGGTTTTTCATAATGGATGAGACATTTTGGCCAAAGTACTCAAGACCTCTATATGACGAAATATGCATGTTTATTTATTTTTCTGCATGAATATTGCACTTGGTTTTTCTGACAAAGTTGGGAAGACTTCACCCTTCCACTAAATTATTTTCTTCTATCACATTTGCAATGTTGAATTCCTCTGATACTAGTCCTAGAACTCCAACTCTACTCATCTATAACTATTTAATGGAATCAAACTTATCACTATGAAATGTTGTACCTCATAAAATACTACTAAGAAGCTTAAGTATGGTAAATCCACCTTCACCCATAATTTGAACATAGAGAACAGAGTTATCTTAATTGTCAATTTTATGGATAAAATACATTTGGGCTTTGAAACTTTTCACCTCAGAATAACAAACATCATGAAGACACAAAAGTAAGAAGAAGAAATTAGCTCATAATCATGGAATATATCTACCTACTTCTTTAAGGATCATAATTCAAGACTCTAGTGCATTTTAAAAATCATTTATTTTCCCATCAAATAAAAAGGAAGGGAAATTTTTTTAAATGTAATAACTCCCTTCCCTAGTGATAGTACATTTTTGTTTTGAAATGAAATTATTTTCCCCATCTTTGAAATAATAGATTCCTCCCCAAGTGACCCTTTAGAGATGCCCTTTTTTTTTCAATTGATTGCAATAGCTAAGTGTCTTTTGTCAAGTATCTTCTGAGTCCTCCATATAATTAGAATGTTTCTCTTCCCATAACTCTATCTCGGATTATAATTCTAGCTTTCTCTTGTTTATGAATAAGTTGTCTCTATATCATTATTGTATGTCACTTTTTGAGCGCTTTCTTGAATCAGTGAGATAATGTAGCTCATATGGATTCCAAAATCCTTGAATAACCCATTTTCTGAAGAGTCCTCTTATGTTTTTAATTCTGCTATTCGGTCCTCCATAGCCTTGTCAGCGTCATTTCCTTCTAAAGAATCATAAATTCTTTTGTAAGTACCCATTGTCCTGCTTTTCTTCTTCCATATACTTGTGATCTAAATGAATGGAACATGAGATAAGCTTCATGACATTTTCCAAATTCCAAGATTTTTAATTGCACTTCTCATGTGTATCAAGAAAAATGGATGGATTCCATACATTCAACATTATGCCTTTTTAGGGCTTGTTGTAAGGTTGGAAGCTTGTCTTCACCATGTCTCCTTTCTTATGTATCCTTGACTTTGATAAAAAAAAATTGTTACCAACCCCTTTAAAGGTAAATTTAGTGTTATTTAAGAAATGAGAATTATGAACATTCATCATTATTGCTCAAGATAAATCATGTACTATGAAATAATTTGGAAATTTAAAAAAGATCACATATTTTTAAAAAATTCATTATTAATCTAACTTTCATATATTAAGAAATAATACTCATGAATTATAAAACAATTGTAACATAAATAATTTATAACAAAAAATACAATGTGTTTTTGGAATAATAAAATAGTTGTAACATAAATAATACATATCAAGAAAAACTTTGTATATTTAGATGTTTCAAAATTTAGATACATTTTATTAAGTTAATTTTTAAAAGAATAATGGTTACTAACATTTTATTTATTTATTAAATAATTAGTTTAGATCTAGAGTTAAGATTGATTTAGGCCATCTTAGTTCCCCCTATTAAGAAACTACATTCCACATGAATACCATGGGTCAATACTATGGGTTGTATTTATAGTTTATCACTATTTTATTTTATTATTCTTATTTTTTATTGTATTTTGATCCAGTTAAAATGTTCATTACATTATGTCAATATTTTTATTTAATTTACTTGTATTTTTAATTTTGTGTAATTTAATGTAGTCAAAATGTTAAACTTGACATTACAAACTTTCTATCATATTTTGTTGGAGAGGATAGTAGCACAAAAACGTAATATTTAAATATAGATTAATTGGTTTGTGTTGAGTTTAATTTTATGATATAAATTTTATTATAACTAAAAATTTTATTCTTATGTACCCAAAATTCAATGTTTATGTATTTAAAAAAAAAATAAAAAATATTCATTAAACTAATTTATGTTAAATCTAGTTTATTTTAAAATACATAAATTTGGATGTATGAAAAATTTAGATACATTATATTAAGTAAAAAATTAAAAGAATAATGGTTATAAACATTTAAAAATAATGTTATTAAATAATTAGTTTAGATCCGGAGTTAAGATTGATTTAGGTCATCTTAATTCCCCCTATAAAGAAACTACATTCCACATGAATACCATGGGTCAATACCATGGGTTGTATTAAAAAATAAAAATAGTTTATAGTTTATCAATATTTTATTTTATTATTTTTAATTTTTATTGTATTTTGACCTTGTTAAAATGTTCATTACATTATGTAAATATTTTTATTTAATTTACTTTTATTTTTAATTTTGTGTAATTTGACATAGTCAAAATGTTAAACATGACATTACAACCTTTCTATCATCACCAAAACCTAAATTCAATTTAATTTATTAAAAAGAAAAAAACTAGCATTATAAAAAAAACATATATAAAAATATTTACTTGAACTAATGGTCTAAAACATTTCAATTTTCTAACATTTGATCCAATGGCTTAAACATGGACACAGTGACAGCCTAGAGAGTTGTTTTCAAATAGGAATGCCTTACGACATAATTAAATTCAAATAATAATAAAAAGTATCCTAACCATAATGAGAAGGCCACCGTAGGTAGCAGTCGGAGTAGTCGGGCTTCCACCAAATTCAATAATACATTTTGGTAACTATTGGCTGACCCCGTCTAGTCTAAGGTTGGACCCTACGTTCATTTGACAATATTAAGAGTGGATATTAAATCTGACCTCAAGTGTTGGTAGTGTGGGTGACAAGGATATAATTTGACAAGTAAATTTAATAGATGATTTGTCTGTAAAATATTAAATATAGTTAAAAAAAATTGTTGAATAGTTAATGTTTTTTCGTTGAAGTTCTGAAAATGAATAGAAAAGTATGAAAATTTTAAATTTTGAAATATGTTTTTCAATTTTAACCTTGATTGGTGATCTTTACACACTTAACGAATATGTTTTGAAATTCAACCTTGATCGGTGTTTCCTGCACGCTTCACGAACTAAGTGAAATTTAAAAAACGACAAAATAAGGTTCGACATCTGGTCTCATTGGAGAGTGCGAAGAGGGAAATTGATTCTGACCACAACCACACTTAGAATTTGAGTAATTCTGCACGGACTCACGCCAAAATAATAGTCAACGAATCAGATAAAGTTCTATCCATTTAGAATTAATAACCTCCTATAATTGAGAAACAAACTACCACCTATGACTGATAACAATCTAAATTGACTCCCACACCAGAAGCTACAAGAGGGTAGCACCTGATAATTCCATACACCTAAATTTCCTTTTCATTGCATGTGAAGCTTCCCATGCCATCTAATTACCCAAATTTCCATCCAAACCATGTCTAACCAAGAGGTGTATGCATTCAATACCTATGTTGTCAATCTCCATATTCATGTAGAGCGATTAATCACAGTAGAAGAGTCAATTTATCATTTTTCAATCTATTTGAGAATTCTCTGAAATTATGATATGTTTTGTAAGAATAGTACGAAAATGTAAATCTGTTTGTTGTGTTGTATAATTATAGGTTTAAAGTTTAACATAAAATATAAATTACAAAGGATTAGCGCATGATTTTGAAATACAGATTTACAAGGTTATTGAAAACGTTTTGGTTCTCTTTTAATGGGTATGGAAAGTTAGATATATGAAATTGAATGAGAATATGGTAAGAAACCATTTTTTTGGTAAGTAGACATATAAAATTAATATGAATATTTTTTTCTAATATCAATTTCAAAATATTAATTTGGGAAAAAAAATTGAATTTCTAACAATTCAATCACTAATTCAATAACAATAATTTTTTTTCACAAAACTTAACCTTACATCAGTGCAACTAACAAATATATTGTCCATTCACTTAATCCTACACTGTAGAAACTAACAAATAGATTTATCACTCTCACCTAATTCCATGAATGTTGACACAATCGCTCAATTCCATGAATGTTGACACAATCACTCATCAAATTAAATACACAATTATGACAGCTAGCTTAAGTGGTAACTATTTGTTATGCTATTTTATTGTTAAGAGACAAAAACATTTATTTCTTTTGAGGAAACTATTATATGATGATTATGAATTAATTATGTTATGATGAAATGAAATCTAATCATGGGATAATGTTTTCATAAAAAAATTAAAATACTGACGAAAAAATTATTCCAACCACTAAGAAGTGATTGAACAAAAAAACAGTTAAAGACAATTACTTTTCCTTTGAGGATAAAAAGTACATCCCAGTGAGGAAAATGGCTTCTGTTTGGTGACTAAGGAAGGGAAGAGAGTGATGATTTCCTAAGTTGGTAAAGACTAGTGGAAAGACTCAACATTCATGTAAAAAATCCTAGAAAAGAAGACTAGACATGGGGTCCCGATGTCTCTTTCAGATTCTCTGTCAACCTACTCGTCTTAGGTGTGGAGCACGGGGGGAGTGAGGACATAATTTCCTCACTCATGGTAGGGAGGACGTCATCAGCAGAGCCGATGTCAGATAAGTAAACATATTTATTTTAATGTCGTTATGTATTCAGATTTCTTTGAAATAAAAAAAATGTTGTTATACCGAAATAATTTTGACATGGGTGTTGTGTCTTAGATTATCAAAAGAATAATTTTACACTGTGCATGTCAAGTATAAAACTATATTTGTCTCTATTATATTATGTGTCTCTGTTATATTATGTTCTGGACTTTCTATGGAACTATTGAATATTTGTGGATTGTGTAACAAACTATATGAATCAGTTGTAAATTATAAAATAATTGTTAAAGTAGAAATACAGAAATATTGGAACCACAGTCTGACCTATATAGAGATGGACATATATATATATATATATATATATATATATATATATGAAAGGTACAAATTTGGAAGAAACTATTGGTTTTAGGGAGCTTCTATCTATGACCTAGAAAATGTTACAATCAAGATAGCGAAAAAGTCTCGATCGCTCTAGGTTTTCCCAAAAATTGTGGTTTAGGGCCTTAAAATGGCTTTGGAAGTTCAGGACCCGAAAAACTATCAAAAATAATAAGCTGTTCTGAAACTAAAAAACTGAAAGAGACAATGGTGGGGCCCCAAGTGGAATAGGTGGGTGGCCACCAATATCCACCTGGATCATTCCTCCCCCCTTAGGAAGCAATGTTCCCCATTGCGTTGAGTTCCTCCATGAGATGAGGAAAATTCTGTTGAACTTGGTCTCTGGTGAACCACTTGCCTTGGTGCATGAGCTCGCCAGCTTTGACAACCTGATATAGTTGGATCTTCTTTTGGCGAGTGTTCTTAATTTGCATGTCCATAATACAATCTGTGGTGGTCTGTTCCATTCAGTCTGGGTTTAACTCTCTTGTTGTGAGTTGTTCTGTAATTTTAGAGGTTTCGAGTAGAGGTGGGAAGTAGGGATGAAGGCAGTCTACATTGAATACTAGGTGCAGATCAAGGAATGGTGGAATACTGAGCTCGAAGGCATTTTTCCCTACCGCCTTGGTGATGGTGTACAACCCATATCAGAGTGGGAGAAGCTTGCGATGGGCTCTAACGAGGCGCTCCTTCTAAAAATGTAGGTACACTTTGTCTCCCACCTGGAAGTTATGTGCTTCCTAATGTTTATCATTTCTTTTCTTTTACTTAGCATTGGCTCTGTCCAATATGTCATGAACTTGTTGGCAAATGTGCTAAATGCGTTCGATGAAGTTGTTCGCTTTGTCAGCTTCAGACTGGACAAGGAACGAATTGGCCTAAGTAGACACAAATGGCATGGCTACGTCAATGGGACATAGTGGCTGGAATCCCAAGCCCACCTATAAGGGGCTTTGGCCAGTTGAGCTTTGTAGAGCTCGATTGTAACTATGTTGCACATAGGGGAGGCTCTCATCCCATGTGCATGGATGCTTTGAATTTTACATGCACAGAATGTGTACAATCATCCTATTGACAACCTCTGTCTGGCCATCCATTTGGGGATGGAAAGCTGTGGAATTGGTGAGCTTGGTGTCAAACATTGACCAGAGACTGTACCAAAATGCATTGAGGAACCTGCTGTCGCGATTTGATATGATAGACTGTGGGATCCCAAAGTGCACCCATACGGGTTCAAAGAAGAGTTTAGCAGTGGCTTCTGCTGTGATATTCTTCTTGCAGGCCACCATAATGCCTATCTTCGAGAATCTGTCAATGACCGCGAAACATAATCGCTTCCATGCTTAGTAGAAGGAAATCCTAACATGTAATCTATGGAGATGGATTCCCAAGGTTGAATAGGGGTAGGTAGCGGAGTATAGAGACCTTGCTTCTTGATAGTTAGTTTGGAAATGGCACAAATAGTGCAAGATCTAATGTATTTCCCAACATTCTGTTGAAGGTTCGGCCAATAGAAATACTTCTACAGTACTTCCACTATTTTCTCGACCCTGAAATGCCCAATGACCCAACTATAGTGTGCCTTCCATATGATCTTCGCAGGCTCGCTTGAAGGAACAAAAAGGTGTCCCAGGTGACATAACAATGCATCTTGGAGGTGAAAATTTAGAACTTGCGTACCGCCCAAGAGTTCTTTTTATGTGTGGCCGAATTCTAGATCGCTCTTGTAGAGAAGCGACCAATCAGAAATCTTGTGCCCACAAAAGTTGAGAACGATGGTTAGTGCCATGATCGGTGGTCGGCTGAGATAGTCTGCAACATTATTGGTGCTACCCTTCTTGTACTTGATGTTCAAATGAAATTGTTGTGGATATGTGGAACACTTCTGATGGCGATCGTTCTATAACTTCCCTTATGTCTATATGAACTGAAGGGGTTAGTGGTCTATGTGGATGATTGTTTCCTTTCCAAAAATGTAATGCTTCCATTGTTGACAAGCCTGCACAATGGAATACATTTCTTTGTCATAAGTGGGATACTTGCAAACTAAGTCGGACAATGTCTCACTATGATATGCCACTAGATGCCCCTGTTGAGTAAGAACTGCCCCAATATCATAGTCAAAGGCATCTGTCTCGATCTCAAATGGTTGTTGCAAGTCTAGTAATTTGAACACTGGGTAAAAACAGAGGCGATGTTTCAATTCTATGAATGCCTTTTGTTGAGATTCCGACCAAAAGAATTTTTCTCTCGCTCCTCCCTTGGTGACTTGACTCAAGGGCCAAGTGATATGAGAGAATCCCAACTCGAACATGTAGTAGAAATTAGCAAGACCTAGAAAGATGTGAAGCTCTGTTAGAGTGGTTGGGGCTAGCCAGTCTCGAATGACTTGGATCTTGGTTAGATCCACATGCACCCCCTTTTCATCAATAATGTATCCAAGATATTGAACCTGGGTCATGCCAAAAGTGAAATTCTCCAAATTGGCATACAAATTTTGTTGCCGTAGTGTTTGGAGGACTTGTTGGATGTGGTGGAGGTGCTCTTCCCAATTCTAGTTGAAGATCAGAATGTAATCCAAGTACACTACTACAAATGAGTTGGTGAATGGCCTTAACATGTCGTCTATCAACCTCATTAAGGTTGTGGAAGAATTCGTCCATCTGAAAGGCATGACCAACCATTCAGAAAGGCCCTCGTTGGCTTTGAAGGCAGTCTTCCACAAATCGGAGGGTTCGATGGGTACCTGGTGATACCCAGACTTCAAGTCGATCTTGCTGAAATATTTTTCCCCTTTGAGTTAGTCTAGAAGGTCATAAATCTGTGGGATCGGGTACCTCTTCTGGACAGTGATCTTGTTCTACACCCAATAGTCAATACAGAGTGTCCAAGTCCCATCCTTATTCTCTACTAACACGATCGGGCTCCCACAGAGTGATGAACTTGGCCAGATGTGAAATTTCTGCAACAGCTCCTGAATATGCCTCTTTATTTCATCATTCTCCAAAATAGAGCACTAATAGATCGGTCCGTTGGGTAGCTATTAGGTAAATAAATCATTTTTGTGGACAAGAAGGATCTCCCTAGTATCACAAGGATAGCTAGAAACAAACACGACAAATGAAACTACTTTCTCTAGATTATGTATGATTTAAAATTTTCTATGATTAAGAAAGGACCTACCTATGATCCAATGCTATTTGTATTCTTCTTTCCATCACTCCAAAGAAGTCACCTATTAAGACCTGAAATCAAAGACATGGAAGAGAATCAAAAGCACCTGCACAATATACCAATTCATAAATCATAAATATATCTTAATGATCAAGGGATTTAATAAATAAGTCATTCAAGTAAAGACATAAACAAATTATTGAGAAAACGGGATCCATTTGTGTTATCTTTAAATAAAATAAGGAGTCTTACAACCGTGTTTGCCTTGATGTCGTACAGGTCCTTCCGGGGTACAAAACAAGTGCTTTCCTTTGGTCTGACAAGCCCTTACATGCTTTGATCTAGCATAAATACGAGTGTGTAATTGTTCTCGCATGGATAATGGCTAGAAAAAAGAGTATGTTTCTTCATAAATTCTCTTCTCTAATGTAGTATGAATTACAAAGCAAGTACTATTTCACATATCAGTATCTACCCTTGGGACTGAACCATGACCTCAATTTATAGTAGAAGGGAAGTGGTTTTAGTTCCAAAAAGGAAGGGATAATTCCTGTCATAAAGGTATTAATCTCCAAATACCAAGGGATAGGCTCCTTTAATGAAGGGATAACGATTCATGAATGGAGGGAGTGAAGCTTCGACGAGATAACACCTTCTAGAAGCTTCCAGTTGGGAGAATATTCGACAAGCTCGGCTTCTAGAACTTAATTTTTCTTCCATTTTACTTTTTATGGGGGTTTGCAGTTTTAATACACAAAATGTATGGTAGGTACCATAGTTTTTCTTTACAAAAGGTGCAGGACTGCAGGTAATGGCTAGGAAAAGTGTGAAACTAGGGATTTTATGATTTTTATGAGCTTTTCTCCAAATCCAAGACTTGTTTTAGGAAATTTAGGGTTTTATATCTCTAAGGGAGCATTATATAGGCATTGATGAACCCATATAGATAGTAAAATGTCATGGTGACAAAATAATGTGTAACAGATTGCCCCCTAAAGTGCGAAGTCTGAGATAATTCGAAGAGTGAAGTGCTTTATCATTCCGAGGATCAGCTCGTGGACACACTAGTTGAGACCTGTAAAAACATTCAATGCAAACATATATATATATATATATATATATATATATATATATATATATATATATATATAATTGTTGAGGTAGGAATTCCCATACTCAGATCAAAACTAACTAAAATGTTCTTATATAGGAATTATTCTAATATTACATCAATAGTAGACACAGTATGGATGCAGCCATCTGTTATGAATAGTCTACAACATAATGAATAATAAAACTCCTCGCATCCTAGATGGTGGAAACTACATCCAGGGTCTTGATTTCCGCTACCCAAACTAGTACGATTCTATCCATGCGATTGATTATGTGGAAGTCGAACATGGTATAAACCACTTGATTACGAGTCAATGATGTGAACTGTTAACAAGTGTGAGAGAAACCACCAATAATGAAAATGTCTCTCAAATTACTTAGTACAATCCATGAAGTGTGTATAAATGATTTGAAGTCGAACACTTCATGAAATCATTCGATCGAAGGTCAATGATGCAACCTATCATCGTAGGCGAGAAACCTGCCATTAGGGCATGCAGATTCCAAGGTACTGATAAGATTCTAGATCAACTTCCTAGATGATGAGTTGTCGTTGATAGAAAGTGACCCGTCGTAGGAAAGCCCCTGACACGAAACCATTAGATCAAGTTTTGTAGAAATATTTTGCAAGGACTGACTCTGGGATGGTCAACGCGAATGCAGACAAATTTTTGCAATGAATAGTTTATTTGAACTGTCCTCTTTAACACATAATGACACTACAAATGGTTTTGTAATAATTCACCTAAAGCTAATACCCAAAAACCAGATAAAGACTTTAAATATGGTTTGATTAACTGATAGGCAAAGGATTTTCCCAACCCAAGACAAAAAGTGTTGTGTTGAAGAGTGTTATACTGCTTTTAAACAAATTTTAACAACTGGATCCATTTTCTCTCTTTTCCCCTCACCATTTCTAGCAAGTACCTGTTTATTTTTTACAAGCTTGAGGAGGATAACATTTTCTTGTTATATAAGCTCATCCTTCGGATGAGTCCAACTTAGTATAAAATCAAAACCTAAGAAGGAGTGGTGCATTCCTGTTTGTAATCGACAGGTCCTTTACTATTAAATTTTAATGAGTCCAGTATAGCAGAAACTCGACGTTTTTCAATTTTAGAGAGTCAAAAGAAAAGCTTAAGAAAACTTCATGGGTGTACTTTTTCATAAATTTAGTCTCTCAAGCCCGAAAAAGGATAAAATAATACAGGAGAGAACTCTATTGACCATGATTAGTCAACGTATACCTTTTTCATAAATATTCCATTTCAGTCCGAAAAATGGGTAAACTTATACTGAAAGGATGACTATTCATTTCCTTTAACGAGTTCGAATATTCAAGTACTAGACAACCTTTTCATTTTTAGTGAGTTTGAAAAGGGCTTAAAAGAGAACTCTAAGATTTCTCTTTTTCGTAATTTTCAAGACCCCGAAAAGGTGATAAAAGTATGCTCATCATTTTTCGCTTTTTTGTAAGTTTTAACGAGTTTGAAAAAGGGATAAAATGTACTCATATGGGCGACTTTAAATTTAATTTATGAGTAGGAAAAGACGGAAAGAAATCAAAATTTTCATGTGTTTTATGAGAATAAAAGATGTTGGCAATATGATGCTGAGTGTTGTCCTTGATGGCAACCCACTTGATAAAGATATGATGGCAACCTACTTGATGAAGTTGTCCCTGATGGAATATGTCTTGATGAACTTGTTAAATGATGTAAATCTGATGTATATACAATGAGTACAGAAGGTAATGATGGAAGGAATGTCAGTATGTGCTAAGAACATGATGAAAAGAGTATGTCTCAAGGAATACGCGGATTTGTCTAGACAAAGTAGCGTATGCATGCAGGAAATAACGTGCCAAGTCGCGTATGGGAAAAAGTGCTCTAAATATGTAAAACCAGGGGTAACCTCCATGGTATTGACCCATGTATTGAGTAATGATTCGTATATGTGACCCCGTCCAGGAATACCATAGAAAGTAATGTGGTTTTGGCTCATGGTATTGATAAAGGGTAAACCTATATAAGGAGAAGAAATTCATTGTGTAAGAGTGTGCAAGAAGTCTGAGCTTGAATGAATACTTCTCTCTGAAACATATCTGAATGGAAAGGGTTACAGTTGAATGAAAGATTTTAATGTATGATGCACCAATGAAGAAATGATGAAGAAGGGAATCTAGATCTGGAATGTATTTGTATCTGCTAGATCTGTTTATGGAATGATTAGATATGAGATGAGGCGAACATCTGTCTGAAGTAAAGGGTAAAATCTGAGTGATGTATATATTCTGAAGAATTGCAATGACCTAAATGTCTGAAGAACTATACGCTAGTTCGCCACAGAGTAAGCGCGTATCTACGTGGGGTTGCTGAAGATAAAGTGTGTATGGGCAGTAAAATTAACTCTATAATATGTATAGAAGTATACGCGGGTTTGTATGGTAGAAGGCACGTATATACGCAACATCAATGAAAGGAAAGCGCGTATGAAGATTAGGGTTTGCTGAAGTATGAAGTATCAAATGTCTGATCTGTTCTGTTGTGTTACTGCTATCTGTTGATGATGTATGATTGAGCTCAAATGTATGGAGTGGGTCCAGTCTGAAAATATGATGAAAAGTGGCCTGCAAGTTGTGTTCTAAAGGAAGCTTTGGATCCAGTGTGAAAATTGATGAAACGTGGTCCATGGTGGTGCTGAGGGTTGTAGCCTTCAGTGAAGGGGTTGTAGCTCCCTTCCAGGTGAGGCTGGTAAACGAGAGCAGGGGGTCGTAGCTCCCTTCCAGGTGAGGCTGGTAAACGAGAGCAGGGGGTCTTAGCTCCTTTCCAGGAGAGGTTGGTAAACGAGCGCAGGTGGGTGCCTGCGTGCTGGTATGAGTCTGCGCCAGCACATAGTTGTAATATTTTTTCTTTATAATAAAATATTGAAGGCTGAGACAACGACAGCGGTGGTTTTCTCCCGACTTAGGTTTCCACCTAAAATCCTGGTGTTCTTGTGTGATGGTTTATTCTGTTATTACTGCACATGCTTACTGTTATCTAATCATCAGAAGAATGAATGTTGCATAGATCTAAGTAAAGAATTAATGGCATAATAAGATCTCTGAATATACGTGATTTTTGTGAAGGGTATCCGCGTATATACGCGAGTGTGGTTCAGTAAAGTAGCGTATGGGTTTTAGTGAATGGAGAAGTAAATTTTTTTTGAGTATGCCTTAAAATGACGTATTCACCTCTCTCTCTCTCGTGATTTTCCAAACAATTACAATACTGTGAGGTCTTCCGTAGTAGTGTTTTGGATCACTGAAGGAGATCCGTCACAATGGGAAAGATGCAAAAGAAGAAGGCTACTCAAGGAAAGGAGATATCTCAGAAAACATGTGCAGCAGAAAATGAAGAAGATAAAACAGATTGAATGAACAGATAGAAATAATGAAGGGACAGATAGAAATGTATCAAAGACTGTAGGACAAAGTAACCAATCACAGTGAAGGACTTGAAGCAGAAATCATCTCTCTGAAAGAAGACCTTGAAGCATCAAATAAGAAGAATGAAGAACTTCTAGAATCATTTGAAAATGAAGGACGTGGTGCAAAAATCATCTCGCTCAAAACATATCTGGAAAAATAAAATAAGAAGAATGAAGAACTTTTACAAATATTTGAAGAGCAAGAAAATGGGTTGAAGGAAGAGATCTTAAATTTGAATGATCAAGTAGAAGAAGGAAAAAGGGTTGAATAAAGCATGATGAAGCAATGCCAAAAATTGGAGGTTGAGGTAAACATTCTTAAAGGTAAATTAGAAGAAAAGGATAAACTCTTGAGGTTTCAAGATAGTACTAAGATTCTGGACAATATTCTTAGTAATCAAAGATCTCTTGATATTAAACTTGGTCTTGGTTTTCATGAAACTGTTAAAGGAGAATCTAGTTCACAAGGAAGTGCTAAAGACTCAAATGATGTCAATGCAAAACTTGAAGTGTTGAAAGAGACAAAAGATCAACCGACAATCATGAACTCTCAAAGGAAATCATTCAATAATGTTGAATGCTTTAAATGTCATAATTATGGGCATGTTGCAGCCAATTGCCGAAGCAGATTGTTTCAGCCACAAACAAACAGATTCTACTCAGGAAGGTACTCTGGTTTCTTCAAGGGATATTGTTTTTCGTGCAGCAAGTATGGTCATAAAGCAGTTGATTGCAATAGAAGAAAGAATAGAAGAAAATAGTATGTT
Source organism: Pinus albicaulis (assembly GCA_034641835.2). Classification (NCBI taxonomy): domain Eukaryota; kingdom Viridiplantae; phylum Streptophyta; class Pinopsida; order Pinales; family Pinaceae; genus Pinus; species Pinus albicaulis. The sequence continues at coordinate 1,096,824,658 of CM076581.1, forward strand.
TATTATTCTTACTTTTCTGGTCACATAAGATGTTATGCTTGTAACAATTATGGACATGTGGAAAAAGAGTGCAGGATGAACAGATCTGAGAAATTGGACAATTTCCAGCACATGATAAGAAATTTTAAGCAAAGTTGGAAAAAGAAGGAGGACCGGTCAGAAACGTAGGGAATATTGACCCTATTGCAGTCATTAGCTTCTGAAGCTTACTTTTCCTAATGACTGTAGAAGTGATGTGGGATACATTATGGAGCTTAGTAATGTATCGTCATAGGGGGAACAATGTATGATGATTCTCATGGTTGAATTGACAAATCTGGTTATGATTATTGCTGACAGAGCATCTGACATGAAGAAGACAGGTACAGGAAGGACAAATTCAGGGGGAGATGCAGGAATGTGAAATTTTCTATAATTCACTTTCCATACGCGGGTTCAGTGAACTAAAGCCGCATATACACGCGAGTTCCAGCAGACACAGTCGCGTATGCATTGATGATAAGAGAATTGGGATGACAGCTGAAGATCAGGAGCAGAGGTTCAGGGGGAGCATCAGTTTGACTGCTAATGATTGTACTGTTAACATTATTCTGGTTATACTCATGCTAATGAAATGATACATGGTTTCTTATGTTGAAGATTATGGATGAGCCCGGATTGATTATTTGATGAAGAATATCTTTTGGATATGATGGAAGTCTTATGATTCGGAGATCCGGACAGATCATGCAGAGATTATTGCTGATGACTTGCTGTTAAAAGTATTCAGATTTCACAAGCTAAGGAGGAGCCTTGGACATATGAAAAGGATGTTTGGATGCACATTTTCAGGGGGAGCACTAGCCTTGCTGAGTATAATGCATTGTTGGCATTATGATGATTCTTAAATATGATCTCTCTCTTGAGGTCCTTCTGGTTTTGGTCATGAAAAGTCATATTTGTAATTTGATGAAAAGGTCATGTTGAGACCTATGATGTAAAATTGTAATGTTCAGTCATGTAAGGACTTGAGTCAAAATATGTAAACCCTCTTGGTTGGGTAGCTGAGTGAAATTTGTAAACCCACTAGGTTGGGTAGTTGAGTTGAGATGTGTAAACCCACTTGGTTGGGAACTTGAGTCTCTTATGTAAATCCACTTGGTTGGATCATTTATGTAAGTATGAGTCCTTGGTGATAGGAAGGTCATAGAGTCATGTACTTAATTGAAAAATATGTTTGAAGATTCAGCATGAACTCAGGGGGAGCATGGTCACTTCAGTGTACATCAGATCTGCAGAACGCTTCCTTCTACAAGAAGAGAAAAAAAAAAAAAACCTTGTGTTGGTTTTGGTCCGCCCTTTGCCCTTGATATCAAAGGGGGAGAGCGACATGGTGTTTGAATAAAGAGAAAGAATAGGGTAAACAGTGACATGGTGTCATTGTATTCTTCATGTATCTATCTGTTGTGGTGATCAAACACCATCGTGGTTTCCATCAAGTCCAAAGGGGGAGATTGTTGGCAATATGATGCTGAGAGTTGTCCTTGATGGCAACCCACTTGATAAAGATATGATGGCAACCTACTTGATGAAGTTGTCCCTGATGGAATATGTCTTGATGAACTTGTTAAATGATGTAAATCTGATGTATATACAATGAGTACAGAAGGTAATGATGGAAGGAATGTCAGTATGTGCTAGAACATGATGAAAAGAGTATGTCTCAAGGCATACACGGATTTGTCTAGACAAAGTAGCGTATGCACGCGGGAAATAATGTGCCAAGTCGCGTATGGGAAAAAGTGCTCTAAATACATAAAACCAGGGGTAACCACCATGGTATTGACCCATTGTATTGAGTAATGATTCGTCTATGTGACCCCGTCCAGGAATACCATCGAAAGTAATGTGGTTTTGGCTCATGGTATTGATAAAGGGTAAACCTATATAAGGAGAAGAAATTCATTGTGCAAGGGTGTGCAAGAAGTCTGAGCTTGAATGAATACTTCTCTCTGAAGCATATCTGAATGGAAAGGGTTACAGTTGAATGAAAGATCTGAATGTATGATGCACCAATGAAGAAATGATGAAGAAGGGAATCTAGATCTGGAATGTATTTGTATCCGCTAGATCTATTTATGGAATGATTAGATCTGAGATGAGGCGAACATCTGTCTGAAGTAAAGGGTAAAATCTAAGTGATGTATCTATTCTGAAGAATTGCAATGACCTAAATGTTTGAAGAACTATACGCTAGTTCACCACAGTAGGTGGCGATCAGCTGCAACACAAAGATAAAGCGATGTAGTAAAATTAACTCTGCATTGCACATATACGCTGTTTGTATATCATGCACGTATATACGCAGGATCAGTGAAAGGAAAGCGAGTATGAAGATTAGGGTTTGCTGAAGTATGAAGTATCAAATGTCTGATCTGTTCTGCTGTGTTACTGCTATCTGTTGATGATGTATGATTGAGCTCAAATGTATGGAGTGGGTCCAGTCTGAAAATATGATGAAAAGTGGCCTACAAGTTGTGTTCTAAAGGAAGCTTTGGATCCAGTGTGAAAATTGATGAAACGTGGTCCATGGTGGTGCTGAGGGTTGTCGCCTTCAGTCAGGGGGTTGTAGCTACCTTCCAGGTGAGGCTGGTAAACGAGAGCAGGGGGTCGTAGCTCCCTTCTAGGTGAGGCTGGTAAACGAGAGCAGGGGGCCGTAGCTCCTTTCCAGGAGAGGCTGGTAAACGAGCGCAGGTGGGAGCCTGCGTGTTGGTATGAGTCTGCGCCAGCATATAGTTGTAAGATTTTTTCTTTATAATAAAATATTGAAGGCTGAGACAACGACAACGGTGGTTTTCTCCCGACTTGGGTTTCCACCTAAAATCCTAGTGTTCTTGTGTGATGCTTATGTGTGATGGTTTATTATGTTATTACTGCACATGCTTATTGTTATCTAATCATCAGAAGAATGAATGTTGCATAGATCTAAGTAAAGAATTAATGGCATAATAAGATCTCTGAATATACGTGAGTTTTGTGAAGGGTATCCATGTATATACGCGAGTGTGGTTCAGTAAAGTAGTGTATGGGTTTTAGTGAATGGAGAAGTAAAAAGTTTTTGAGTATGCCCTAAATACTGATTCACCCCCCCCCTCTCAGTATTTTTCCCAACAAAAGATAGCGAAATAATCTCGGGATTTTCATGAGTTTAACGAATCTTGAAAATAATAACCGAAATGGACTCTTGAAAGGTTTCATTTTTATACAAGCTTGAAAAAAAAATTAAAATAATGCTTAACATAGGTTTGTTTCATTTTTACTCAAGCTTGAAACAAAGAGAAAATTGTGCTTAAGATAAGTCCTGATGCCTCCCAACTGTAACTTGCTAGAGCGCATGCCCCCCAAGCTTCATTTCATTCAACTAAGTAGACTACTGGTTACTAATAGATGGATGGAATGCAGGTTCATTTACGAGATTATATGAAAGACTCGAATTAACTAGGAGAGGATTTGTTTCATTTTTTAATGAGGTTGACACAGGAAAAGAACCATCCTCATGGTGACCTATTTAATTTTTAACGAGGTTGACACAGTAAAAGAACCATCCTCATGGGAATATTGTTTCATTTTTTAATGAGCTCGACACAAGAAAAGGACTATGCTCATCAAGGACCGGTTTCTTTTTTTAATGAGGTTGACACAGTAACAGGAACATTCCTCAGAAGGGCTTGTTTCATTTTTTAAGGAGGCAGACACAGTAAAAGGAACTATCCTCATTGCCCACTGATTCATTTTTTAATGAGGTTGACATAGTAAAATGAAATTTCCTCTTGGTGTTTGTTTCATTTTTTAATGAGGTTGACACAGGAGAAGAGCCATCCTCATGGAATCTATCAATCTACTCTCTACAATTTACCTACATAACCTACTGATTCTTTTTTTAATGAGGTTGACACAAGAAAAGAACAGTCCTCATGGGTCTATTTCATTTTTTAACGAGGTTGACATAGTAAAAGTATCATCCTCAAGGACACCTGTTTCATTTTTTAATGAGGCTGAAATAGTAAAAGAACCATCCTCATGGACACCTGTTTCATTTTTATCGTGGTTGACACAGTAAAAGAACCATCCTCATGAACATGTTTCATTTTTTAATGAGGTTGAAATAGTAAAAGAACTCTCCTCGAGGACACCTGTTTCATTTTTAAACGAGGCTGACACAAGAAAATAACCGCCCTGATATCTACTCTCTACAATCTACCTACATAACCTACTGATTCATTTTTTAATGAGGTTGACACAATAAAAGGAACTTTCCTCTTTAACCACTGATTCATTTTTTAACGAGGTTGACACAGTAAAAGTAACTTTCCTCTTTAACCACTGATTCATTTTTCAACAAGGTTGACATAGTAAAAGGAACTTTCCTCTTAAGTGACCTTTTCATGGCTTCCAACTAGAAGAAATACATGTTAAGGGAAACTCCTCAATCATGGCTTCCAAAAGTTCTTCATCAGATGGAAGAACAATTCTCTGGAAGGAACACATGTCAAGGGACTCAAAAGGGATAGGAACATCATGTTCAAATAATCTCATATAGTTTTCCATGTCAATTACCAGATATAAGTCAAATAAAGTCGAGAAAACAGTGAAAGACTCGCTTGCATCGGTAATTGAAAACATGGGACTTGTTGCCACATAATTAACCCATGGCGAGGTAGATACCAGTTCTGTATAAGTGACATTTAGGGGTGTCAGATTATTGGTAGTCGAATCAATACTAACGAATGAAAGCTGGTCTATAATCACAATGTTTCCATTGTGAGGGAAATACATCATGCGAAAGAGTGTCGATGCGACATCTTTCATTGCATAGACATAGTCTCGCCCAAGGAGTAAATTGAAATTTAAGGGGCCTCGAAATAACATAAGATCCATACAGACAATTTTACCTTCCAAGGTAATGGGAAACTTAGGAAGGATCCCTAAAGGTTCACTAATGGTTTTGTTAAACGTTGACAGATTCTGCATAACAGGCACAAGATGAGGGGAACCCAAATCTTGCCAAGCAGTTGAGGATAAAATACTAACATAAGCACCTTCATCTACATGTGTGCGGCATAAATTCTTACCACAAGCATTCACAGTGATTTGTAAAGGGATGAAGGAAGGAAGACGAGGTTCTGTCAGTCTATTCAAATCAAAGGAAAAGACCTCTGTACTTGGAAGGAGTTCTGTAGAAACAGGTGAAATGCCCCCTAGTGTAGAAGAATCTAATGTCACAAGAAGAACTTGAGTGTTATGAAGTTCACTCTCTACAGGGAGAATGGGATCGACCAAATGTGAAATTGAGTTGACCACTTGATTAACTAATGGATCATCAACCTTAGTGATATCAGTTTCACTCTCCAATGGAAGAGTGGGATTTACTATAATTAGAATTAGATCAATCACTCCGTCAGTTGACGGTAGGTTGGGAGAAAGTTGACGGTAATCGGTTGGAAGTTTTTTCTGTGGAACACTAAGGTTTTACAACAATTTTGAGGCTTCACCCATGTGAGGGAAAATGTGATTTTGATGACTCCCTTTGCATAACCTACAACGAAACCTAAATTTACCCTTTTTTCTAGGAACCTGACTATCACTGGCTGATGGATCAATAGTAAGTTGATGGGATTTTTCTGACTATACTTCGAAGGCCTTAGGAATTCCAGGAAAAATAGTAAGGAAGTGGTCACCCTTAGAAATCTTGCAAGGGAATTTTGGTTTACGATGCATGTTGGAGGTTTCCTCAACACTACTAACACTTACAGCCATGGTTGACTGGTTGAATTCTTTCTTATCTTTCTTCTTCTTCTTCTTCCCTTTCTTCTTCTTCTTAGCCACCTGGTTACTAGTGTCAAGGCTTTTACCAAGCAAAGAGGAAGAAAGGGAGGAAGAAATATTGGGCGAAGAAGGTAAAGGGTCAACATGAGGTTGGTGATATTGAGATGGTGAACTCTGTTGAGGTTAAGCATCTGGTTGAGGTGGAACAATTGGAGTATTTAGGGCCAATGAAGTTGAAAATAACCATATATGTAAACCTATTGTAAATCCAGGTAAGAAGAATGTAGCCATATAATGAGGACCAACATTTCCAAAGCAAGGAAAAGTACTAGGATTCTCATTAAGAGGGGTTCCTTGGTTGGTAAATTCTGGAATAGTTGCCATTGGATTCAACTTCAGTGAATTTTATTAACAACTTAAGATGAAAATTAACAATTCACAATTCACACCCAACAATTAAAACTCACAATCCACACCTAAGGTCTCTAAAAAGTAAAACAAACAAACGAACATGGCCTAATAGATCTAGGAGTCAAACCACACACAAACAATAGATTCCCTCACTAAAAAACACTAGTTGGTGATGAAATCCAACATCGTAGAATTTTAATGCAGAAATGGAGGCTGGAACATTTACCTCGACAACCTCCTTAATTAAAGAGACCGGTGCAATTTTCTCCACTTAAACCATCTCGAGTGAAGAGAACCCTCCGGAGAGTCCAAGTGAGTCTAGTCGACATCTACTCCAGGTACAGTGGGACCTTCCCTCCACCGTCACCTTGGGAAAGAATCCTAAAGTATATAGCCATTAAAGTCACCAATGGGAACAAATATACCTACGAGAACAGTCTACGATCTGATATACACGTAAGGGAAGAGTATCAAGCTCAATCCACTTGAAGGTTCCTTGACATAATCGGATTTTACCAAAAAGTGACCCCAGGCTCCTCGACAATGGTCTATCCGAGGTTTACCATTTTTAATATGTGCATATATTCTATTGTTCTCAATGAGATAGGTATGATTACCTCAGTGGTTTAGATATGAACTCGTGCTTGACTCCTTTAGGAGGAACTTCCTAGAGCATACATGCAACAATTGAAATTTTTCCTACTGCAAGATGCTACTGTTTGTTTAGTTTCTTTGGAAAGTTAACTACAATCTATTCCAAAGCACTAATCCTAAGCTATATTTGTGAAAAGAACCATAAAAATGTAAAAATTGCTAGATGAATTTTATTAAGTGCTGTGTTATTTGGGTTTTTATTACTCAAAAGGTAAATGGATATGAAACCAAAGGTGTTATGACCTGACCCAAAACTGAATGCAATCAAATATGATCTAATGTAATCTCTTCAAGTCGATGAATCCTAACTAAAGTAAGGAGAGAGTTTCCATTCACTTCCAACAATGCAAAAATTGATTAATAAGAGAAAATATAACAAATTCTCTAATGCACTAATTTATTCAAGAAAAACTGATGCTAATCAATTCCAATTTTTTTATTTTTCTATTTTTAAAACAATCATAAAAACATGTAAATTCAAATCAAAGAAACTGATCTAAATCTACGATTGATTTTTCAGAATGTAAACTATGCAGTTGTAATTTATGCTCAATTCACTTGAAAAGTATGCAAATGTAATCTATGCACATTTTTCATTCATATTCTGAAAATGAGAATTGTAATAATGAAAATGTAATCTATGCAAGAGAATTCTCAAACACAAGATGATTCTAATGTAATCTAAAGAACCAATCAAGTGTAAGTAAAGAAAATTGGTTGAGAGTTCCCAAGATCAAAAAATAAAAACACTCAAAGGCGATTAAAACAAAAGAAAAAAGATGAAAAATTGTTAAGAGACTGAGCCAAACCTCGAAGTAATGAGCAAAGGAAATCAAATTAAGAATTTCTCAAAAAGAATATTCAAAACACCCAATTAACTTAACAGAAACTGATGAAATTGTAAGAGTTGTTGAAATAAATTCACACAAGGCTTTTGACAGTCAAAACAAGTTTGGGTAAATACAGAGAATCATGTAATTTGGTTCTAGAAAAGAGAAATTTTAGTTTTTCAAAAATTTTCCTTAAGTCCGTAGGTTTTAATACAAATATGTGCGGTACCACACTGTTTGTACATAAAAAATGCAGAGGTTATTGCATTGTTTTGAAAGAAAAATGCGGAGGCCAGAAAACATATAGAAAAAGTAAAAATTCTAATATGCTTTTTAGAGATTCTAATAGATACTTTACCCAACCCAGTGTAGACTAATTAAAATTATAAAAACTCTTGCAAAAGTCAAACTCAAAAAATAAAAAATAAAACTACGATAAAAAAAATCCCCAGTGGAGTCGCCATTTTTTTAGGTGGATAAATCATTCTTGCGAACAAAAAGGATCTCCCTAGTATCACAAGGATAGCTAGAAACAAAAAGGACAAATGTAAACTACTTTCTCTAGATTATGTATGATTTAGAATTTTATATGATGAATAAACGACCTACATGTGATCCAATGCTCGTTCTATTCTTCTTTTTGTCACTCCAAAGAAGTCACCTATTAAGACCTACAATCAAAGACATGGAAGAGAATAAAAAGCACCTTCACAATATACCAATTCATAAATCATAAATCTATCTTAATGATCAAGGAATTTAAGTAATAAGTCATTCATGTAAACACATAAACAACTTATTGAGAAACCAGGATCCATTTGTATTATCTTTAAATAAAAGAAGGAGTCTTACAGCTGCGTTCTCTTTGATGTCATAAAGGTCCTTTCGGGGTTCGAAACAAGTGTTTTCTTTTGGTCTGACAAGCCCTTCCACTATTTAAACTAGCCCAAATACGAGTGTGTAATCGTTCTCACATGGATAATGGCTAGCAAAAAGAATATGTTTCTTCAGCAATTCTCTTCTCTAATGTAGTATGACGTACAAAGCAAGTACTTTTTTACATATCAGTGTCTACCATTGAGACTGAACCATGGCTTCAATTTATAGTAGAAGGGAAGTGGTTTCAGTTCCAAAAGGGAAGGGATAATTCCTCTCATAAAGGGATTAAGCTCCAAATACCAAGGGATAAGGTGCTTTAATGAAGCGATAAAGGTTCAAGAATGGAGGGAGTGAAGGTTCGACCAGAAAACGCCTTCTAGAAGCTTCCAGTTGGGAGAATATTTGACCATTTATGCTTCTATAACTTATTTTTTCTTCCATTTTACCTTTTACGGGGATCCGCAGTTTCAATACAAAAAATGTGCAGTAGGTACTGCATTTTGTCTTTACAAAAGTTGTGGTACTGCAGGTAATGGCTAAGAAAAGTGCAGAACTAGGGTTTTTACGATTTTTATGAGCTTTTCTCTAAATCCAAGACTTGGTTTAGGAACTTTAGGGTTTTAGACCTCTAAGGGAGCATTATATAGGTATTGATGAACCCATATAGACAATAAAATGTCATGGTGAAAAAGTAATGTGTAACAATAGCAGTGCACCTGGGGTCATATTAATGGGGTGCTTGACTTGACAGTGCAGAGGCACCCCTATGGGTAAGGTGAAAATGTCCCCGTACTCCTCCACAACCTTGTCCATTTTTTTTTTCATGCAGAGGAGCCATGTCTGGAGGTCATGGCCACAATCTTCTTCTTGCCCTGGGGGCGGATCACCAGGAAAAAAAATTTCCTAGTTCTGGAAATAAGCTTACTGCATTATTTTGCAGTAACCAAAGAGATAGTGGTAGGCGGTGGCACCTGTGGTATCCTAAACAACTTATATCCCAAGGTAACAATAACAGCACGAGGTTGGACTCATACACATCATGTCACTTCCACAAGTATGGTTGGCCTAATAATACATGAGAAGCATCAATAGGATCAATGTCACATAATACCTCATCCGTGAATGATGACATTGTTGGCTGACACAGAGATCCCGTCCTTGGTGCAACCACCCAATGGTGTATGACTGTGGGTGCACTGTGGTCAGCAAGCCCAACCACTTCACAACATATATTGAAATAAGGTTCTTTTGTCTCCCATTTTCGAAAATAAACTGTAGCAGGGAACCCTTTACCCACATCTGGAGTGGAAGAGACGTTCCGCCTCGTCTAGATCTTCTAGTTCCTCCTTTTGGATCTTCACAGTGGCAACAATGGTATTGGGCTCTACATCAATAACTTGTTTCCCTTTGTAGTTCCCCTTGTCAGGTTCTGATTCAGAGTCAAACCATGCATCTAATTCAGAAGCCCTCATCTCAGCCACGAGTGACTGCTTGGCCCGACACTCACTTGTGCTGTGAATGGAGCTCTTAAGTAACTCACACCACTTTCCTGTGTCCTCCTTTGGATTCGCGGTGTTGTTCTTTCCTTGTGGCTTTGGGAGGTTGTATTGGGCCACCATGCCATGGATTTGTCCTTTTTTCTACAATTTGGGGGCACCTTTCCCTTGATTTTGATTTGTAGATCCAAAGTATAGCTTCCTCTGCTTGAATTTCTACTCAATATTGGCAACATTTTGGTATGTTGTACCAAGAGAGTAGATGTCAAGGAACTCCATTTCCCTCTAAATGTATCTGTGTAGATAGCTACGAAACTTCAGCACCAAAATTTTCTCTGAATCTTTGATACCGAAATTTGTGCACAGGGTATGGAACAGATTCGTCAGCTCATGCACATCTTCATCCCTTTGTTTCCATAGCGTGGTCCATTGTATGTACTTGTCCTCATAGCTCCCCACATGATATTATTTTTTCTTGATGACATCACGAAAATAATTCCAAGTGGGTACAACCGAGAATAGAGATGGTTCTGTCTCATCCTTTTTCTCACAGTAGGTTTCCCACCAATCCTTGACATGGGGGGTAGCTTTGAGGAGTGCAAAAATAATCTTCTCCAAGTCGAAAAAGTCATGAACTGAAAAATATCCTTCTAATGGATTCAACCACCTATCTATGGCATATGAATATATTTAACAATCAAACATGGGAATTTCAAAGTTTACTTGTACCTTAAAGGTAGTCGCGCCTCCAGAGTGGTTGTTGGATGCAGATGCTCCACACGTGGGTAGTCATTGAAGGAGTCATTGAAGGATCTGGGAAAAGTTATCCATCATCGCATTCCTTTGTTTTTTGAGGGCCTCCTTGAGCAATATATGATAGGATATCCTACTCCCTCATCCTTCTTTTCATCCCCCATGGGCCATTGTTGGGGTTTTCAAGGCTGATCTTGCAAAGGTTCAACTAGATCGAGCCCCAACTCCTTATACCCCGACCTTGTTGGGGACATACAAAGAAGGATCGAGAAAAAAGAGATCACTCTGATATCAATGATCTAGATTTATGCAGGAATGAAATATAATACACGTATAACCATAAATACAAATATTCAGTGGAAATAACACTTCATTTCATTAATATCAAATAATTGAAATTTGCTTACAGACATAATAGAAATAAACTAGCTAGGGTGCTAGTAGCTTATCTCTGAGAAGATATGTGGTGGCTATAGGCATCTGAACTGAGTTATTATGAGTCTTAAGGGCCTATTTATTATTTAGAAACAATGGAAAACCCTAAAAATCCAAAACCTTAACCCTAGGAGATGAAGCGCCAAAACTATGGGCCCCGTTTGGGTAAATTGGTGTTTTAACTTCTCGAGGACGTAACTTTGGCATACGATCTCCATTTGACGTGCACCATACCTCGTTATAAATATCTATCCGAGGACTACAAATTTTGATGTAAGAAAGAGAGGCTCAGTTGCTCTTAGGTTTCCCAAAAAAAATTGTTTAGGTCCCTCAAAACGGCTCCAAAAGTTCATGACCTGAAAAACTGTCAAAAATAGTAAGTTATGCCGAAACTAAAAAAATGAAGGAGACAATGGTGGGGCCCCAAGTGGAATAGGTGGGTGTCCACCAATATCCACTTGGATCAATGGGGGGATTGAGGACATAATTTCCTCGCTCATGGTAGGGAGGACATCATCAGCAGAGCCGATATGAGATAAGTAAACAGATTTATTTTAATGGCGTTATGTATTTGGATTTGTTTGAAATACATAAATGTTGTTGTATAGAAATACTTTCAATATGGGTGTTGTGTCTTAGATTATGGAAAGAAGAATTTTACACTGTGCATGTCAAGTATAAAATTGTATGTCTCTATTATATTATGTGTCTTTGTTATATTATGTTCTGGACTTGGTTTGGAGCTATTAAATATTTGGGGACTGTGTAACAAACTATATTAATAAGTTGTAAATTATAGCCTGACTGTTGAAGTAAAAATATAGAAATGTCAGAATCAGAGTTTCGCCTATATAGAGATGGAACCATATATATATATATATATATGAAAGGTAAAAATTTGGAAGAAACTATTAGTTTTAGGGTGCTTTTGTCCATGACCTAGAAAATTTTACAGTCAAGATAGCGAAAAAAACTCCTTTATACTTGATCCAATAGATTAATCTCTGGACTGGAAAGAAATTCTTGTGAGGAAGAAACCCAGAAAATAACAGTTGATACCTGCAAGTATGTACAACACAAAAACCCTTGCACTTTACTTCATTGAATGTCATATTGTGTTAACTACAAAGAACATATTAACTGGATTTGCGGGCACGACGGGACCATTAACCTTAATTATTCTTTACTGAGTCGAATAATGTGTTAACCGCGGAGTAGATATCAATAATATTGACAAGCGTGATGAGAGCCGTTGGATCCAATCGATCAACAATGGAGGATCATACCGCAGGCGGAGTGACATCGCATATCACAAAGGTTAGCTATTAAGACTCACTTCACAAGTTAAATAGTTTTGTTTGCGATGCGAAGTGTTATGGTTGAGGCATAGCGCAGGTCATTGGATCCAACCAAGAAAGAACGATAGAGATCAAAAGCGGAGATTAGAAATCGCAATTTGTGAAGGTGAATGCTAAGGGCTGTCGCAAGGGAATTTAAGAGATTTGTGATGCAAAGTGCGGGAAGCCACGTGTCGATGTGGCACAACATTACATCACGCAAAACATAAGGTTTTGCTCCTAACATTTTAAAGTTATATTGCAGGGATTGTGAATTGCGACTATCCATTGATTGGTCAGAGTTACGGTGGGACCCTCCGGTAAATATTCCTGCATATTCACACTTTGGTTTGGATTTCTGTGTTGGATTGGATTTTTGATTGACGTGCGTATGTTATAAAAACTTCATTGTTGATTCGCACAATGTATGTAGGTGGCTAACTCCCAAAATCTTAATCTCTGTTACGAATAAAGGATAATTTACATTAAGACTTTAGAAACGTTGTGTTTGCTAATGTTAAGTATACGCATAGATATAGATCATAGTTATGTCGTATAGAATTGCATAGAAGTCCGTATGAACTAAAGTTTGTAAGTAGCCATACGTAGAAAATGTTTTATGTATAATCCATAGAAAATTAGGTAAATATCATTGGTAATTATATGTGTTCGCATAACTAAATATAACACGGTAAAAGAAAATTTAATTTAATTTTTTTCATATCAACGTCACAACAATCTTCAGTATCCTACTTTGAATTTTGTTAATGGATACAAACCAAGCTCATTTTATTACACATTGAGTAATAAATATAGAAAATGTATAAAGTTGGCATGATTCACAAAATATTATATGAATGTAAGAGATTCAGTGTTTTTGACAGAAATTGGAGAGAGCAGAAACGCACAGGATTCACACAAACAATTATTTTTCTATATTTCAATAATCAGATACATCAAAAATATAATTGAACTAATTCTAATCTTAGAGAGAGATGTTGAGAGAATCTCTCAACTTCCTCAACAACCCAATCCAAGATATACTAAATTAAGCATAATCCTAACTAATTCTAATACCCTCCCTTAATGCTCACTTTACAAAACATATAATAATTAATCACAATTACAACACTTTGAATTTTCATCTCTTTGTCTGATCTGGTCTTCATTAACACTTGTACCCACTCTGAGATCTCATAGGAAATGATCTTTTCTCCACCATTTTCGAGCTACCATTCAACCCATTTAAAATACATTTGTTTCCGACCAGCAATAATGAACTTTGCAAGATCAACAGTATTGACAACTCGGCTCGTCGGGGCTTCCGCGATAGAGCTAACAAGTGATGAACCATCCTATGGACCAATCACCATCTGTCGGATATTTCGCTTTCGGCTATCCATCAGTGGCTAGGAAAATGGTCTGAGTACTTAATGTGTTCAAGAGCTAATCTAACAACTTGACCTGCTTGTAACCTGTAACTGATGCTCCTTGGCCCGTAGCACAACAAGATCAGCATATAACAAATTCACATAATCAAATTAGTCAATTTTTCTCTCGTCCCTGTAGAACGTCAAGAACGACTAATTTAAATTATGCTAAATTGTTCATAGTTGGTTCTGCTTCAATAATAACTATGCACACCACTCCATTATCAAAATTAGCAAACTTAGTAACTATTCTATTAACCACAGACTTCAAATCGGATTTTATCTCACAATAGGGCCATGGACACACTAATTAACTGCCAAAACTATTCTGCAAAATAACCTACTGCGGCAGAAGGAGCCTAGGGCGATGCAAATCTTCATGCTGTCTTCGTGCTTCGGTTGGGCTACACTTGGATCTCTGCGCAATTAAAGCCACTCATAATTTCGTTGATGTATGTCAAGAGATCCATATGAATACTGAAAGCCGGCTGCATTTCTAGAAACTGTTGGGGATCATCTATAGATAGGAGTTGATAGAGGTGAAAGAGGGCTACATGCAAAGCCGGACAAGCGTCTGCCACAATGCCAATGTGATCCTCGCTCTTGAAATTACCCACTGCATAAATCACAATTTGAACAAATCCTGCCACCAACTGTTTCTGCATTGTGAGAATTAGTTTGCTATTATCTTCTCTAAAATTACTGCGAATGAAGCCAGCAAGAATCAAAGAAAAATTTTTGAGATCAGTTGAGGAAACAACAACGGGTTCTGGATATTTAAAGTATGAGAGAATGCGAAGTAGTTGTTTAGGTTCCAGAAATTCAGCTATGGGCGAGAGAAGGCCAAGGACTAGAGGATGATGTTTAGTCAAGTCGAGGGCAAGAATTGTATGCAACATTTCTCTGTAAAAGTGCTCAGATTCTTCAGTTCTTCTTCTGTTGTGTTTTTCTGGTGAAATCCAGTCTGTCTGCAAGACATACATAGAGAATGAAATCCTAGGGCTCTCCCAGTCATTTTTATTCCTTTCAGTCTCTGTCTGCGATGAAATTTGAGGACTCTGCTCATCGCTTCCACTCTGCAAGGAGGTTGCCATTACACTTTTAACTGATCACAATTCCTCAAAGTCCGCTCCCAGTGAATGTACGCTTCATACATCAGAACGACATGATCGAGAATAAAATAAATCCATTTTTGAGTTGCTATGATGCATGATTGGCGGTTTAGTGGATTGAGATCCACCTATTATATATATATATATATATATATATATATATATATATATATCTAATAATTTTGCAAATCTGAAACAAATTCGTTCGCTCACACAAATAAAAACAAATTCAACATTATTACCCTACTTATGTACAGATAATCAGCAACATAAACTCTCACATTTTCCTGGCCTTCCCACGAGGGAATCAACCCAGAATTGGCTCCGATACCATGACAGAAATTGGAGAGAGCAGAAACGCACAGGATTCACACAAATAATTATTTTTCTATATTTCAATAATCAGATACATCAAATATATAATTGAACTAATTCTAATCTTAGAGAGAGAAGTTGAGAGAATCTCTCAACTTCCTCAACAACCCAATCCAAGATATACTAAAGTAAGCATAATCCTAACTAATTCTAATAGTTTTAATTTGAAATTTTGTTGATGCATGCAAAACAAACTTGTTTTAATATAAAGTGAGTAATATGGAAAAATAAAAGATAATTTGACACGATTTACAAAATATTTAAGTTGTTAATTAATCCCATCAAAATTTGTCATTTCTCTCTATTTTCTTTCAATGGATAAATATAGCATAAGATAAATATAATAAATGAAAACACACATTGCTGCAAATCCCAGCAATAAAAAACACACTAAACGATAACAATCAAAGAATAGCTTCGTATAACATTAACTATTTTCTATAAATAATTAAATTAAATTAATAATTACTAATTATTAATTACGCCGATAGGCGTAACCCCCTATCGGAAGGAGCATGTTTTGTGATTAGACTAATTAATTTTTTTGATCTGATGGTGTGGATTGAAAGATGTCGGTATATTCTGGTCGTCGCCACTAAATCAATGGATGAAAATAAAAAAAGTAACTTCCTTGCATATCTAAATCACGTGTTTAAACCATACTTAAATTATTTTTTTACAAAACATGATTAAAAATTTACTGTGCCATTTGTTGACCGCCACCTATCAAGATTAACCAGTGATGGTTCAAACTAAAATGCCACCTGTTTGATTGTTCAAATTCTCAATTAAACGTCCTCCCACCACCTATAAACGTGGAAACCACTGAAGGATTGGTATGTTCTTTATGCATGCATCCAACTCATGACGATTAAGGTGGCGAGTTGATGTTCGATCGGTTGATTTTCTATTTGCATGTTGTGTACATGCAAGAGAGTCTAACCTTGTGAAATAATGTGACTGCCAGAAGGTAAAGGTCCCCGAGAGTCCAGCCGGTGATAAACGGCTCAACCAGGGATACCACGTGGCTTTCATTGTGAGCCACAAATTAGCATTCCTCCTATCGCCCCAATTGTCGCCGGCCTCTATATATAGCGCCCTTTCTATGCCCATGCTCCATATCGCTTCAAAGAAGATAACGGTTATGCCAAGTGTTTGAAGGCGCGAGCAGACAGAGACACGTCGTGAGAGGAAACTTCATGGGCGCCCTAGTGGTTTCAAATCAGATAACGGTGGAGGAGTGGAACGACAGCTACTGTGTGCTGAGTTGTCTGTGGGAAGCAACGTGGAGAAAATTGTTTGATTTACCGCTGCCAAGAAAAAGTAACTGGAGCACGAAATATTTTTGTAAGTCGATGACTGCGCGGGATTATACATTGGGTCACTCTGTGGAATACAGTAATCATAGCAGGGTTGGCATTGAGTCCAGATCAAATCGCTGCTGCAGGGTCGCGTATTGCATCCATGGTTACTGGATTAATGAACACGACGTCCAATGGAGCATGGCAGGGTGATAACCCCCTGGATTTTGCGTTCCCGCTGCTCATACTGCAGATCTGTATTGTGCTGCTCATCACCAGAACACTGGCTTTTATTATCAAGCCGTTGAGACAGCCTCACGTCATAGCAGAAATTATCGTGAGTCCCAATGCTTTTTTTGGGGGAGTCGAATTTTTTAGCGTCGATTCTCTTTTATTCATTAATCGTTTGTGTTTCCCTGCTATTTTCAGTCTTGTTCGCTATTTTTACGTTTAATTATTTGGTTTATGCACCTGTTCTTTACATTTCGGTCTCCATGCTCTCTATATAACACTGCGAATACCACTTCAACATCTCATCAACATCTATTCACATCTGTGAAAGTGCCCACTATAAGCAATATTTTTATCGCATCTCAGCAAATAGAAAATATCTTGTTCTTTATGTATTTCCTCTTCTGATTTCAGTTCTGGTTTGGGCAGAAAACAACACAAAAGGAAGCCATGTCGGTGAGCTTTCATTCCTGTTCTAACTAATTTGTGTCAGAGGGGATGTTTAGTTAGGTGTAGTATAAAAGAAGACTGGATTTCCTTCATGTCCAGTATTAACATGTCTAACTCTCCTCCATAGGGTTGGAAATTGCAAAACATTATATCGTTTTTAAAAACAGTGCTTTTAATCAAGTAATCAAAAGAGGTTTTTGGAAATGTATTTTAAAGTTGTGGATCCAAATATCAATAATGATGAGTAATATTACTTAAGAGTTAAAGTCATCCTTGACAAACACTTTTTCAATAATTTTCATCATGAAATACACTGTAGATTGTGTGTTGCTTTTTTCCAGAGAATATGGTTTTCTAAATGCAGATGCTTATAGCACTGATACGAATCCTGCATTCAGATTGTCAAAATAGAGGTGCGCATGGACTGCAATGGATGCGAAAGAAAAATATGGAAGGCTTTGTCCAAACTCCAAGGTAAATAAATAAGGCTTTGTCCAAACTCCAAGGTAAATATATCCTTGTTAATTATTGTAGGGGACAATCCAGTCGAGGAGGGAATCAATAATCCTCTCTTGGATTTTGAGAATCGATTATATCTAGTACTGATACATGATATGTCATATTTAGTCATATAAGCATTGCACTAACCCATGACAATTCAGTTAACATAAATAATTTCAATGTGAGAAGCAGCAGTTAATCAGGAAAATAGTAATAGGAGTATGTCAGTCAGTATGTAAGTTTTTTAATACTTTTTGACAGAACTTTATTATGAGTTATATAGTAATATTTTTTCAAGTTATAGTTTTCTTAAATTTATTTTAAGCTGGAGTTTTATTTAATCGGTGGATAGGAATTTGGATGATAATGTATTTTCTTAATTTTAGAATGTTTATTTTTCAAATTTTACAATGTTTATTAAATATTTCAAAAAAAATATAATAATTAGAAAAAATAACATTTTATAACAAAATAATGTTTATAGGCTTTTTTATTTTCAAATAATATTTTTGACATTTCAGTTTGGTAATGAGTAATTATTTTGTAAATAGTAAGGATTTAGTCTCAACTAAATATATTAGAAAAAATTTATTAGTAGTTAGAAATGTTGATATTTATCATAAATATAGTTATGCTTTTTCATTTTTTCAATTAAATTGATTAACAAAAAAAAATGACTAATTAATAATAATAAAAATCATATAAATATGAGTTATGGTTTTTGGACATATAATATAAATAAGTTATGATATTGACTCATAATCTATTTTCAAATAATATTTTTGACATTTCAGTTTAGTAATGAGTAATTATTTTGTAAATAGTAAGGATTTAGTCTCGACTAAATATATTAGAAAAAATTTATTAGTAGTTAGAAATGTTAATATTTATCATAAATATAGTTATGCTTTTTCATTTTTTCAATTAAATTGATTAACAAAAAAAATGACTAATTAATAATAATAAAAATCATATAAATATGAGTTATGGTTTTTGGACATATAATATAAATAAGTTATGATATTGACTCATAATTTTTTCAATGTTAGTTAATCAAGATAGACTTTGTTCAATTTTTTTAACATGGTCAATTATGATCGTTGAATTTACTACACATATTTGTGATTATTTAACATAATCATATTTATTAATATAATTGATAAATAAATACTTGCTTATAAAATTAAATTTTTTATATCATATGTTTTAAATATTAATTTAGGAAAATAAAATATTAAAAAGGTTTAAAAATATAAATTTCGTAGTATAAGTAATACAATTTTTATTATCCTTTTATTAAAAGTGTATGACACATCTTTCCTAAAGTAAAAATAAAATGTTCATTAAATTAATAAATAATGTCAACTATAATGAGAACAAAAAAAATACATATGTTTGGTTAATTTTAATTAAAAACATTATTGGACCAATAGATGCATTAGAAAACCCTATATGATAGAGATATCTAATTCCTTTTGTTCTCAATTTTAGTTGACATGTTAAATAAAATAATCTCTAACTAAAAACTAATGTGAGCTATAATTAAAGAACTATACATATTTGGTCAAAATTAATTAAAAACATTATAAAACACAATAAAAAAATATAGATTGGAACAAAACACAATAACCCCAACATACCACATGATTGGAACAAAACACATGTATTTAAAAAAATATAGATTGGAACAAAACACAATAACCCGAACATACCACATGATTTGAAAACCATAAAATATAGTTTTACATTTAAGAATCATTCAAATAAATTATAAATATAAATTTAATAATTAAATTTTTATATTAAATTTTATTTAGGAAATATTAATTTTATTATTAATTTTTTTATATAGTAATTTTGGAGTGTTTTTTTTTTAACAAATAAAATTTGAACAAATTCTATTTTTTTTTAATTTCAAGATAAATTTTAATAAACACTAATCATTATTATTAATTATCATTATTAATTTTTTTATAATCAAAATAAAAGAAAATTAAATTAATAATAAGAATAAAACTTGAAGTTTACTTAAAAAAATTAAATTTTTTATATCATATGTTTTAAATATTAATTTAGGAAAATAAAATATTAAAAAGGTTTAAACCCTTGGGTTTATTAGTTCTTTTGGTTTATAATATGAATAATCGATCAATGTCATCAATGATAAAATGTCACATTCTCACAAATATTGTCTCAATATGAAAATCACCCATGGCCAACCATGGTCATAGTTAGTCGAACGTCGCATTGTGACAACAATTGTCTCAATGTTTAAATCAATTCCCTTGGGTTCACCAATTCCTTTGATTTATAATTTATCGGGTAATGGTTTTCCCTTGGGTTCACCAATTCCTTTGGTTTATAATATTAAACCCTTATGTTTATTAGTTCTTTTTGTTTATAATATAAATAACCGATCAATGTCATCCATGTTTAAATCAATTCCCTTGGGTTCACCAATTCCTTTGGTTTATAATTTGTTGGGTAATGGTTTTCCCTTCGGTTCACCAATTCTTTTGGTTTATAATATTAAACCCTTGGGTTTATTAGTTCTTTTGATTTATAATATGAATAGTGACAACAATTCTCTCAATGTTTAAATGAATTCCCTTGGGTTCACCAATTCCTTTGGTTTATAATTTGTTCGGTAATGGTTTTCCCTTAGGTTCACCAATTCCTTTGGTTTATAATATTAAACCCTTGGGTTTATTAGTTCTTTTGGTTTATAATATAAATAATTGATCAATGTCATCCATGATCAAATTTCACATTCTGACAAACATTGTCTCAATATGAAAATCACCCATGGCCAACCATGGTCATAGTTGGTCGAACGTCGCATTGTGACAACAATTGTCTCAATCTTTAAATCAATTCCCTTGGGTTCACCAATTCCTTTGGTTTATAATTTGATGGGTAATGGTTTTCCCTTGGGTTCACCAACTCCTTTGGTTTATAATATTAAACCCTTGTGTTTATTAGTTCTTTTGGTTTATAATATAAATAATCGATCAATGTCATCCATGTTTAAATCAATTCCCTTGGGTTCACCAATTCTTTTGGTGTATAATATTAAACCCTTGGGTTTATTAGTTCTTTTGGTTCATAATATGAATAATGACAACAATTGTCTCAATGTTTAAATTAATTCCCTTGGGTTCACCAATTCCTTTGGTTTATAATTTGTTAGGTAATGGTTTTCCCTTGGGTTCACCAATTCCTTTGGTTTATAGTATTAAACCCTTGGTTTTATTAGTTCTTTTGGTTTATAATATAAATAATCAATCAATGCAATCCATGATCAAATGTCACATTCTGACAAACATTGTCTCAATATGAAAATCACCCATGGCCAACCATGGTCATAGTTGGTTGAACGTCGCATTGTGACAACAATTGTCTCAATGTTTAAATCAATTCCCTTGGGTTCACCAATTCCTTTGGTTTATAATTTGTTGGGTAATGGTTTTCCCTTGGGTTCAACAACTCCTTTGGTTTATAATATTAAACCCTTGTGTTTATTAGTTCTTTTGGTTTATAATATAAATACTCAATCAATGTCATCCATGTTTAAATCAATTCCCTTGGGTTCACCAATTCCTTTGGTTTATAATTTGTTGGGTAATGGTTTTCCCTTGGGTTCACCAATTCTTTTGGTTTATAATATTAAACCCTATGGTTTATTAGTTCTTTTGGTTTATAATATGAATAATGACAACAATTGTCTGAATGTTTAAATGAATTCCCTTGGGTTCACCAATTCCTTTGGTTTATAATTTGTTCGGTAATGGTTTTCCCTTGGGTTCACCAATTCCTTTGGTTTATAATATTAAACCCTTGGGTTTATTAGTTCTTTTGGTTTGTAATATAAATAATCGATCAATGTCATCCATGATCAAATGTCACATTCTGACAAACATTCTCTCAATATGAAAATCACCCATGGCCAGCCATGGTCATAGTTGGTCGAACGTCGCATTCTGACAACAATTGTCTCAATGTTTAAATCAATTCTCTTGGGTTCACCAATTCTTTTGGTTTATAATTTGTTAGGTAATGGTTTTCCCTTGAGTTCACCAATTCCTTTGGTTTATAATATTAAACCCTTGGGTTTATTACTTCTTTTGGTTTATAATATAAATAATCGATTAATGTCATCCATGATCAAATGTCACATTCTGACAAATATTGTCTCAATATGAAAATCACCCATGGCCAACCAAGGTCATAGTTGGTCGAACCTCGCATTGTGACAACAATTGTCTCAATGTTTAAATCAATTCCCTTGGGTTCACCAATTCCTTTGGTTTATAATTTGTTGGGTAATGGTTTTCCCTTGGTTTCACCAATTATTTTGGTTTATAATACTAAACCCTTGGGTTTATGTCATCCATGATCAAATGTCATATTCTGACAAAAATTGTCTCACTATGAAAATCACCCATGGCCAACCATGGTCATAGTTGGTCGAACATCGCATTGTGACAACAATTGTCTCAATGTTTAAATCAATTCCCTTGGGTTCACCAATTCCTTTGGTTTATAAGTTGTTGGGTAATGGTTTTCTCTTGGGTTCACCAACTCCTTTGGTTTATAATATTAAACCCTTGTGTTTATTAGTTCTTTTGGTTTATAATATAAATAATCGATCAATGTCATCCATGTTTAAATCAACTCCCTTGGGTTCACCAATTCCTTTGGTTTATAATTTGTTGGGTAATGGTTTTCCCTTGGGTTCACCAATTTTTTTGGTTTATAATATTAAACCCTTGGATTTATTAGTTCTTTTGGTTTATAATATGAATAATGACAACAATTGTCTCAATGTTTAAATGAATTCCCTTGGGTTCACCAATTCCTTTGGTTTATAATTTGTTCGGTAATGGTTTTACCTTGGGTTCACCGATTCCTTTGGTTTATAATATTAAACCCTTGGGTTTATTAGTTCTTTTGGTTTATAAGATAAATAATCGATCAATGACATCCATGATCAAATGTCACATTCTCACAAACATTGTCTCAATATGAAAATCACCCATGGCCAGCCATGGTCATAGTTGGTCGAACGTCGCATTCTGACAACAATTGTCTCAATGTTTAAATCAATTCCCTTGGGTTAACCAATTTAAATAAACTCCCTTGGGTTCACCAAATCCTTTGGTTTATAATATTAAACCCTTGTGTTTATTAGTTCTTTTGGTTTATAATATAAATAATCGATCAATGTCATCCATGTTTAAATCAATTCCCTTGGGTTCACCAATTCCTTTGGTTTATAATTTGTTGGGTAATGGTTTTCCCTTGGGTTCACCAATTGATTTGGTTTATAATATAAATAATCAATCAATGTCATCCATGATCAAATGTCACATTCTGACAAACATTGTCTCAATATGAAAATCACCCATGGCCAACCATGGTCATAGTTGGTCGAACGTCGCATTGTGACAACAATTGTCTGAATGTTTAAATCAATTCCCTTGGGTTCATTAATTCCTTTGGTTCATAATTTTTTGGGTAATGGTTTTCCCTTGGGTTCACCAATTGATTTGGTTTATAGTATTAAACTCTTGGGTTTATAATGTTAATCACACATTCAGTTTATTACTCTCTTGAGTTTAAAATACTATTTCTCAGGGTTTGTTAATTTCGTAGATTTCTAAGTTTAAAATATTAATTCTTAGCGTTTATTAATCTTTATTATTTATAATATTCATCCGTTAGGTTTATGATATTTATCCCTTGGGTTCACTGATTCCTTTTCTTTATAAGATTAAACCCTTGGGTCGATTAGTTCTTTTGGTTTATAATGTTAATAATTTCATTCGTTTATTAATATCTTATGTTTAAAATATTCATTCTTATGGATTATTAATTTATTAGGTTTTTTAGTTTAAAATATCAATTCTTACGGTTTATTAATCTCTTGTGTTTTTAATATTGATCCCTTATGTTTATAATATTTATCCCTTGGGTTCACCAATTCCTATGGTTTATAATATTTAAACCTTTGGTTTATGATGACATTGGGTTTGTATTATTAATTATTCCTTGGGTTTATTAATCTCTTAGATTTTTTTGTTTTTAAATATTGTTTCATATGGTTTATTACTCTCTTGAGTTTAATATTATTAATATATTAATATATATTATAAATAAATATTCAAATATTTATTAATAATGATTATTAGTAATATTATAATATTATTAGTTCTTTTGGTTTATTAATAATATAACCATCTATGATATTAATATATAAATAAATATGAAAATATTAAATATTATTTTTATTATTTTTATATTTATAAATATTATTAATATATATTATATATATTTTAAGTTAATTTATAGTATGTATATAGTTAATATTATTAATATATTAATATATATTTTTAATATATATTATTAATACTTATTATAATATTAAAAATATATATAAAATATTTTTGTATATATTAATAATATTATAATATTACTAATATTCATTATAAATAAATATACAAATATTTATTAATAATACTATAATATTTATTTAGTAATATTAATAATATTATAATATTACTAATAATCATTATAAATAAATATTCAAATATTTATTAATAATGATTATTTGTAATATTATAATATTATTAATAATCATTATTAATAATATTTTAATATTTTAATATTTATTTAGTAATATAAATAATATTATAATATTACTAATAATCATTGTAAATAAATATTCTAATATTTATTAATAATGATTATTAGTAATATTATAATATTATTAATATATATTATTAATAATATAATCTATATTATTATTTCTTTTGCTTTATTAATGATATAACCATCTATCATATATTAAATTATTATATATTATTAATTTTTTTTATATTAATAAATATTTTTAATATATATTATTAATATTTTTATAATATTATTAATATATATAAAATATTTTTGTGATTTTAATCACAATTAATATATTTAATATATTAATATTCTTATTAATATATAATATATATTTTTCAAGTTAATATAATAAATTTATTATATATAATATTTATTTATTGATATATAAATTAATGTGATGGGTAGTGGATATAGGCCTATCGGCGTATATCAACCACATTGGTAAATGTGGTTGTAAATCTATTTTATATACGCCTATCGACGTATATCAACCACATTAGTTTTTACTAATGTGGTTGTGCTAGTAAATTATTATTTTAAATATATATTTAATATGTTGTTTGAGCCACGGATCCTCCATGGATTCACAAGGTGAGTCGGGAAGGAAGCTTCCATATCCGATAACAAACACGAACCCAAACTAAGCGTCAGGCCTGACTGAGGTCGAGGTTATTTTCTTCACTCGCTAGACGTTTACGCCGACCAAACTCTGATCTAAAGTGGAGTTTCTTTTTATTCTACTAGGGACTATCTGTTAGACTTTGTAGGAATTGGTTTTAGTGTGATTTTTTGGAGTTTTAGATCTCAAAATCAAATGAAAAAATTAAGGTAAAATTTTGATTTATGTTATTTAATTTTTCAATTATATATGGATTTAGCATCCTAAAAAACTTCTATAACATTTTTATTGTGCAAAGTTACCGATCAAACTTCTATTTTCAATAAATTCCTACCAAAATTTAAAGAAAATAAATCAGAAAAAACTACTATAAAAACCTTCATAAAGCCACAGTATAGGCTCCTAAGAATTCCCCTTGACGAACTTGTGTTTTTTGAAAAAGTTGCCAAAACCCATAGAAAACCTAATATTCTTAGCCGAGTATATTGCTCGTGGTCAGGACCTTGCTGACGAGTTTATGGAAATCGAAAAATGGCTCGACTTCCGACTTCGCATTGAAATTGACGCTAAGTATTTGGATACATGTAACCTTCCTAGTTTTATAGGAACATTTTAACGAGTCAATTTGTAATTTATGACAATAATGTGTAAAACCATACAAATTTTTCCTTTTGCATTTTATAGGAACATTTTAACGAGTCAATTTGTAATTTATGACAATAATATGTAAAACCATACAAATTTTTCATGTGAATAATTTTTTTTAATATTAATTTGAAAACACTAATTTAGAAAAAACAAAAAATCCCTACAAATTCAATCGTCAATTGAATAACAATAGAAGTTTTGAAAAAACTTTACCTAGGATCACTGCGACTAACTAACAAATATACAGCATTCACTTAAACCTAAATAAATAGTATTCAGTCTTTTGAAGTTTTGTTAATGGATAGGAAGAAAGCTTCTTTTATTATATAGTGAGGAATAACATACAGAAAAGCGATAAAGTTGGCATGATTTATCCAATCTTCTATGAATGTAAAAGATTCAGTGTTTTACATTGAAATTCTCTTCACGCATTCACAAAAAAATCGTTTAAATATACAATGAGTAATATGGAAAAATAAAGTATAAATTCACAAGATTTACATGTAAACTAAATATCGATTCTTAAAAAAATTCGGAATAAAAACTTAAAAGAATCGAAAAGTAAAAACTTTAAAATTGCCCAGTAAATCTTACTTTTAGCCATTGATGAATTATACTATAAAATTTATTTAGTTTTGTAGAGGTAAAATCTACACAAACGCTCCAAGAAGTGTTCAATGATTTAACGCAAATTCGAATTCTCAAGCACGAAATAACACTAGCCTTTGGAATGGGTTCCTTCCAGCTTCCACGTATGGCACGAAATTAACTCTGATAAACACTCTGTTGCAGGCAAGAAGCCGAGGCTATCATGGGAATAGGTGCCTTTAGACCTAGGATTCTTTTATTAAAGAAACACAACTTCATTAACAAAAATCCTTGAATGCAACTCGTGAGAGGCATACGGGCAGCAATATTTTGCTATGATAATCGAATGACGATTATTTCTATAGTGGTTAAAGTTTTCACACAGCGTATATTCTTCACTCCAGTGTACATGAGCCCACACAAAGATTTCAGTTCAGGATATCGCACGTAACAATTCCTGGGATCTTACCAGACAGTTGTAAAGGGGCAGAGAGACTCTCATCTTGAGAGGACACACAGTGGACAAAATCTGAAGGCACTCCCAAGCCTGATCACTCTAGCTTGATGGTGTAAAACTGAAGGGGATTGAGTTAGTGAGCTTGGGGACCAAACAGAAGAGTTTATAGCGAAGCTTCCATCAAGCTTCTGTTGGCTATGTGTCAAATGTTCCACTAATCGTGGTGGAGAATTGCAGTGGGAGTAATGGACCACTTCAGAAGCTCCCAACAAGATATTAATTTACGGCAGTTAATTTCCGTAATTTCAGGAAATAGCTGCAGTTGGTTTCCATAGTCTAAGGAAATGACTGCAGTAGTTCCAAAAATCGAGGGAGTAGTTCCTGAAATCGAGTAGTGGGAGAGGGAGCGTAACATTCTCCCACTTGGTCCATACTTCCAATCTTAATGTCTCATCTTAAAACCCATTGATAATCTGTATTAAGTAATAGATACATGAATCATGGCGATAAGTCCTCTAAGGACGAGTATTATCTTCCATCTATTACTATGTCTTTATTCTTATTAAAATTTACGCGGCAACAATTTCTTAATGAATAAACCCCATGTTTATTCTTAGTCCTACACAGATGAATTCTCTCAAATCAAATTAGACTGCACATAAATATGAGAAAAACATCACAATAATTAATAATTTCATTAAAAATAACATTTTTCATACAATGAGAATCTACATAATGGAACCAAGTCCCATATTCATTACATGATCATTGAATTTAAATGGTGGCATGCCCTTAGTTAGAGGATCAGTGATCATCAACTCAGTGCTAATGTGCTCAATGACCCCTTTCTTTTCTTTAACACGTTCCCTTATAGATAAATACTTAATGTCGATGTGTTTATTTCGACTCCCACTTTTGTGGTGTTGGAAAGGTTTTCATTGATGGCAACATTGATGGCAAAGGAGGCAGCGTTGAAGCAGCAAATATAATAGAGGCAGTAAAGAAGCAAGTAAAGGCAGAGGAAACGAATATAACAGAGGCAGCGGAAATGAATATAACAGAGGCACCTATCTGGCAGAGGAAACGAATATAACAGAGGCACCTATCTGGCAGTGCCGTTATCACAGTAACAGCCGCAGAGGCAGAGGCAGAGGTAGAGTGACAGAAGCTGTTATTGCAGAGAATATAAAGGAGACAGAACCAAGCGTTACACATGAGAATATTTTGAGTGTTTTATATATATACATATAGTCGAACCAGAGTTGAAATATATATATATATATATATATAACTGAAATTGCAGATAGCGAAACTTCGCATCGGAGGCGAATATATATATATATATATATAGATATATATATATATATATATATATATATATCGAAATACGATGAAATGTTATATATATATGTATAATTGAATCATGGAGGACGGAACCCGAGCGCAGAAACCTGGAGGAAACTGGAACCATGAGCGGGGAGACGGAAACCTGACCGGAAACTAAACTCACAGCGGTTTTACAAAATAAGATTTCCCCATTCCGCACCGCTTTTGGTACGCAGGCGGTATTGCTAGGACGAGCAGTGATTCCATTGATCAAACAACACGTGGCATAGGCGGTATTGAAAGACCCCGGTTAAACTGCGCCTTCACACGTTATAAATCGTACCAAGACGCTTAGCGGAATGCATATAAACCGTCGATCTGGTGGGCCGACATCTAACGGTGTATGCATTCGTTTAATTGTATGGTGGGCCCGGGGCGGAAATATATATATAAACTATTGAGATCTGTTAACGCATAGATATATATATAATGGAGTATGTAAAGCATGGGCCCAGCTGAGGATGACGTCATTTATTCCGAGGGGGTCCCCCTCCGCTATCTGCCCGAGTCTGCTACCCCCGCGGAACTCTGTTAACGCTGTGATAATATATAAGTTGGAGATATGTGTAATGCATTCCGGGGGGGTCTCCTTCCCTTATCTGCTCGAGTTTGCTAACCCCGCGGAATTAAGGAATGGTATAATACGAGCGCTGTGATATGATTGGTATATATATATATATATGATAAGGCGCATGAGTCTGTAATTCCGGAGGCCTTGTATAACGGTTCAAGAGTTAGTCATCAACCCCCGTGGAATTTGAAAGGAATGGTTAATATATCCAAAGGTTTGGATATAGTTCAAGATTTTTTATATACATTGATATGTTACAGTACGCATAAAGAAAATCGAAACATATATGTAATAATATTGGGTTTATTACTAAAGCTTGAAGATTGGGTTTATTACAAGAGCATGCGGGAACAAAAGAACTAGAGACAGCAGCAGAAATATGGAACAAAAGAAAAATTGAACTGAAATTATAATGTGAACTTCAAACAATTATGCTTAAACTCATGTATGAACAGAGAATGTTGACAGGTCGCTTGAGAACAGAAATGGTAATGCACACAAGTCTAGTGAACAGATAAATAAATACAGAGATGAACCAAGATATATAACAGCCACTCGACAGCAGTAGAAAAAGACAAAATCCAGTAAAGCCAAAGTTCAGAAGAAGAGCTGAGTGATACTGAAATATATAATTGAAAAATGTAAATGTAAATATTTTTTTATTGTTTGTGATGCAAAGGCAAGTATCCTAAGAAAAGGACAAAATCCCACTGTAGCCTGAAATTTGTATATATTGTAGTAATTCTAAAATTAAGTTGGAAAGAGGAATAAGAAGACAGAAGCCAAAGAGTCATGACTGATCACTTCAAATTCTTAGTGAAATGCAAACAGTCATGTGAGGAACACTATAAATAATATCAACTGATATGAAAAAAAAAAAAAGAGAGAGAGAGAGAAAATGGAGAGAAGGCAGAATATAGAAGTGTGAGGCAGAGAAGAATAAGAAAAGGAGAGCAGAAAAAGAAGCTACAGAACAGAGCTGATATCTGAAGAAAATCAGCAAACATTTAGTTTGGAAAATTGAGGAAGTTGAAGCTTCCCTATCAATTTGCAGCTTGATAGCTGTCAGTTGGAGCTGACTGAGGTTGGACCCTCCTGTAGGTTGGTGCCTGCAGAAAATTGAAGGGAGTTGGTGCTTCCTTGCAAGTTGTAGCTTGCAGAATTGAGGATAGAGCCTCTAGTAGGTTGGTGCCTGCAGAAAATAGTGGTGAGAGGGAGTTGGAGCTTGCCTTTGCATCACAACAATAATAAGATGTGGTTTTCTCCCTTCATGGGTTTCCACTTACATCTGCTGTCTCTATGTGTGCTTCTTATGTGTTGATGTGAATATTTAAAATCTGGTTAATTGCTTGCTGCTTTCTACATAAGTATGGTGTCACAATAATTTAATATTGGCTGCAAATAAGATTGTTCACATATTAAGCTGTAAATAATTTTGGAGAAAATTTTAAAAGGCTAATGTATGTATTAAACTGATTCACCCCCCCCCCCCTCTCAGTTTAATTAAAGATTCAACAATTGGTATCAGAGCGGGTTCCTTGTATATCAGTCTAACAACTAAAAGGAGATCCTAGGCTCTCAAGATGGCAAGTCAAGAAGGAAGCTCAACCAATAAAGCCCCTTTCTTTACAGGTGCAAATTATGCCTTTTGGAAAATAAGAATGAAAGCTTATATAATGTCCTTAGGATTAGAAGCTTGGGATGCTGTGGAAATTGGATATGTCACAAAGTCAACTAATACAGAGAAAGAAGCTAAAGAAAGCTTTGTATCTAATGCAAAAGCAATGAATTCAATCTTAAATGGACTATGTGAAGCCGAGTTTATCAAAATAATGCACAATAAGACTGCCAAAGATATGTGGGACACTCTAGAGAATATCCATGAGGGAAATAAAAAGGTTAAGACTGCCAAACTTCAAGTATATAGAGCCCAGTTTGAAAATTTAAAAATGAACGATGATGAAGATGTTGGGAGCTTCTTCTTAAAAGTTGCAGAAATTGTTAACAGTATGAAAGCTCTTGGAGAAACAATACCAGAAGGTATAATTGTACAAAAGATTCTAAGATCTCTTCCATCCAGATTCAATCCCAAGGTGTCTGCAATAGAAGAAACAGCTTATTGGGAGACCTTGACCATGAACCAACTACTAGGAAATCTTACAGCATATGAGATGAGGCTCCCACAGAAGAAGCCAAGTACAAGGGAGGCAGCATTCAAAACAGAAAAGAAGAAAGAAGAAAAGGAAGACATATGCTCCTGCTCTGATGAAGAAGAGGTTAAATTTGTTAAGAAATTGGATAGAGGCTTAGGTAGATACAAAGGTAAACTTCCTTTTAAATGCTTTAACTGTGGAAGAGTTGGACATTATGCTGCTAAATGTCCTCATAAGAAAGTAAGAAATCAAGCTCAAGAATCAGAGAAAGACACATCAAATAATTTGCAGAAAGGAAAGAAATTCAGCAGAAAATCCTTCTATGCTCAGCAAGACAGCAGTGCATCTGAAGACTCAGATGAACCCTCAGGAGAAGAGGGAACCTCAGAATTTTTACTGATGGCCATAGAAGATCTTGAAGGACTCTTGCTAGAAGAAGAAGAAGAAGGGGAAGTCGATCTTGAGGGGGAGCTAAGAAGTGCTCTGGAGGAGATTGACAGACTCAAACTAAAATGCAAAAAACAAAAAGAGATTCTCCTCAAATGTGTGAAAGAAGAACAAAATTCAGAAGTCCTCATGCAGCTGAAGGTAAAGCTTGAAGAAGCCAAGAAGATAGAAGATATATTACTTCAACAAATCAAAGATAAAACTCGAGAACAAGAGAAGCTGGAAGAAGAAATTCTGTGCCTGAGAAGGAAATTAGAAAGTGCTCAACAGAAAGTTTCTATATACCCTTCTCAAATGACAAGTTCGAGTAGGTTGAATGAAATCTTGGATGCTCAAAGATCTCCTCTAATAAAAACTGGGATAGGCTATGAAGGAGAATCAAGTAAAGGCAAAGAAAAGGAAAACAAAAATATAATTTTTGTAAAAGCAAAGAAGGTTGATGAAGCAGCCCAAATAATTCCTACAAAGGAAGAAACATGTAATGAGAAAGACAAATACCAGAAGATACCTCTAATAACAAAGATTGTAACAAATACTAAGACAACAGAGAAAAGATCATATATTCCTGATTATATCAAATTTGGAAGCCATCAAAGGAGATTCTTGCCTCCTATGAAGAATGCCACCTGTTATGTCTGCCACAAGCAGGGACACATTGCTGCATATTGTCATGCAAGGAGGAATGATTCAAACCAGCAAAAGAGGCAAGCATGAAAGAGACAACCTTACATCAGGTATGCAAGTAATTTCTATGGTTATTTTTTTTATTGTAAGGATTTTGGCCATAGGATTATTGAATGTAGAAAGTATGGACAAAGACTGATGTTCAATACCTCAAGGAGGTTTATGAGTCAAAGCAATTTTGTTCATGCTCACAATTCTGCAAAAACTATAATCAAATGTTGTATATGCAATCAAATTGGGCATATATCTTCCAAGTGTTCTCTAAAGGGATATAATTCATCACCTCACAAAAGATACCAAACAAAAGGGGGCCTCCAATGGATAAAGAAGGTGAATAAATGTGACTTGGCTTTAACTGCTCAAGATTTGAAGAGTCAATGGTATTTGGATAGTGGCTGCTCTAAACACATGACAGGAGATAAAAACAAGTTTTTAACTCTTGACGAAAAGAAATCGGGCAATGTCACTTTTGGAAATGACAAATCAGGAAAGATCAAGGGAAAAGGATTAGTCAGCATAGACAATGGCAGAGGAAAGGCCCAAGATGTATTATATGTAGATGGACTGAAAGCAAATTTACTGAGTGTCAGTCAGATGTGTGATAAAGGCTGTGAAGTTCTCTTTAGAGCACAAGATTGTGTAGTCAGATCAAGAACAACAGGAAAAACTCTACTCAAAGGTGTTCGAATAGAGAGTAATGTGTACATAGTGAGAGAGGAGGATGAAGCCTGCCATCTTAGCAAACTCGAGGAGTCATGGTTATGGCATAAGAGATTGGGACATCTCAGCTTTGACCATATCATTAGACTGAGCAAGAAGAAAGCTGTCAGAGATATGCCAGAAATAAAAAGGCCCTCAAACACAATATGCAAATCTTGTAAGTTGGGGAAACAAACTCGCACATCCTTTAAATCTAAAGAAGAGTTACCAACAAGAAGACCACTGCAACTTGTGCACATGGATCTGTGTGGACCTGCAAGAACTAAAACACCAAGTGGAGAGTCCTACTTTATGCTGATAATAGATGATTTCTCCAGAATGACATGGGTTGCTTTTCTCAAAAATAAATCAGAAGCATTGGAAAAATTTAATATATTCAAAGCATTAGCAGAAAATCAAACTGGATGCAAGCTGAAATGTATCAGATCAGACAGAGGAGGAGAATTCACAGATTATGACTTTGTAGACCTATGTAATGAACATGGAATAAAGAAACAATTTACTATTGCAGGGACACCTCAGCAGAATGGAGTAGCAGAGAGACAAAACAGGTCTGTACAACAAATAGCAAGAGCTATGATGCAAGAGAATAATATTTCTCAAACCTTCTGGGCAGAAGCAGTGCACACAGCAGTACATATCCTTAATAAAGCTCACTTAAGGCCAAGCAGTGACAAGACTCCCTATGAACTATGGCATGGAAAGCCAGCCTCAATCAAACATTTCAAAATCTTTGGAAGCAAGTGTTACATAAAGAATAATGATGAAAATCTTGGAAAATTTGATGCAAGAGCTGATGAAGGGATATTTCTAGGATATGCATCCAAAATTAAAGGGTACAGGTGCTACAACAAGACGCTTCGGAAAATAATTGAATGTATTGATGTGAGATTTGATGAAGAACTTCCAAACAATACTAGAGATACAGAAAAATGCAGTACATCAGACAACAATGAAGAAGAAGATCAAAATGATGATGAAACAAGCAAAACATCAGAAGATGCTGGACTGAACTCAAAAACCCCCTCAAGATACACTCAAAAGAGCCATCCAGAAGATCAAATCATAGGAGACAAGAATGTAGGAGTACAAACAAGAAGGCATCTAACTGAACAGACAGAAGAAGTATACATAGCCATGATGTCACAAATAGAACCAAAGAAATTTGAAGAAGCCAACAAGGACAAGTCTTGGGTAAATGCAATGAATGAAGAATTGGACCAAATTGAGAAAAACAATACCTGGGAACTAGTTCCTAGACCTGCTGAGAAAAATGTTATAGGCTCAAAATGGGTATTCAAAAACAAAATGAATGAGCAAGGACAAGTAATCAGAAATAAAGATAGGCTGGTATGCAAAGGATACTCACAAATAGAAGGACTTGATTATGATGAAAC
This sequence comes from Pinus albicaulis, assembly GCA_034641835.2. Taxonomy (NCBI): domain Eukaryota; kingdom Viridiplantae; phylum Streptophyta; class Pinopsida; order Pinales; family Pinaceae; genus Pinus; species Pinus albicaulis. The sequence continues at coordinate 1,096,859,006 of CM076581.1, forward strand.
ATTTTCCCCTGTAGCCAGAATGGAAGCTATCAGAATGTTCCTGGCATTTGCATGCTACCAAGATTTCAAGGTATATCAAATGGATGTAAAATCTGTTTTTCTTAATGGCGATCTAGAAGAAGAAGTGTACATGGAACAACCAGAAGGTTTCTCATTGACATATAAAGAAGACTATGTATGCAAACTGAAAAAGGCCCTATATGGACTGAAACAGGCTCCTCGTGCTTGGTACTCAAGACTGGATAAATATTTGCAAAAACATGGTTTTAAAAGAGGTGGAGTGGACAACAATCTATACATAAAAGCCCATGAAAATGAACTTTTGATTGTTGTAGTGTATGTTGATGACATTATGTTTGGAAGCAACAAAGATGATCTAGCAAAAGGGTTTGCTGATGAAATGAAAACAGAGTTTGAAATGTCTATGATCGGAGAGCTCAGTTTCTACTTGGGACTACAAATTCAGCAAAAGAACACAGGTACATTTATTTCACAAGAAAAATACATAAAAGAAATGCTGAAAAAATTCAAAATGGAAGACTGCAAACCCGTGTCAACTCCCATGACCACAGGTTGCAAGCTGTGTGCTGATGATGGGTCTGCAGATGTAGATCAAAAACTCTACAGATCCATGATAGGAAGTCTGTTATATTTGACAGCATCAAGACTAGACATCATGCTAGCAGTTGGACTAGTGGCTAGATATCAAGCAGCACCCAAACAAAATCATCTTCTTGCAGTAAAAAGAATATTCAGATATCTACAAGGAACAACACAGTATGGGCTTTGGTATCCTAAAAGAAAAAGCTTCACTTTAAAAGCATACACAGATACAGATTGGGCCAGCTGTGTAGATGATAGGAAAAGCACAAGTGGAGGTGCTTTCTATCTAGGAGAAAGTCTGGTAGCATGGTTAAGCAAGAAACAAACATCCATCTCTCTGTCAACAGCTGAAGCAGAGTATATAGCAGCAGCAGCCTGTTGTACACAAGTCATGTGGATGAAGCAGACTCTTCAAGATATGAAGGTGAGCATTAATGAACCTATCTCAATAAAATGTGATAATACAAGTGCCATAAGTATATCTAAAAATCCTGTGCTTCATTCAAAAACTAAACATATACCAATCAAATATCATTTTCTTCGAGAACAAGTGGCTCAGAAAATAGTTAAATTGGACTATGTACCAACAAAAGAACAGATAGAAGATATATTTACTAAACCACTTGCCAGAGAACCATTCGAATACTTGAGAGACAGACTAGGGGTAGTATCTGTAGATACTAATCTCTAATATAAAGAGAAAGCATAGTCTCAGGGGGAGAGCATAAATGAAAGTATCTTTCCTAAAAGAAATCAGCAAGCAAGGGAAGCATAAAACAGGTCCACAGGATCAGCATTATCAGTATTATCAGCACATTCTCAGTATTATCAGCATTCAACATGAAAAAAAAAAAAAAAAAAACAGATTAAACATATATCGGCAATCTAGCACAGATTATAGCAGAGATATATAGCAACAGCAGTCTATATAGCAGCATCAGCCTCAACACAGATTATATTGTTAACACAGGATTAAATGCATCATCGCCTGTCTGGAATCTAGCACAGATTACAGGCACTACATATGAAACACAGTGGTGCTTTCAATGAGAGATGAACATATATATATATCGACTCACTATATCAAACAGAGACAAAATGCATAATCAAGTTCGATAATCCTCAAAGTGTTCTCTCAACAAGTTTTATACATCACTCTGGAGCAGCATGGTACAAAGTCAGCAGAGAAATGCAACGACAGAGTCCATACGGAGAAATGAGGCGTCGCCCTTTGCCATTGATGTCAAAGGGGGAGGAAGAAAAAGAGAAAGAGCAGGAAAACAAAGAAAATGTATTGCCATCAATGCCAAAGGGGGAGACTGTTGGAAAGGTTGTCATTGATGGAAACATTGATGGCAAAGGAGGCAGCGTTGAAGCAGCAAATATAATAGAGGCAGCAAAGAAGCAAGTAAAGGTAGAGGAAACGAATATAACAGAGGAAGTGGAAACGAATATAACAGAGGCACCTATCTGGCAGAGGAAATGAATATAACAGAGGCACCTATCTGGCAGTGCCATTATCACAGTAACAGCCGCAGAGGCAGAGGCAGAGGTAGAGTGACAGAAGCTGTTATTGCAGAGAATATAAAGGAGACAGAACCAAGCGTTACACATGAGAATATTTTGAGTGTTTTATATATATACATATAGTCGAACCAGAGTTGAAATATATATATATATATAACTGAAATTGCAGATACCAAAACTTCGCCTTGGAGGCGAATATATATATATATATATATATATATATATCATTGAAATACGATGAAATGTTATATATATATGTATAATTGAATCATGGAGGACGGAACCCGAGCGCAGAAACCTGGAGGAAACTGGAACCATGAGCGGGGAGACGGAAACCTGACCGGAAACTAAACTCACAGCGGTTTTACAAAATAAGATTTCCCCATTCCGCAGCGCTTTTGGTATGCAGGCGGTATTGCTGGGACGAGCAGCGATTCCATTGATCAAACAGCACGTGGCATAGGAGGTATTGAAAGACCCCGGTTAAACTGTGCCTTCGCACGTTATAAATCGTACCAAGACGCTTAGCAGAATGCATATAAACCGTCGATCTGGTGGGCCGACATCTAACGGTGTATGCATTCGTTTAATTGTATGGTGGGCCCGGGGCGGAAATATATATATAAACTATTGAGTTCTGTTAACGCATAGATATATATATAATGGAGTATGTAAAGCATGGGCCCAGCTGAGGATGACGTCATTTATTCCGAGGGGGTCCCCCTCCGCTATCTGCCCGAGTCTGCTACCCCCGCGGAACTCTGTTAACGCTGTGATAATATATAAGTTGGAGATATGTGTAATGCATTCCGGGGGGGTCTCCTTCCCTTATCTGCTCGAGTTTGCTACCCCCGCGGAATTAAGGAATGGTATAATACGAGCGCTGTGATATGATTGGTATATATATATATATATGATAAGGCGCATGAGTCTGTAATTCCGGAGGCCTTGTATATCGGTTCAAGAGTTAGTCATCAACCCCCATGGAATTTGAAAGGAATGGTTAATATATCCAAAGGTTTGGATATAGTTCAAGATTTTTTATATACATTGATATGTTACAGTACGCATAAAGAAAATCGAAACATATATGTAATAATATTGGGTTTATTACAAAAGCCTGAAGATTGGGTTTATTACAAGAGCATGCGGGAACAAAAGAACTAGAGACAACAGCAGAAATATGGAACAAAAGAAAATTGAACTGAAACTGTAATGTGAACTTCAAACAATTATGCTTAAACTCATGTATGAACAGAGAATGTTGACAGGTCGCCCGAGAACAGAAATGGTAATGCACACAAGTCCAGTGAACAGATAAATAAATACAGAGATAAACCAAGATATATAACAGCCACTCGACAGCAGTAGAAAAAGACAAAAACCAGTAAAGCCAAAGTTCAGAAGAAGAGCTGAGTGATACTGAAATATATAATTGAAAAATGTAAATGTAAATATTTTTTATTGTTTGTGATGCAAAGGCAAGTATCCTAAGAAAAGGACAAAATCCCACTGTAGCCTGAAATTTGTATATATTGTAGTAATTCTAAAATTAAGTTGGAAAAAGGAATAAGAAGACATAAGCCAAAGAGTCATGACTGATCACTTCAAATTCTTAGTGAAATACAAACAGTCATGTGAGGAACACTATAAATAATATCAACTGATATGAATAAAAAAAAAAGAGAGAGAGAGAGAGAAAATGGAGAGAAGGCAGAATATAGAAGTGTGAGGCAGAGAAGAATAATAAAAGGATAGAAGAAAAAGAAGCTACAGAACAGAGCTGATATCTGAAGAAAATCACCAAACATTCAGTTTGGAAAATTGAGGAAGTTGAAGCTAACCTATCAAGTTGCAGTTTGATAGCTGTCAGTTGGAGATGACTGAGGTTGGAGCCTCCTGTAGGTTGGTGCCTGCAGAAAATCGAAGGGAGTTGGTGCTTCCTTGCAATTTGTAGCGTGTAGAATTGAGGATAGAGCCTCCTGTAGGTTGGTGCCTGCAGAAAATCGAAGGGAGTTGGTGCTTCCTTGCAAGTTGTAGCTTGCAGAATTGAGGATAGAGCCTCCATTAGGTTGGTGCCTACAGAAAACAGTGGTGAGAGGGAGTTGGAGCTTACCTTTGCATCACAACAATAATAAGATGTGGTTTTCTCCCTTGATGGGTTTCCACTTACATCTGCTGTCTCTATGTGTGCTTCTTATGTGTGTATGTGAATATTTAAAATCTGGTTAATTTCTTGCTGCTTTCTACATAAGTATGGTGTCACAATAATTTAATATTGGCTGCAAATAAGATTGTTCACATATTAAGCTGTAAATAATTTTGGAGAAAATTTTAAAAGGCTAATGTATGTATTAAACTGATTCACCCCCCCCTCTCAGTTGAATTAAAGATTCAACATGTTGTTCTTAGCCATAAAAATAGTAGCTGAATTGTCGCAATATATTATCAATGGCTTAGAGATAGAATCCAAAATTATAAGCCCAGAAATGAAATTCTTAAGCCATACACCATCTAAAGTAGCCTCAAAATAGGAGACAAACTTGGTTTCCATAGTAGAAGTGGAAATCAAGGCCTACTTGGCACTCCTCCATGATACAGCTCCACCAGCCATCATAAAAATGTATCCTGATGTTGATTTACGTGAATCAACACATCCAACAAAGTCAGAATCTGGGTAGCCAATCACTTCCAAATTGTCCGTCTGTTTATACATAAGCATGTAGTTTTTGGTTCCATGAAAGTACCTCATTACTTTCTTTGCAGCTCTCCAGTGGTCTAAACCTGGATTACTTTGATATCGTCCCAACATTCCACAACAAATGCAATCTCAGGTCTTGTGCAGACCTGAGCATACATTAGGCTTCCGACAGAAAAAGCATATGGAATGTTATTCATTTGTTCCCTTTAAAAGTCATTATTCGGGCATTGGTTCAAACTGAACCTATCACCCTTCACAATGGGAGCAATACTTGGTGAACAATCCTTCATCTGAAATCTCTCTAAAATTGTATTAATATAAGTTTCCTGAGACAGACCCAAGATGCCTCGAAATCTGTCTCTATGAATCTTAATGCCAATAACATAAGATGCCTCACCCATATCCTTCATATTGAATTTTTTAGAGAGGAATTGTTTCACCTCATACGACAAACCCTTATCATTGGTTGCTAGCAAAATGTCATCCACATATAAAACAAGAAAACAGATTTTACTCCCACTGACTTTAAGGTATATACATTCATCCATAATGTTTTCTACAAAACCGAAAGAATAAATTACATTATAAAATTTCAAATACCATTGTCAAGATGCTTGTTTTAATCTGTATAATGACTTCTTAAGCTTGCAAACCAAATGCTCACCATCGCTAGATGAGAATCCTTCTGGTTGTTTCATGTAGATCTCCTCCTCTAGATCTCCATTGAGAAATGTCATTTTCACATCCATTTGGTGTAACTCCAAGTTGAAATGGGCTACCAATGCCATAAAAATGTGCAAGGAATCTTTCTTAGATACAGGAGAGAAAGTATCCATGTAATTGATTCCTTCTTTCTGAGTGAATCCCTTTGCAACGAGTCTAGCCTTGTATCTGTCAATGTTGCCCAATGAGTCTTTCTTTGTCTTAAATACCTATTTACATCCAATGTCTTTTGAACCATTAGGCAACTCAACAAGATCCCAGACTTCATTACTCTTCATGTATAATTCCTCTCTTCCTTCATGGCATTGTACCATAATTCTGATTCTTTGTAGCTCATGCCTTGTGAAAAAGACTCAGGATCATTTTTAGCTCCAATGTTGTAGTCAGATTCTTGCAGATACACAACATAATAATCAAGAATTTCTGATATCCTTGGTCTATTAGATCTTCTTAATGTTGTCCCACCATCTTCCTGAGAAGTATGTGGTTCAACTCGTTGTTCAAAAATTCTTGGCAATTCTTGAACTATCTGATCTACTCGAATGTCGTCAACAGCTTGTGGAACTTCAAAAATTGGTTGTTCAACACCAGTTTGTACTTGAGGGGTGCTGTGAACAATAAAAAATCTTTCACTTGAGGTGGAAGGTTGAGATTCCGAATGATCCTTCTCAGAAACTATGTTCCTGGTTTGATCGCTCCCACTGATGAAGTCAATTTCAAGAAACTTTGCATTTCTTGACTTCACAATCCTAGTGCTGTTAGATGGAAAATAAAATTTGTAACCTTTATACCTTTCAGCATATCTAATGAAATACCCACTAATGGTCCTTGGGTCTATCTTCTTCTCTTGTGGATTATATATTATCACTTCAGATAGGCATCCCCAAACACGCATATGTCGCAAACTCAGTTTCCAACCTTTCCATAATTCAAATGGCAGGAACAGCCTTGGTTGGAACTCAGTTTAATATATACACTGCCATCTTAAGTGCTTCAGTCCACAAGAATTTAGGAAGATTGGAGCTGCTAAGCATACTCTGGACCATGTCCAATAATCTTCGGTTTCTTATTTCTGCTACACCATTCTGGTCGAGTGAACCATGCATGGTTTATTGGGCAAAAATCCCATGCTCTTGAAGAAATTTTGCGAATGGCCTAGGTGCTTGTCCATCTTCTATGTATCTACCATAATATTCTCCACCTCTATCTGATCTCACGATCTTAATTTTCTTGCTGCATTTATTCTCTACTTCAGCCTTAAAGATCTTAAAGGCATCTAATGCTTCACTCTTTTTATAAGGCATGTAGAGATACATATATCATGAGTAATAATCTATAAAAGAGATGAAGTATCTCTGACCATGTGAGTCCATTTCTGGACTACATATATCAGTATGTATGATCTCTAATATTTCTGAACTCCTATTGGCACCTTTCTTTGACTTGTTGGTCTTCTTTCCCTTTATGCAGTCCACACAAGTCTCAAAATTAGTAAAATCCAGAGTATTAAGCACCCCTTCATTTACCAATATTTTAATTCTTTCTATGGAAATATGACCTATTCTCTGGTGCCATAATTTAGAGGAATTTTCATCTATAACACATATTTTAGTGCCAGTGTGAACATGCATTGAATCATAAGTGACATTGTTTTGTAAATTGATGCAGTAAAAACCATTATATAGAATACCATTCCCAACATAATCAGATTTATAAAATAAACTGAAGGATGTTTTTGAAGAGTTAAAGGAATATCCAAAAGGTACAAGCCTTGAAACTAAAATCAAGTTTCTAGAAAAACTTGGTACATAAAAGGTCTTTTCTAATTCTAAAACAAAGCCACTACTTAAAGTTAAATACCATGCTCCTATAGCCTCCACATGCGAGCCCATCTTGTTTCCTGATAAGATGCTTTTCTCACTTCCCACTGGCTTCCTTAGGTTTTTCAAACCCTGCAAGGAATTCCAAATGTGAATTGTTGATCCAAAATCAATCCACGAGCTGTTAATATTGACATTAACCATATTAAATTCATAACAAACAAACGAGATTGGATTACCTTTGTCTGCAAGCCATTTTTGAAATTTGGCGCATTCCTTCTTCATGTGTCCCTTCTTTTTATAGAAGGAACACTTGGAATCCTTCTTGATATCGGCTTGGGGAGGTATTTTACCTTTCCCTTTCCGATTGGTTTGAGATTTTCCCTTTCCTCACGTTGCCAGCATTGCACTTTCCCTCATTTCCATCACCAGTCTCTCTTCCACTTGAACACACATGGTCATAAGTTCATTAATTGACCATTTATACTTATGTGTGTTGTATGAGATTCTTAAGGGTCCGTATTGGTGTGGAAGGGTGTTCAGGATGTAGTGCACCAGGGAAGACTCTGATATTTCAACCTCAAGTTTCTTTAATTGAGCCGCAGTGTTCCTCATTTGCATGATGTTCTCGCGTACACCTTTTACACTGGTGAGCCTTAGGGATGAGAACTTCATAATTAGGGTGCTTGCTAGTGCCTTGTCTAAAGTGACGAATTGATCATCAATGGTTTTCAGCAAGTCTCAGATCTTTTCATGTTGTTCAACGGAACCACGAATACCAGCTGAAATTTTAGTCTTAATAAACATCACGCTTAGATGATTAGATCATTCCTATCGTTCATAAAGCATGATGTCTGCTGCAGTGCTGGTATTATTGAGTGCCAGTGGTTCGTCTTTCCTAATAGCATATTCTATGTCCATCCACCCCAAATGAAGGAGAACTTTCTCCTTCCAGATCTTATAGTTATCTCCCTTAATTTTAGGGATATCAGTACGAATTTCAGAGAAATTTGCAGGTTGTACAACAACATAAAATTAAAAATCACATGCTTATGTTAAAATTGAGGCATAAATTAAATTTCATGCTTTACCAATGTAAATCATGCTTTAAAATTGAATCTAATGACATAAAAATTGTCTGTGGACTGAATTTTTAATTCAAGAAGATTAAATTATTCTCTTGAACTTTATGATAAAACTATTAATTCATAACTCCTGTGGGTAAGTTATGAATATTTTATCCTAATTAATTACTTAAATATAGCAAAAATTCATGTGGGACAAAATTTATTATATTTAATATAATTATTTACAATTAATGTCTAAATATTCTTTATGTGATCCTAATCAATCATAATATATAAATTTATTTAATTAGAGATGTTGTGGCTATTCTCTAATCAATTAAAATTATATAGATCAACTGATAATTTTCATGAATAAAACTACAATATTCATGCATAACATTTAACCATAGGTCTCGTATACTCATTCATAATAAAATGTTTTAATTAAAGCTTAAATAATTAAATTCATGCAAACTAAATACGAGCATATTTTACAAATTTCATATAATTAAACTAAATAAATATTATATGCAAAAAATTGAGCAGACATATTTCCAAATAAATATTTTAATTTGAATTTTTTTTTAAAATAAAACATTTAGCCAAACTATGTCTGTAATTACCAAGGCAGAGATAAACTGGCTCTAATACCAAATGTAAACTAAATATCTATTCTTAATAAAAATGCAGAATAAAAACTTAAAAGAATCGAAAAGTAGAAACTTTAAAATTGCCCATTAAATCTTACCTCCACCCATTGAAGAATTATACTAAAAACTTTATTTAGTTTTGCAGAGGTGAAATCTGCACAAACGATCCAAGAAGTGTTCAATTATTTAACGCAGATTCAAATTCTCAAGCACCAAATCACACTAGCCTCTGGAATGGCTTCCTTCTAGCTCCCACGTATGGCACGAAATTAACTCTGATAAATACTCTGTTGCAGGCAACAAGCTAAGGATGTCATGGGAATAGCTGCCTTTAGACCCGGGATTTCTTTGATTAAAGAAATGCAACTTCATTAACAAAAATCATTGAATGAAACTCGTGAGAGGCATATGGGAAACAATATTTTGCTATGATAATCGAATGACGATTATTTCTATAGTGGTTAAAGTTTTCACACAGCATATATTCTTCATTCCGGTGTACACGAGCCCACACAAAGATTTGAGTTTAGGATATCGGACCTAACATTTCCTAGGATCTTATCGGATAGTTGTAAAGGGACAGAGATACTATCAACTTGATAGCACACACAGTGGAGAAAATATGAAGGCACTTCCAAGCCCTGCTCACTCTAGCTTGATGGTGTAAAACTGAAGGGGATTGAGTTAGTGAGCTTGCGGACCAAATAGAAGAGTTTATAGCCAAGCTTCCATCAAGATTCTATTGGCTATGTATCAAATGTTCCACTGATCATGGTAGAAAACTGTAGTGGGAGTAATGGACTACTTTAGAAGCTCCCAACAAAAAATTAATTTACTGCAATTAATTTCCGTAATTTCAAGAAATAACTGCAGTTGGTTTCTATAGTCTAAGGAAATGACTGCAGTAGTTCTATAAATCGAGGGAGTAGTTCCTGAAATCGAGCAGTGAGAGAGAGAGCGTAACATTACAAAATATTTGATGCAAATGACAGGGAATCAAACAAAAAATAAAATATTTAAAAGACGTCAATTAATCCCATGAGAATCAGCCATTTCTCTTAATGTTCTTTCAATGAAGAAAGATAGCATACCAACATTATAATAAATGAAAACATGCATTGCCGCAAAGCCCAAAATTACAGCAATAAAAAGGAACAGTAGACAATAATGAACAAACAATAGCTTTATATAACATTAACTATTTTTTATAAATAATTAAATTAAATTAATTGCTATTAATTGTTAGTAAATTATTATTTTAAATATATATTTCATTGTTTTCTGTGAGCCATGTATCCTCTATGGATTCTCAAGGTGACCCGGGATCGAACCTTCCATATCTGCTAACAAATACGAATCCCAACTAAGAGTAGGGGCCGATTGAGGTCAGCGTTATTTTCTTCGTTGGCTAGACACTTAGGCCTACTGGACTTTGATCCCTCAACTATTTAGACCATGATAGGAGTCAGAATCGGGACCTTGCTAACAGGTCTTGTGGAAACGGAAATATGGCTGGACTTCTGACTTTGAATTGAAATTGATGCTAAGTATTTGGATGTATGTAATTTTTTTGTTTTAGAAATTTGGCTTCTGTGATCCATAAATTGTGTATAAATTTTTATAATCAGATCTAAAAAAAAGTTTATCATCAAAACAAGACTTGAACTAGTTAATTTGTAATTTAAAATTTAATATAAATACTTATATTTAAACTAGCATATTTTTAATAAAATAAATAAACAATTTGTATTTAAATTTAAAAATTAATGTCAGTAACAGTCGGTGTACCGAGTTTTGTTTGAACTAAATTAGTTAACATCTGAAATGAACCAGCTTGATATCCAATTGTACTATTATTATATTTTTCAAACTTATTTTTATTACCCTAATGATTTGATTTATTTTATATATTTTTCAAACTTATTTTTATTACCCTAATGATTTGATTTATTTTATATTATATCTCATAGAAATAATAAAGGTTGTTCTAAGATACATATATGTTACACACTCATTATCCTTTTGCACATCGATAGGTTCACCAAACTGAATTTTCATGGACCAAGATTATGTAGCGAGAAATTCAGATAAAGAATAAATTTCATTCAAGATGCATATATGATATATACTCATTATGTTTTTATCGATTGATAGATTCATTAAATTGCATGGTCCGAAAAATTTTCTTTGAGTCATTGGTCATTTGGTGGTTGAATGGCTTTGGTGGTATTGGTGTTTATTATCTCCACACTTATCTTAACACAATCATATTTTTATTGCACAGTTTAATGTGTTGTGGTGCTATTACTTTTTCTTTACTTCTCTCATGGAAATTTTAGTGGCGAAATTCCAATAACGTTCGATGACCTATATACTACTGTGGCATTAAATGTTGTGTAACAATGAGGATATTGGTGACGGTAATTTTGCAGGAGGTGAAAAAGTACTATCCAATTCAATTACATGCTTGATTTGTGCATGTGAATCATAATACTATAAAAAAGTTAAAACATAAATTAAATATAAAGAAATTTTTGTATAAAATTAAAATAAAAAAACCTTTCATTATCAACATTCTAAAATTTAAATTTAAGATATATCATTTGACGAAATTCTTGTACTTCATAATCACATTTCATTTTCTAAGATATATAATTTTAAATTATATATATATAATATGAAGAATGCTTTATATATGAGGTTGGTGGAGTTTGCATTTGATTTCCAATTGGGGGGTTGAGTTTCGATGGTCAACGTAGTTGGTAGGTCTGCACAACGATCAACCTTTCTCGAAATTAATAAACTACTTTAAAATTTGACCAGTCGATTGTTGCTGAGGTCAAGTAACTATTGGTCTCATTCACCAAGGTGACTTATTCTGAGGTGTCCTAAATGCCGCTAATATATGAATAAGAACTATTGTGAAATTTTAACGTATTTCCTAAAATAATACATCTAACGAAAACGAATATCTAGATAACTTTCTCTTATTTGGATTTTCCTATTTGATTTCGTTCATACCATACCCAATTCGATAGCTTTATAGCAACACGGTCTGAAGAGTTATATTACTTCAGTGGAAGAATCATTGATCACAAATATGGTAACATGCACTTCTTCTCAACTTCATTATGAATACTACAATATTTCAACAATTCTTAATGAAAAAAAATGGTTTTGCTTTTGTCTCTCGCTAAAGAAAAAAATCATTTCACATATCCATGTTGTCAACAAACTAATATGCAATAGATAGTTCACATTCCCAATAATCATTTTTTTAGGTAGACTTTTGAAAGATGTTGGACATTCCCAATGATGACTTGTTATTAGACCTCCGGTTTCCCATGTGTTCATGAGCGATCTGATGGTTATACACTTTTCATTCAAATATATACCACCATTTTCACATTCATATGCTCTATATCTAAAACCTATGGAGAAATTAATGAGTTCTCAATAATTCTCAACTATTTAATTATACTATTAATCTCCTACTATAGTTTTATTAGTATCACATGGCATGATTTACCACATAAAAACACACGTGGATTTATGTTGTAACGCCCTCCTCCAACATCTACCCAAGTAACCGACCAACCGGGGTAGACATGTGATGAGAGGATACTATGATACGATTCAACTCTCCATGTATAGTAAAGGAAGTGGAACCAACACAACACAACCAATCTGACCTTTTACACATCCTACAGAAACTCCAGGAGCAAAAGTACCCTTCCAGCTAAGAACCCTTGATGAAACTGAACATTTCAATGAATTAAACCCCCAATCGCTCCCTTGCCAAGGCCTCTATTTGACTAAGAGGCCTAGTTTCTCCCATGATCCTCCATGAGTGCGACTGTAGCATTTTTTGGCCAATTCTATGCTAGGAACTACGATATTTAAAGCTAATTTCCTGAGCTAAGACCTATTCATTTCACACAAGTCCATGAAACTTCCAAATATAAAAGGTAACATCGAAACAATGATACTAATGTAAATACTTGAACAAGGACTTGAGTGGACCCCTACTATCCATGACATACATTTCTTCTAACATGTCACAAATATGCATTCTACATGTTAAAACAACAAATATGAGTATAGTGGTCTCATACTTATCTAAAAAATTCTAAGAAGCATTGATGCCTTGTCACATTATCTACAATATTATCTATTACGTCATATATTAATTTTCATTAACTTACAAATAACATGATGATATCCATACATCATCAGTGTGATAAAACATACTCATAACTAGAATACAAGCAACATAAATAAAAAGGATACATCAGCCATAATATATACATATAAAATACTACACTTACACATGAAATACCTAGTAGAATAAGTTATTAATAATGAATGTGAAGGAAAACTAGGTTCGAGACTTCCATGTTCCACGCGACCATAGATTGGTTGAAAAAAATGTCTCTTGATCCAATCAACCCCATGAAATATTCCAAGCATGAATGTGGGATCTCATTAATCAAATCCAATAAAAACAAACGAGCTATTCCATAGGTTAAAAAACCTCAACCGTCAACCAATTATTCCACCTCACAATCGGACATCACTAACCATCACCAGATTGGTCTCTACCCAATTTTTCCAAGGCTCTAGAGAATTTGTTCCGACCAATGTGCTAGGACTAGTCACTCAACCCACAACTTCTCCCGAGCTCAAGAGCAATTTTCCAACCAAGGCTCCAATACTAGTAAGTCAACCCACCAAGGGCTCAAGATTTTTTTTCCAACTGAGGCTCCAAGACTAATGACTCAGCCTAAGTTTTTACAATGCTCCAGACCGTTTTTCAAACCAAGGCTCTAGGAACTAATAACTCAACCCACAACCAAAGGAACATGAGAGCAAACTGGAAAAAAATGGGAAATACTCCCACAACAATATGGCTATCTAGGAAATGAAAATGCTAGGAGAAACCACTATCAATCTAGGCATCCCTCCATGCCAATGATAGATCATAACCAAGAAACCACATGCATGTGCCATGCATGAGAACACGAGTAAGGAAATCATACTTGAGACTTGGTACCTGCAAGTAAAATATGTTGTAATTGTTGATCCTCATGTCCTCTTGCGCTTCCCTACTTTTCCTTTGCCTTTTTTCTCCAAATATAAGGTATGCCACAGTCATCCAAGAACGATCTAAGAAAACTATAAGTGTACAAAAATATGAGAGAGAGAGAGAGAGAGAGAGAGAGAGAGAAACTGAGAGCTCTAAAACTGAACTACAAAAATCTGAACTGACAAAAGGTACCTGCTAGTCTTAAGAAGCCCTTTTATCATTGAGGCCACTAATTTCTAAAATTTTCAATTATTTCGCTTCAATTTCCTCCTCACATGAAACCTGTGACCTTTCACCTTCCTTTCCTTCTAATTTCCATTATTTTCATAAATTAAATGCCAATAAGCACAACTTTTCCTTTCCAAATCCTTTGCAATTTCCTTAGCAACAATAAACCGAAATGAACACTTGCTAGGATTTTTTTCCCACAATGAGTTTCCCATGACCTTGGTATTATATTTTTTACATGAATTTTTAACAAGGGTTGTTACAGAACCCTGCCCCTTGGCAGAACACCATCTTCAGTGTTCAATGCCACCTATAACTAGCAAGACCACTGCAACCAAAACCTACTTCCCATGGACCTTTGTAACATTTCTCGTTGCCATATTTATAATGGCCACTACTGAAAACATGAGAAACATATCGCTTATGAAGCTTTATAACACAACACATTACAATATTTAAAATTTTAACCACATATATACTCATACACATTTTCTTCAACCATCAAATAACCATACTATCTATTGTATCTTATGAAATAATCCCTTGGCTGTGGTAAGGAATCAGTGCTCAAGATATTTATAGATGTATGTCAAAAAATAAGGATATCAGGTGGTCTTTAATTATTTATAACTCTCAATAATATGATACAATTATAGTGTTCATAATGCCATTATCTACTGATATTAATTGAAATGAAAGGAAGATACTGGAAAGGAAACTCAAAATGATATGCTGAATAATAGAGTCTATCACTTTAAATCTCAGAAGGAACTTTATGCAGACAGAATAGTTGGAGTGAAGGAGTGCACATTAAGGATGTTTAACTCTTACTTAGAAATGTAAAAAGAGCCCTAAAGCTACATTATTTCACCTCATTCACATAATAATAAACATATGATGAAACTGGAAAGATGCATAAACATCAATAGGTGCAAGAAACTTGATATTCTTTCATTGATTTTTAGAAATTTCAAAACAAAATTTACCGTCATCTAAAGATCCAAAACTCGGAACCCTCCTCTTTATTTTTCATTTATTTAAATACAATATAAAGCAGTTGTAACTTCTGAAACTACTTGTAACTACTCGAACAACCTAAAACTGCATAAACTACCTATTACATGGAAATTTAAAACTTCATTACAATATGGATCTTTTAACAAAAAGATAATTACCACTAAAGTCTCAATCTATTTTCTGAATTTGAATTTGATTGGTTGCCATTGTATTCTCTAGATTTGTTGACATGTCTTTTTGAGAGGTTGAGGTGTCACCCGGTGAATCAGTCATCCACGTTGTGCACTTCTTTCATATCTCGATGTTGGTTTTGAAAGAATTGATCAACTTATGATATTCTAGTTGAAAGTAGGTGATTCTGTGAACAAAGTCTATATGATCCAAAGTAATTGAAAATGCATCAACAAGAAATTAACAATTGTAGCTCCTTTCCGAATTGTGGTATTCTCATCGGTATTATCAATTTTACTCTTCGCTAGCACTAACAGTGGCTCATAGGAATCCCATGATAAAAGACAACCTTTGAGATCCCATCATGGAGGTAATCATGCTCTCGTCCTTTTGTAAAATAGGTTATCAAATCTGTTTACAGCTTTTTTAATCTCTGCCAAATTCTTCTTTGGTGACTTCCTGCAATCATTTTTTACTATCAACTTATTAATCTCTAGAACACACAATGTCCTGTCTTTAATTTATTTTTCTCCAACTCTTGATCTGTCTTAGAATTGATTAAATCAATGAATTTCTTTGCCCATAAGGCTCTATTATGAGTCTTCTGCTTATCTACCATAACCATGTCCTCTAAATCTTTGATAATGTTATTTTTCTATGACACTATTGTGAAGGACTCCCAATATGTTTTCATAGTATCAATGATTTCATTCGATACAATGTATTTTTCTTGAATCAGAGTTATTTTTCTTTCAATTTTTCCTTTAGACTCTTGATTTCATTGTTGGCTATCTGGCAATCTAATTTGTACTTTTTGACTTCTCCTTATTGGGCCTTCATTATCTTTGTCACTGTCTCCAAGTCACTTTGAGCCTTCTTGAGATCATTTTATGTCATCTTCAACTTTGTACTCAACTAGGATAGTCTTGCTGTTGGACCGTTAGTTCTGGATGACAAGATTATAGTGCAATAATGAGAATCAATTTGAGTTTGTAAGTTAAGGATAGACTCCTTTAGCTTAGAAATATCCTCTTCTTTCTGTAACAGCTATTGTAAAAGATTCTCTTTCTCATTCTCAACCTCTGCTACCTCTTCTACCATTGAGTGTTCTCTAGTAGGCAACTTTAATTAGTTCTTCAACACATTTATCTTTGACTTGACACTCTGTAACAACTTTTTTACAACTGACTTATCAGTAGGACTCACTCTAATCTTTACAATTATCTTCTTCAACTCTTCATTCTAAATTGACATAGCCGTAGAATTAGCCTTTTCTAATTCTAGTTGCTTGATCACTTTTCCTAGCATCTATTCTTCCTTTTCAGTAGCTACACTGGACTTGGTTAGATCATTAACAATCAATTTCCCTGTCTGCATATGTCAATTAAACTCATCAAGTAAGGAATTTTATTCACATCAACAATCAAAATAGTGGTTTTAAAACTACTTGATGACCCTAATATCATTTCAGATGGGTGAGAAAAAGAAATTTTAAAGTGGTCCTTTTCTAATTCCATGGCAGTCAATAATCTAGTTTGGTCAGGAGTAATCTAATATTCAGCTTTCTCTTCCATACTAGCTTTCACCTTTTGATTCCTCTCTCCAATTTGAGAAAAAACATGTTTGATCAAAGGGACTTGGTCCTGAACATCTCCATGTATTGTACGTGAAGCTGGTACATTATGATCATTTCCTAATTGAAGGAGGAAACCAGACTGTGTGCTTGGTATTTCTTCAGTTAGTCTTTCCCTCTTCTCAACTCTATGTTCCTAATATTCTGAATCAATAGTTGTCTCTTTACTTATTTTGCTCAATTTTTCAGAAATGATGGGAGTACCTATGCTAGAACTAACAAAGTATGCCAAAATTTTATTATCCAACTTTTATATTTCAAGCCTACTATCATGAATGAAATCAAAATAGTGATTTTCAACCCTTCTATTAGAAATTACCTTGTGAGGATCATAGGCCCATTTCTCACCTAGCAACAAGTGCATACCTTCTAACATCATGTTAGCTTCATTACGTGCTTGCCTCATATTTAATATAAATGGACCCATAGACATAGGTAGCTTAAGAAAATGACCCTTCTTCATTGGAAAAAAATGAACTTGATCTATGTTCAGACTTTTTCTAATAAATTCCAATGCAAACAACCTCATAGGGACAAAAGTTGGCAATATATAATGTTCTATTCCAGCTCCATATAATATAATTGCTGAATGATCTTCATATACAAATCAATCCCCAAATTTACAATTATTTCTTAACTGAAGACACTCCTGAGATTTTGGAAAGAAACATGGAGGAGGAACCCCATTCAAAACCTTATAAGAGAATGGCATAAAATAAGTAGAAAAATCAAACACTCCTCCCTCATCTGGTTCATTTCTTACTATATCATTCCACAAAAATACTGACTATATTTTATTTTTTACATCCCTTATGTTCAGTTCCACATGTAAAAATTCTTCTACATTTTGACACAAAAATAGATAAGTGATAAGTGAGGGGAACTTGAAGGACCCGGTGAGGGAAAAGCTCATGAGCTGAGTATTAACTGCCTCTTGCTAGTAAGAGGGAATATCCAACACTACTTTAAATTTCATCATCATGGAAAACAATCCCAACACCTGCCTATTAATTTGAGCAGCATATTCTTTTCCAAGTATCTTTGATAGAGATTGTAGCACAAGCCTGACTTCTACATCAAAATTATCTAATGGGAATTCTTTATCATCTGCTGCAAATTGCTTCATATCTAGCTTCAAAAAGGAGATGACCTGGGTAAACTCCCATCTTGCAAGATTATCATAGAATGCTACCAATGGCTCATTAGTGAGCAAGACATAAGACTCAGACTCAGGATAACATAGGGTTTAATGAATTAACTAGGTTGAAACATGAAGGACATTTTCCCCTTGTCAACCACACAATGATACACTTACTACTTGGATATTATGAAAAGAATGCCAAGTTTTTGATCGAGCAACTTCCTTATGTATGACATGCATACAATTGGGAAGCACATTCACCCACTTAGAGCTCACCATTTGAGACATGATTTTTCTTTTTTCCAAATGATCCCTTAGACATAGTCTTTGGGAAAGATGAAGATTCCAGTGGGATATATTACAGGTACACAACATGAAATTTCATTCAACTGATATAAATTATTCACCAGGAAATGCATGAATAGTTGGAGAAGAGTGAGGCTTGATAAAAACCTCGACGTGACAAGCACCAAGTTGATTTACAATTCCATTATGGGGAAAAAGTGTGGCTTCATATCAACAAATATAGAATGAAATGATAAGGAAGTAAGTTGCGA
This sequence comes from Pinus albicaulis, assembly GCA_034641835.2. Classification (NCBI taxonomy): domain Eukaryota; kingdom Viridiplantae; phylum Streptophyta; class Pinopsida; order Pinales; family Pinaceae; genus Pinus; species Pinus albicaulis. The sequence goes on from CM076581.1 coordinate 1,096,877,930, forward strand.
CCAATTCGATATGGCACATTCACCATATAAGAGAATATTACAGACAATGTTTTTCATCTTGATTTGCCACCATACATGCAAATGTACTCAATAATCAATGCTAAAAATTTAAAGCTTTATGGGCCTCCTTTGATCATGGACACCGAATAGGTTGGAAAAAATCCTACAATGGATGATTTTTCACCTGAATACCTGGACAAGATACCAATATACATCATTCTCGACATAAATACTAAGACTTCACGATAGGGAGACATGGAATAACTTTGCATTGGTTTCAAGGGAATGCACTGAAGTAAGTATCGATGGATGGAAAAGGAGAAAATGAGGGAGAAATTCCCTCACTTTAAAATTGGCATATAAATATTTTGGTGGTCCAAAATCTCCTAAGTGGGGAGGAATAATCTCGTCGAATCGAGAAATAGAATGGGCCTTGAAAATAGCTCAAAAATAAAAATCATCATATATAAGTGAAATTAGGAGCAAATCATAGTGCTTGTTTCCCTGGTTCCAACGATGAGAGCGATACTCAAGTCTATGTCTGTATGCTCAAGCTATAGCTAGTCAAAGTTATGGTCAAACCTGATCAAGTGGCAGTCTTAACAAGGAAACAATTTGGGAGATTCCCAATGCACAGAATCCAACCACCAGAATGGGTGAATTTGTCTCCTAATTAATTTTTCTAGTGACATTTATTTTTCAGTGGGGAAATTTGAACCATATATTTTAAAGATTAAAAAATAATAAAAAATATGGGGTGGTAGGCCGTGACTCACACTACCCCTCAATGGTGATATTATATTATATATAGTGGGTTGGAGTACCACCCCTGATAGAGCCTCCCAACTAGGTGCAATGTTAAAAATACATTATCACATATATATATATTGACGTCCAAACCATTGGGGTCACGGTTACCACAAACGTCGACTCATCACATTATTGTGTCACATATAAAACAACAACCGTTTTCGCTTTAAAAAAACCATCGGACTTTATATGGTAGGTGTGGGATTAGAAACCAAAACCTTTGCCTACCTAGACAACTTTGCCACCAACAGACCATGGGCTCGGCCTTTGGTGTCTCTGCCCCTCTCTATTAATTAAACCCTCATTGTGTCATTCGAATGGAGGCTAGTAGTAGAGGAGCAGTGGAAGCAGGAGCGACCTGATAGGTGGAACCATGAGCGACGTTATCTTGGAGATGCCAAAAAGATTCCCTTAGAGGGCCAGAGGTGCTGGTGTCATAATTTGAAAAATTTATAGTCATTTTATATGATTTCATGACACAAATCAAACCATGCAGTCCATTACTCAAGCCAACGTCTCCATTTTCAGGCCATCATCCAAATTGGAGGTATAAATTTCATTTATTTAAAGTTTATTGTAATTGACTTCTTTGATTCAACTTAATGAAGGACTCCCCATTTTTGAGTAGGCCCCAGAGACGTACTTGGGTGAACTCCGTAATCAAATCATTGTGTCCTTGATCTCGTGTTTTCTTATGACTTCTGCTTATCTTCATGTGGTTTAAGTTACCTGGTTGATATTATATTTTATATGAAATTATGAATTCATCCTTAAATTTAAAAGATCTTAATCAATCTCCCAGCTTTTATATTATCTTAAAGGGAACATACCTCAGAACCTCAATTTCGTTACCAGGCCTCTGTAGCCTCTTCTTGTTCAATGGTAACCATACTCTTTCTCCCACATTCAATGACTTCTTTTCCCTATGTCTATCGTGCCCGACCTTATACTTCTCCTCCAGCTTTTACAATGTTTCTTGTACCTATATATGGATCTGGATGATATTCTCTATAATTTTTCCATCACCCAAGTGTCTTCTGTAATATCTTCCCTCGCTCCTCCTTGCTTCTCATATGCAATATCTAAATGTGAAGGTGGAAAATATAGAAAACAAGTTTCAAATGGGGACTTTCCTGTACAACGGTGGACTTATCTATTGGAAGAAAGTTATATATATACGAGATTTTCATCGCAGGTCTTCAGATTCTTAAGGTTGTATCACCTCAGAAGATACACCAAAGAGTTTTTGAATACTTATTTAGACCCATATATCTATTTTTATAGGGCATCAAAACATAAATCTTGATCCACCTGTCAACTACCTTGAATAGGTATTCATGTCCATTCCTGGTTGTCGGTAAAGTTGCCACAAATTCAATTGAAATTATTTCCCAGGGATGAGTAAGTATAGATAAGGGATGATATATACCATGTTTCCAATTACTAGGCTTACTGGTACAACAAAGAATGCATCCTCTTATGAACCTAGCTACATTCCCTTGCATCTTGGGCCAATACACATACCTCTGCAAGTTAGCCATGGTTTTCCCTACATAAAAGTGCCCTGCAACCTTGGACGTGTGAGCCTCTCTAATCAGCAGTAATCACTCAACTTTAGGAACACATACCTTATCCAGCATGTTGAGTAACATGTCCTGGAGATGGTATTCAACAATGTTGTCTACATCATGCACATGCATCTAACTATGAAAATGCTAATACACATCTTTGAAATTCTAATCCTCTAAATCTGCCTCTCTATATGCATCATGGATGAATGGCTACATGTGCATAAGAGTACTCGAAGTTGTAATCTTCGATGTGGGTGGACTTGAAAGAATTTCAGACAACTTGCTTCTAAATCCCTTCTTATACTTGATCACCAAATGAAACTTGTGTAAAAGCCCCATCCACTTGTAATTTTTGGTCGACTATAGCTTACTATGGGCTTGAAAGTATTGTAACAGTTGGTGATCTATGTGGATTACACTCTCCTTTCCAATCAGATAGTGCTTCCATTTCTTCACATCTATAACCATGCCATCAAGCTCACTGTCATAGGTAGGGTAGTTAATAACTGCCCCATGAAAAACTACAGAGTGCTAACATATAGCCCTTCCTTCCTACATCAAGAAAACTCCCATTACATACCTAGTTGCATCTATCTCCACTTCAAAAGGCCGCTACAAATTTGGTAATGTTAGGATTTTTTCTTGATTGATATTCTTATTTAACTCCACAAAATCGCTTTATTAACCTTTTCTCCACTGGAAATTCTTTCCACTTGTTGTTATGGTGTGGAGCAGTGTTGCTACTACTGAAAATGAGCCTATGAATATTCTTAGGTACTATGCTTCCCCAATGAAACTCCTGACTTCATAAATATTAGTAGGAACTAGACGTTTCATGATGTCTTCCATCTTGGAAGGATCTATCTTCAGATCTCCTCCATTATTCACGTATCCTAGATACACCAATTATTGTTGTGAAAAATATCACTTCTTGATATTTTATAGTAGCTACTGATTCTTTATTGTTTCCAACACTTGCGTCAAATGTGAAATATGCTCCTACGATGTAGCACTATATACCAGTATATCATCCAAATAGAAAACAAAAAAATTAATCTATAAAAGGTGCAGTATATCATTCACTAATCTCATAAATGTAGTTGGTGCATTACGTAGACAAAATGGCATGACTAAAGAGCCATACAAACTTTGCCCAGTTTTGAAGGCGGTCTTCCATAAATATTTTAATTTGACTCAAACTTGGTGATATCCATACTTCAAGTACAACTTCATGAAGTATTTTTCTCACTGCTACTGAACCAGTAGATAATCTGTGCTATGTAGGGGATATCTTCTCTTAAGTGTGATTTTTTTTAATGCCCTATAATCTATAGAAATCCACCAAGTCGCATCTTCCTTCACCACAATGCTGATGGGTGACCCACATGGTGATGTACCTGTTTGAATAACATCATTTTCCAACATTTTATACAACTATATCCTCACCTCACTTTCTTCTATAACAGACTTCCTATACACCCCAATATTTGTCAAGGGGGAATCTGACAAGAGATGGATCTTACCTTCCACTTCCATCTTAGGTAGTAGCCCCTTAGGCTCTCAGAACACATCCCTATATGCATGTAGTAACTCCTCCAATTAATTTTTCTTTTTATTAGTACACACCTCCAAGTATGCCTTACCTCTTATTAACTCTTCCACATAATGAATTTCTCCTTAAAATAATACAACATACATTTTTCTAAACCTAATGAATTTCTTGGCTTGCTTGGCATTTACCAATGAAATTTTCGACTTTCATTTTACACGTTGATGATCAACGATTATCCATCCTTCATGAGATGGTACTGGTTATTTTTCCCCATTAATGTTTCGCCACTATTGTACATGTATGGACTCCTAAAAAAATCTCCATATACATCAAGCAGAACCACATCTAGATCGAATTCATTAATAAAATCACCACTGATAGCAAATCTAATTTTACACTGTTTTCTTACCTTCAGCTCTACATCCTTATTTACCCATCCTAATGCATATGGGTTTGGATGATCACAAACTTCCAACCCCAATTACTAGACCAATTTTGTTTCAATTAGATTTTACTACAATCCTTAGTGAAATAGAGCACCAATCTTTGCCTTCTTGACCCGCATCTCTATATGGAAGAGTTTGTTCATTTCTTTCTATTCCTGCTGCTGTAGGATACTCAGATTCACCTCCTTCTATACTGACGTAAAGACAATCTTCTCATCAACATCTGAGTTTCTTTCAAATTGGTCACTCGAATAAGAGGCCATGATTTCACTCTTCTTGTTCTTTGAGTTTAGCTCTGCATGCAACTTCCAAGATTTTTCCTCTGTATGTCCATCGATGTTCCAGTGGTTGATAGGATATTTTCACCAGTGTGCTATGGTTGTCATTTTCTTGTCTTTTTCCCCCTTTTCCCGCTTCTTCCCTTCCTTAAATTTTTTTAGTTTCGCCTTCTACTTCAATCAAATTGATTGTGCTCTCTTTAGGCCTTTGTTTTCCAGGTACGATTCTTGTACATAAGAAGCCTCATCCACCAAATTGGGCTTGGACATGATCACTTTCTCATGCATATGGAAATACAAAACCCCCAAATAATTGAGGACTATATTTAGGGTATTTGGAGAGTGTTGATGGGAAAATCTGTCCCGCCAACAACAGGGGATCTCCCCAGTAAAAAATCCCCAATTAGACCTTGAACCATTTGAAATAAGGATCCTGTCCAGGGTGTGGGTCTGGCTACCGCTGATTTCTCCTTTCTTTGGGTCTCTCTTAAACTCTACAAACCACTGGATACACACTTAATAAAATGATAAAGGACATATGATTGATGCATTAAATGTGCATATAACACTATGAGTAGCAAGAGGAAATAATAAAGCATAAGTACCGAAGGGAGTGTTGTTAACAACACACCATTCGGGTCATGCTTGTAAACTGTTCTGACCACAAAGGAAACAATTCCTCATGGCAAGAACACCATTCACTTCCTAAAAGTTTTAAATGATAACACAAATGCTAATAAACAAAGCCATCAGTGTTCGTTAAGAAAGTGAAATGAACTCAATCACCATTAACATACTCAGCAAACTATTATGCAATTGTGATATGAATTGAAGATACAGTTCCCTTAATCTAAAGATGTTCAGAAACTAAAAATATAATACTCAATAGCGCTCATACATATGACAACACCAAATCCACAAAGGGATTTTTCAGAATGCTTGTATTCATGCTCAAATGTATAATCCTCTGGTAATACAATGTACTCAGCTCGAGTCCCAAACAAAAGGTCCTTTACAAGTTCCTGAAGGAAGTATTTATAGAGCAGAGCTTGAACTTTGGGCTCCCTGACTTTTCACCTTCCTGAAGATTGCGCTACCTTGCGACCCAGTCTGTTCTGCGACCTGCGACCTGATTGGATTTTGTGACTTGCGACCCCGAGCATTTCGCGATCTGCGACCTGAGGAAAAATACGACCTGTGACCTGCCTAGATTTAGCAACCCGCGACCTCTAACAATCTCTGACCTACGGGGTTGCGAATTAGAGTCTTTCATCTGATCTTCTTGTGAAGGGTTTAGAATTTGTAGAACTGGATGTTTTCCCTGGTACTAGTATTTGGATTTCTCAACGAGACTTCTTTCCTACATCATCGTTCCGTGAACATGACCAGGTGTCTTTGAGATTGTTGGGAAAGGCTCTTTGTGCAATCCAAAGGCTTCCACCTACAATCACATCGCATGGGTCACATGTCTTCGTGATCTAGCATTGATACTAAGAGCATGTTTAATTAATTGCAAGAATGGAAATAATGAACTTGGGCCCCTGTGTGGTCGAGTGTTGAGCTACTAAGTCATCGGAGAGAATGGCTAGGGTAAGCTTTCCCTATGCCATTTTCTTTTTAATAATTGTAATGAATATTGCTATCATTGCGGACCGACTCTAGAATGAAGATCCAAATGTAAATTATGACATGCGTTAATGATGCCTTCTCCAAAATTGATTCTTTGGCAGACTCTCTATTTCCGTGTAGGCAATGTAGCCCCATGATATAGATATAGGGACTCGGATACCAACAAGAAAATATTGGACTAAATTGCTCAACCTTCGCTCTTTAACTCTGACTGGAAGCAAATCATCAATGCGTTTTCGAGGTCGAAAGAATCTTCGTTCATATTGGTGGCGGGGCTTCTCAAGTCTGAAAACTTAAATAGTTCCAACTCATTTAGCCTGGTTTTTTTTTTTCTTTTTTTTTTTAGGATAATGGATACGATTCATATCTGTTTGTGTGTACCCTTGCTGTATATTTCTGTCACTCTGACATGCTAGCCTATTTCTGCATGCGTTTATTTGCACCTTTTACCAATTTTTGTACTATCTGCAAACCATCCCAAATAGTATATTTGGAAAGCACCATGGAGATTTTAACCGATCAACATTTATATTCTCATTATCGGACGTAGAGAATTCATTTAATACGCCTTTTATAGCTCCCTTTATGACCAATACGGCTGTCAACGTGCCGAAGAGCTTCCCAACTATTTGTGTTTTATGTCTGGGAACTAAAAAGATTCTGATCATCATGCTACTCATCCAAAACACCATTCGAAGGCCCTATCAATGTGTATACGCAAAGCATGAGATTCATAGGTCACATGGTCACAACTATCACCATGTCACACCTTTTATTTGCCTCGTATATCAACAACCTAGAGGGGTCGCGCAACTTTATCTTCACTCGGGCTGCGACCTCAAAAGGTCGCAGGGTCGCCACTACCACAAAGTCGCACTTTGCATTTGCCTCATTGATCTACGACTCAGTGACCCAGGCTGGACTTGCGACTTCAGAGGGTCGCATAGTCGCAAATTTTGGCAGGTCACACTTCACTCATTTTTTGGGTCAGTTGCGACTCAACGACCTGGGCTGAACTGCGACCTCATGGGGGTCGCATGATCGCAATTTTGCTTGAGTGGTAATGGACGGATCTGATGTTCATTTGCAATCTTATACTCAGCTGAACTCAAATAATTGGTTATCTTCATCGTGCAGTCATATTCCGGCTTAGGTGCAATGTCTTCACCTACGTTGAATCTTTCTTTAAAGCAATGTCTTGATATATTCTCAACAGCACCATGTTGTCTCTACGTTCAACGACCATGTTTTGGACTGATGCTCGAAACGTAACGCTCTATCTCCTTTGGATAACGGGCTTTTTCATATCAACTGCGCGAAGGATCTATCTTTAGCATGTATAAAGAAGGCACGAAATGGCCATGATATGTCACTCCCTCCCTGCAAAATGAATGTCTGGTGCTGGTGTTTAATCTCTTAAAGTGCGACTGTCTTTACCAGTGAATACCATGATGAATGACTGGGTCTCTACATGGTTGTGGAAATTCATACTTCAAATGTATTTACCCTTCAATCCTCTCGAAATTCCGCCACACCACACATTCAATATTTTCCATACGTTGAAAGCGGAGAATTGCGGTGGACGATGTAAAACCTCATGCAATAGTTTCAACGCGCAACAGTTACAACACCTTCACCCTTTTGAATCATGAGTTATCATTATTTACATACTTTTACAGTGCACTGGCCCCTTCTTTCTATTTTACATGGCTTGAAGTTGCGGCATGCTGAGATGCTGTGGACAAGCTGTGCGTTAAAATTTCCCAGATTTGGTGCAATAATACCAACGTTACAAAACCATTTACCAAACCGACAGATCATATTACCGTCTGTTCGACGTCCTTTTAGCAAGCTGAATCACCTCCTCCAGTGGTCGTGTCACATGGCTTGGCATCGGTGGTGAGCTGGATCTGTGATATCACCCATGGTGTATTCAATAGCCTGATCATAACCTCCACCTGACAGTTAACAAACCCGTGGCATGAGAGAAGCTTCTCCGGTGATGACACGTCCTCTTGTTAACTTGTATTAGAAATATTCTAAGCCATTTAAAACATAGGCTATAGATTATCGTGATTTTACGACTCTATCCTTCATTTTAATATTATTGCGGTACAGTTATTATACATTGCCATCATGGCTTTGTTATACCCTTCTGTCCGTGTTTCAAACATACATTTCAGCCACTATATAAATATACGCTCCAAATGTTTTACCATGGGTCGGAATCCCATCATGGAGTATTCGAGCCCTCTTTGTAATGTTTTTTATATGGTTATGCTTCTTGTTTAATCATAAAATGTGACCACCATATCTATCTGCTCCAAAGACTAAACTCCTACATAGAAGCATTTTCACCCATTTGTAACGTGTTAATGTAGTTCTGCTCCATGTTTTAATCGTAAAATTTGACTGTTATATATATCTACCCCAAATGTTTTATCATGGATTAAAACTTTAGTATAAAATTATTTGAGCCCATTTGTAATGTTTTTCGTATATTTTTCTCCGCCATCTTATATGGATTTGAAACCATATTGTTTTTTATCCTTTTCATGCCTTGGTTTAATTATATAATGCTTAAAACTGCAACCTTGCCTTGGTTTAATTATATAATGCTTAAAACTGCAACCTTGGCCCACATATTTGCGCCCACCATGTAGCTCAGGGTTAATAGATATTGTTTCCAAAAGGTGTCGTTGATATTTGAAGCTCTGCCATTGGCCTGCCAACACCAACATGTGTGCTTTCACACTGCTGCTCGACACGAAAATGCCTTGAATGAGATTTTCATTCTTTATGGAAATCTTCTGAGTCCACTTTGTTCACCCGGGCTATACTTCAGGCTAGACTTGTCGAAGTGGTGAAATATGTTCCTTTCTATGCACACATTGACATTGAGCTGGTATTGTGCAGGATCCTCAAAACTTCATTTAAGGTGAGATATCTGCCATCTCAGAAAATACTTCATCTGGTCCCTACGTAAGCTTAGATCATAGCAAATGCTTCTGGTTCATTGGAGATGGCATTCAGTATGTACATTTCTAAATGGAGTGTTTCTAAGAATCCGATGTACATTAGTGAATAATGCTTTTGTTGCATCGGTCAACCATGAACAATCCTTTCCTCGATCCTTTATCTGAATGAAAATAAACCACACCATCCTCCATCTAAAAATAATGTTAACTTTCTCCTCCTTCTGACTTGTGGGCATATTCTTGTCATCTTCTTTAACAACAGTCTTCAATGGTAGCCTTGAGTCTCATCCCCACCTGGGCAGGGGGCATGTGTATGAAATTGTCCTGCTTCATAGCTGTGACCTTCTTGTTTAGCTTCAAAGCATTTCCCTCAGTGCGGTGATGACATTTATGATTATATCATCTGTGGGATTGACCTATGGCGAGGGGGCTGCTAATGTACATCCTCAATGCACAGAAAATGTCTTATTCGAGCGTATGCTGGATGATTCCTCCCACACATGGCGTGATTGCAAAAAAAACATCTGATCATGATGGTGATAAAGCTCATGAGGGGTTGGGGATAGGTCGCTGGGATGTCACTAACTGCAGGTCAGGTGAAAGACCTTCATGACTAAGCGAGCAGAGGGGGACCTGAAATTTCGAATATACCCAAAATTTTGGATGGTGTTGTAGCAGCTACAATAAATGGCGAACCACTGGTAGAATCCAGCATCTCTGTCAATATCACAGCAAAATTTTGAGCCAAGATAGTGATGGAAGGGAATATTGAACAGGCTCTGTGGGTACACTTTGTATTACTTTGGCCTTTACAGATACGCCTAGTCCTTGTGCCTCAACTAGGTCTTGTCAATCAGAACCCAACAAAGAGGAAGCTTGTGGATGTCGGTAGGTTGTTGATGATGTGAATATCAAGTCAGCGGGTTTATTATTTTCAGGATTTTAAAGTAATTTTCCGGTGTTGCTCCACTGCCAGCAGGCCTGGACAGTACCCCGACGGAGTCACTTCAATAAATCACAAATGTTGCTCCACTGCCAGCGAGCCTGGTCAGTACCCTGGCAGATTCCTTGCATTACCTCTCTGCGTAGGAAGCCTTTCTCGATCCTTTACCATTATTTGTTTCATGTGCTTGTAGCACTTATTTTCATGTGCCCATGGCACTTATTCTTCATGGGCGGATGAGGGATCCTGACTTATTTTATGAGCAAGAGAGGTTGTTTCTTGTTTTATAGAAACTGAAAGATATCCTAATTTGGGTTTGCCCTTTTGCCAAACCTTCACATCCCATCTTCCACAATACATGAAGCATGCAAAATAGATTATTAAGATGTCCAAGACTATGCTGGGCAAAATTCTTAGGCTACAGTTATTGAACCATTCAAACTCATTAGGTTTCCAAAAAATAACCGGCTCGTATCTCCCTGGCTAATAAATTTAGACTCATAGGCATCTTGTTGAGAATGTGACTTCGATGATTTATCTTGTGAGGAAGCTGCCTCTTGAGATAGCCACCACAACCTCATGCAAACGATGGGATTATTATTTCAGCAATCGGGGAAAAACAAGACCGCAAGGTGGTAGGGTTTCAATGAGGGCCCGTGCAGTGGCAGGCGCTATGAGAGAAATGATGTGAGGAAGAGAGTGTACGACAGAATGTAGTAAACGAGGCTCAAGATGCAATTCAATGCCATGTGCGGGGATGATCCACTACTTGGAGGTGGAGGGACAAGGAAAAACACATGCAGTGATTATCTGAAAATTATGCAGCAATAGGGAAACTAAAAGAGCATGCAGGAAAAAGATAAATGGAAAATTTTAATGCATAAAACTACAGAATGCAAGAAAATACAGCAAGCATAATTCTAAACCATGAAGTAAAACCTTCGCAAGTAAACCTAACTAATAACTTGACAAAAAAAACTTTATTAGCAGATCCTAGATAGCCTATTCCTAGTTTAACCAATGATGCGGTCGAGTTATGTGAAATCAGCTTTCCAGTGTAGCCACCGCATTAGTTCCTGACCTAAAAGAACAACAATGTTAGCAATCAGAGTCAGCATACAAAATATTGCACCAACAACGAGACTTACCTGTAAAGTATGTGCAATAGCAAGAAGGTCATGGCTACTTACCAGAAAATGTGCCAGAATGGATTGTGCAAGCTGAATTTCACTCTTATCGCGATACACAACAATATATTCTCGAAGCTTAAAACTATTTATAAATGAAAAAAATCCATTCATGCACAATCCCAGGTCTGATGGGCGCTGGGTAAGCCATTGCCTATTTGCAAGTATATTCCTCGGATAAGATCCGTCGAACCAAATGGAAACCTCATCATGGTGTTGAGAATGATCAGTTTCATGGAATGGGAACACTAAGCATGTGCCAGGCGAGTCATAGATTCTTGCGTATCTAAGAGCAGAAAACCTAATTTTGAAAACCTTAGTTCGGAGCTGCACCTGGAATCTGTCAAGGATATGAGGATCCGAATCCACTTTTAGTGGAGGCTGCAATTCCTTACCATTTTGAACAAAATCCAGACCTTCGAGTGGGGGGTTTCTCAAATTTGATGGTTTGGCAAGATCAATAGGAAAATGGATGTGATCATGGATTGTGGTGAGTTGCAAAATGTCAGTGGGCTTTGTATCAATTCGGTCAAATGTTTGCGCACTAATAGATTGATAAATCGATGTATCATATTCTTTACATTTGCCAGGATGGGGTGGATTTACTGTAAGCTTTTCTGGTAGTTGAGGGATCTGCGAAAAATCACATGTTAGTGCCTGATTGCAACTGGTACTGGCTGGGCAACAACCAAAAATATTAGAGACAATGGCATTGTTTTCTTACCAGTGAATAAATTGGGGTATATCGATTGTTGCATACCAGCTGTTGGGGGAGAAGAATATGTGCTCAAGGAAACCTCATTAGAATGAAAAATCCATCCAGATGAAATGATATCTGACATGGTTATGCTGGGAGGAGCATGGTACTTTGTGAATTTTCATTTCAGAAACCTTAATCCGAAGAACCCTGGTTGGAGTTGTTTGAGAGATCTCATCAGGGTCTGAAGAAATAGGGATGACAACTGGCAAGAGCGGGAGTGATTCGATTCCCTGATGGGTACTCGAATATTCATAGAGCGAATTATCAAATTCTGGTGTCTCCATCTGATTGGCAACAAGATACGGGTGAAAATCCTCAGTGGTATTAGTGAATATGTTTTCAGAGAAGCAGTGATCTTTGTAACCATCGATTTGATCAAGTTGGGTACCTAGCATGTTAGGCTCACTGGGTGTTACCAATTGGGATGGATCAATAGAGGGGACATCTTGAGGTTGCCCTGACAAGAAATCGCTCCTATGGTTGTCTAAATATTTCAAGTGAGAAAGATCAGATCTAAAAGATTCATCGATTTTGGATTGTGATTGTGAAACAACATCTACGTGCTTATGATTGTCGCCAATACCAGTATAAGGAAATTTTTAATATCTCGGAGAAATACTGGTGTGGTGGAATTTTTAAATAAATCGGGGAATAATGAACGAAAATATTGGGCTGCAAGGGCGTTAAGCATACAAGGATTTTCAACATGCTCATCCATGTCATTCAGAGAAAACAATGATCTAGAAAGTCCTCTAAGGGAATCAACTTCATCTAGGATAGGAGTTGATTCATAATTAGTATGCGAATCGGATTTAGGACTGTGTCCAAGGAGACATCGAGTGGGCTTGAGGTGGTTTCATGAACCTAGAGGGATGTTGGGCCCATATGGTTTTCAAGCCTTGATTCGACAGAGTGCGTGAAAGATTCAAAGGTAGTATAATAGGATTTATCCTCTTGCAAATTTCTATCCTTGCTCAGAACTTTCGAGGTCACAAATCCACTACCTGCCAACTCAAGAGGAGGAGCAAGAATATCACAAATGGAAATACTCTCTTGGGAAGCCAGAATGTGGTCTGGACTCGGGGAGATGGACAAGGAAACATTGGGGACTCAGTCTAAACAACTGGAAACTTGCGGGTCATCATAGGGAGCACTAGGATCAGGTGGGGTTGCTACTCGAAATTGTTCAATGGAAACGAGGATCACATACCTCAACTATTCACTTAAACATTTCAAATCAACATCTCTTTCAGGGAACTCAAAACAATAATGAACAAATCTGATAGAGAATTCATCTAGAGGTTCCTGAGGTTCCATTCTGATGTCATTTAACTTTATTAATACGTTTTGAAAATCATACCTGTGAAAAGCTTGTTGTAATTCATTGGTGAGTTGTTCAAATGAATGGATGGAAGCTTCCGAAAATGTGTGGCACCATTTCTTAGCACGAACTTCGAGAGTGAGGAAGAAAAGCAAACAAATCAAACCTTCATTGTCAATTTCGTAGCACTCACCAAAGTCACAGAAATCTGAAAGGTGTTTGGTTATGGACACTCTGTTTTCACGATCGAATTTTGACTGGGACAAGTGATACATAAGTTCATCGGGGATGAGACATTGAGGCTCATAAAACTCCAACAAACATCTCGGGAGAATAATTTGCGAATGAGCCATTATAGATATGAGATTAACTGTAAGATCTAAGGGCTCAGCTTATCATCTGGCCCTCCTTCTAGCACCAATTTCTTTGATGGGAAAATCTGTCCAGCCAACAACAAGGGATCTCCCTGGTAAAAAGTCCCCAATTAGACCTTGAACCGTTTGGAATAGGGATCCCGTCTGGGGTGTGGGTCTGGATACCGCTAATTTCTCCTTTCTTTGGGTCTTGCTTAAACTGTATAAACCACTGGGTACACACTTAATGAAATGATACAAGACATATGATTGACACATTAAATGTGCATATAACACTATGAGTAGCAAGAGTAAATAATAAAGCATAAGTATCGAAGGGAGTGTTGTTAACAACACATCATTTGGGTCATGCTTGTAAACTGTTCTGACCACAAAAGAAACAATTCCTCATGGAAAGAACACCCTTCACTTCCTAAAAGTTTTAAATGATAACACAAATGCTAATAAACAAAGCCATTAGCGTTTGTTAAGAAAGTGAAATAAATTCAACCACCATTAACATACTCAGCCAATTGTTCTGCAATTGTGATATGAATTGAAGATACAGTTCCCTTAATCTAAAGATGTTCAGAAACTGAAAATATAATATTCAATAACGCTCATACATATGACAATAGTAGATCCACAAAGGGATTTTTCAAAATGCTTGTATTCATGCTCAAATGTATAATCCTCTGGTAATAAAATGTACTCAGCTCGAGTCCCAAACAAAAGGTCCTTTGCAAGTTCTCGAAGGAAGTATTTATAGAGTAGAGCTTTCCCTTTGGGCTCCCTGAATTTTCACCTTCTCGACGATTGGGCTGCCTTGCAACCCATTCTGTTCTGTGACCTACGACCTAATTGGATTTTGTGACTTGCGACCCCGAGCATTTCGCGACCTGCTACCTGGGGAAAACTACGACCTGCGACCCACGACCTCTGACAATATGTGACTTGTAGGGCTGCAACTTAGATTCTTTCATCTGATCTTCTTGTGAAGGGTTCAGACTTTGCAGAACTCGATTTTTTCCCTGGTACTAGTATTTGGATTTCTGAACGAGACTTCTTTCCTGCATCATCGTTTTGTGAACATGATCGGGTGTATTTGAGCTTGTTGTGAAAGGCTCTTTGTGCAATCGAAAGGCTTCCACCTGCAATCACATCGCATGGGTCACATGTCTTCATGATCTAACATTGATACTAAGAGAATGTTTAATTAATTGCAAGAATGGAAATAATGAACTTGGACCCCTGTGTGGTCGAGTGTTGAGCTACTAAGTCATCGGAGAGAATAGCTAGGGTAAGCTTTCCCTATGCCATTTTATTTTTAATAACTGTAATGTAGATTGGTATCACTATGGACCAATTCTAGAATGCAGATCCAAATGTAAATTACGACATGTGATAATGGTGCCTTCTCCAAAATTTATTCTCTAGTAGACTCTCTATTTCCGTGTAGGCAATGTAGCCCCATGATATAGATGTAGGGACCCGGATACCAACAAGCGCATATTGGACTAAATTTCTCACCCTTTTCTCTTTAACTCTGACTGGGAGAAAACCATCAATGCGTTTTCGAGGTCAAAAGCATTTCCGTTCATATTGCTGGCTGGGCTTCTCAAGTCTGAAAACTTAAATAGTTCCAACTCATTTAGCCTGGTTTTTTTTTTTTTTTTAAGGATAATGGATACGATTCATATCCGTTTGTTTGTACCCTTGTTGTATATTTCCGTCACTCCGACATGCTAGCCTATTTCTGCATGCGTTTATTTTCACCTTCTACCAATTTTTGTACTATCTGCAAACTATCCCAAATAGTATATTTGGAAAGCACCATGGATATTTTAATTGATCAACATTGATATTCTCATTCTTGGGCGTAGAGAATTCATTTACTACACCTTTCATAGCTCCCTTTATGACCAAGATGGCCGTCAACGTGCCGAAGAGCTTCCCAGCTATTTGTGTTTTATGTCTAGGAACTAAAAATATGTCGATCATTGTGCTAATCCTCCAAAACACCATTGGAAGGCCCTCTAAATGTGTATATGCAAAGCATGAGATTCGTAGGTATCATGGTCACCACTATCACCAAGTCACACCTTTTATTTGCCTTGTAGATCAGCGACTCAGTGACTTGGAGGGGTCGCGTGACTTTATCTTCACTTGGGCTGCGACCTCAAAAGGTCGTAGGCTTGCCACTACCACGAAGTCACACTTTGAATTTGCCTCATGGATCTATGACTCAGCGACCCAGGCTGTAATTTCGACTTCACAGGGTCACATAGTCGCAAATTTTGGCAGGTCGCAGTTCACTCGTTTTTTGGATCAGTTGTGACTCAGCGACCTGGGCTGAACTGCGACCTCACGGGGGTCGCATTATCACAATTTTTCTTGAATGGTAATGGATGCATCTAATGTTCATTTGTGATCCTACACTTAGCCGCACTCCAAGAATTGGTTGTCTTCATCATGCAGTCATCTTCTGGCTTAGGTGCAATGTCTTCACCTGCGTTGAATCTTTCTTTAAAGCAGTGTCTTGGTATATTTTCAATAGCACCATGGTGTCTCTGCGTTCGGTGACTGTGTTTTGGAATGATGCTCGAAATGTAACGATCTATCTCTTTTGGATAACAGGCTCCTGCGTATCAACCAAGCGAAGGATCTCTCCATAGCATGTATAAACAAGGCACAACATGGCCATGATATGTCACTCCCTCCCTGCAAAATGAATGTCTGGTGCTGGTGTTTAATCTTTTAAAGTGTGACTGTCTTTACCAGCAACTACCATGATGGATGACGGGGTCTGTACATGGTTGTGGAAATTCATACTTCAAATGCATTTACCCTTCGCTCCTCTCAAAATTCTGCCACACCACACATTCAATATTTTCCATACGTTGAAAGCGGAGGATTGCGGTGGATGCTGTAAAACCTCATGGAATAGTTTCAATGTGTAATAGTTACAGCACCTTCACCATTTTGACTCATGAGTTCTCATTATTTACATCCTTTTGCAGTGCGCTGGTCCCTTCTTTCTGTTTTACATGGCCTGAATTTGCGGCATGCTGAGATGCTGTGGACAAGCTATGCGTTAAAATTTCCCAGATTTGGTGCATTAATACCAACGTTACAAAACCATTTACCAAACTGGCAGATCATATTACTGTTTGTTCGACATCCTTTTAGCAAGCTGACTCACCTCCTCCAGTGGTCGTGTCACCTAGCTTGGCATCGGTGGTGAGCTGGATCTGTGATATCACCCATGGTGTATTTAATAGCCTTATCATAACCACCACCTGACGATGAACGAACCCGTGGCACGCGAGAAGCTTCTCCAGTGATGACACATCCTCTTGTTAACTTGTATTACTAATCTTATGCGTCGTTTAACACATAGGCTATGGATTATCATGATTTTATGACTCTGTCCTTCATTTGACTATTATTGCGCTACAATTATTATACATTTCCATCATGGCTTTGTTATAACCTTCCACACGTGTTTCAAACATACATTTCGACCACTATATAAATATACGCTCCAAATGTTTTACCATGGGTTGAAATCCCGTCTTGGAGTATTGGAGCCCTCTTTGTAACATTTTTTATATGGTTCTGCTCCTTGTTTAATCATAAAATGTGACCACCATATATATCTGCTCCAAAGACTAAACTCCTGCATAGAAGCAATTGCGCCCATTTCTAACGTGTTCATGTAGTTTCGCTCCATGTTTTAATCGTAAAATTTGACCGCTATATATATCAGCCCCAAATGTTTTATCATGGATTAAAACTTCGGCATAAAAGTATTTGAGCCCATTTGTAATGTTTTTCGTATAGTTTGCTCCGCTATCCTCTATGGCTTTGAAACCACATTTTTTTTATCCTTTTCGTGCCTTGGTTTAATTATATAATTCTTAAAACCACAACCTTGGTCGACATATTTGCGCCCACCATGTAGCTCAGGGTTAATAGATATTGTTTCGAAAAGGTGTGGTCGATATTTGAAGCTCTCCCATTGGCTTGCCAACACCAACATGTGTGCTTTTGCACTACTGCTTGGCACCAAAACGCCTTGAATGATATTTTCATTCTTTAGGGAAATCTTCTGAGTCCAGTTTGTTCACCTGGGCTATACTTCAGGCTAGAATTGTCGAAGTGGTGAAATATGTTCCTTTCTGTGCACACATTGACATTGAGGTGGTATTGTGCAGGATCTTCAAAACTTCCTTTAAGGTGAGATATCTTCCATCTCAGAAAATACTTCATCCAGTCCCTACATAAGCTTAGATCATAGCAAATGCTTCTGGTTCATGTGAGATGGCATCTGGTATGAACATTTCCAAGTGGAGTGTATTTGAGAATCTGATGTACATTAGTGACGAATTATTTTGTTGCATCGGCCAAC
Organism: Pinus albicaulis; assembly: GCA_034641835.2. Lineage (NCBI taxonomy): Eukaryota > Viridiplantae > Streptophyta > Pinopsida > Pinales > Pinaceae > Pinus > Pinus albicaulis. The sequence continues at coordinate 1,096,896,169 of CM076581.1, forward strand.
CATGAACAATCCTTTCCTCGATCCTTTATCTGAATGAAAATAAACCGCACCATCCTCCATCTAAAAATAATGTTAACTTGCTCCTCCTTCTGACTTGTGGGCATATTCTTGTCATCTGCTTTAACAATGGTCTTCAATGGTGGCCTTAAGTCTCATCCCCACCTGGGCAGGGGGCATGTGTTTGAAACTGTCCTGCTTCATAGCTGTGACCTTGTTGTTTAGCTTGAGTGCATTTCCCTCAGTGTGGTGATGACATTGATGAGTATATCATATGTGGGATCGACCTATGGCGAGGGGGCTGCTAATGTCCATCCTCAATGCATAGAAAAGTTCTTATTTGAGCATATGCTAGATGATCCTTCCCACACATGGCGTGATTGAAGTAACAACATTTGATCATGATGGTGAGAAAGCTCATGAGGGGTTGGGGATAGGTCGCTGGGATGTCACTGACTGCAGGTCAGGTGAAAGACCTTCACGACTAAGTGAGCAGAGGGGGACTCGAAATTTTGAATATAACCAAAATTTTGGGTGGTGTTGTAATGGCTACAACAGAGAGATACGCAACATTATAGTCATTTTACTGAACTTTGTAGTGTACTCCTGCACACTTTCGCCTGACTTTTGTCTGAATTAATTCCACCAGATCCACTGGTCCTCCATGTACACAATGGGATAAAATTGTGACTTATTGTGGGTTTCGAAATATTCCCACTTAGTCACTGGAGGTTATCCCTCTAACCTCAGGGTTTCTGTGTGGCTCTCCCACCAAGTCAGTGCATGGCCCTCCAATTTTTGTTGTGAAAATGAGATTTCATTCCCTTTTTGAATTTAATGGACATTGAAATATTCTTCCAGTTTTTGTAACTAATGGCTCAAGTTCATCTTGTTGTGGTATGGCTTGATATATATTTTGTCTTCCATTTTGAACAGTAACTGGGATTGATTCACGATAATCGAATTAGGTTTATCTCTTCCATACTCTTTCTTTGACTAGCTCTTCATTTCTCCCTGATCTTCTGATCCCTATTCTAGTTTTTCCTTTGTATTCGGACCTCCATCTTCTCCAACTATCCCCAACTTACTTTTAAAAGCCACCATGAGGAGGATTACATTGTGGTTGATATCTACAATGTGTTGTTCCAACCGTGTAAACCTCACCTCTACATGATCAGAAGGTTCGTTTACATATTTGTCACCCATGACTAGGTGTTTATGATTTTCAGCCCCACTGATCAAGATCCCCGAAACATCCACGAAATACCAAAAAAAAATTCACTGATACCAAATGATTTGTAAATTTCCATTGATATTACACTAGACATTTTTCAAAACATATATACTAATAATATATTAAAATACTAAAATTTTTACACTATTATAGTTTTCCTAAAATTCTAGATTTGTATATGTAACTGTAATTAGTGAATGCATGTGAATGGAAATTATATAGAAAAGTAGAGAAAACTAAAGGTACAAGATATAGAAAAGTACAAGATATGCTCGGTGGGAAACCTTTTCAAGCGAAAACCTGACTGAAAGGTGAGGTCGCTTCATTCTCTTTCTCTGTCTAGAAATATGGCTGTAGGTACAAAGAAGTAATATTTGTGGCCCATGGGACGCTACAATGTAGAGAACCTCTGTGTCTTCTCTACATCATGTTTCTCCTGGCTATATTTTCTCATCCATTGAACAAAATTCTCCGAAAAGAATGAAATATAGTGGCTTGGTTATAACACAAGTTGATAGCTTACTAGTGGTTAATTTTGGTAATATCAACTCTTAACTAGAATTAAAATATAGAATCCTCCAGAGTATTTTACATCATAATCATGGGCCCAGATCATTTTCGATGAATAAGGGGAATTGACGTGGCATCCTCCCAAACTATAGGTGTGTGTAATGTCCCTCCTTTAACATTTTATTTATTTATTTTTATTTTTTATTTTTTTATTTTTTTATTTTTTTTTTACGAACTCTAATTTTCGCATCTATAATGCATCTCCCCGTGGTGAGATTTTTTTCAGTATCTTTAAATCATGTAACTACACTTCTTAAGAGTTATTATCTTATAGACCATACACTTAAGTATTTCTGATCTATGAATTTTAGCACAGTGCTACTACCCAATTTATTATTGTTCCCTTTAGACTATTTACCTATTTCAGCTATATGAATACCTCTTGTTGGTACCAAATTTTTTATGTATGCTCTTGCACAAGGGTTTAAACAAGGGAAAATTTTAGTGGTGAATTTTAGCCCAAAGGTGAATTTTAAGGGATTTTAAATTTTGGTATGGTGAATTTTTTATATAAAACCCATTTTCTATAGTTTTATATAGTTAGCCCTATAATTATTTGAAAAATAATTAATTATTAAGTGTTAACCCAAAAAAATAAATGCACTTAATAATTAAACCATGAAATTCACCTCCCGATTTTCTGGTTTGGAGCTGATTTCAATGGCATTTGCCTGGATTTACTGGGTCGGGGAGAGGGATTGGAGTGATTTGCCCCATTTTCACTGGTTGGGGCTTGGAAGTTGGAGCCCCGAGGTGCAACAGAAATTTAAAAGGCACTCACTCGAATTTACTGGGTCGGGGGAGGGATTCAACCCCATTTCAACTAGTTGGGGCTTGGAAGGGGCTTGGAAGTTCACTGTTGGAGGTGCAGGGTGCCGAATTATATGCAAATGCCAAGATCTAGTTCTGCACACATTTACGAGGGAATTAAGGCAACAAGAAGCGAGTTCTAGTTCTGGGAAGGTGCACGGTGCCGGATTATATGCAGGATGCCCAGATCTGGTTTTGCACGCATTGACGAGGGCATTAGGGAAATGAGAAGTTCCTTGTTTTAAAGGAGGTTACTTCTCAGTTGATAACAAAGAAATACTTTGGTATTTTTCTTATAGTTTCCGAGTAGATATTGGATGTAAAAGCTCTTTTGAAATTACCTTAACAAATAATGCAGACACCATATTGTTGCACGTTGGAATCTAGGAGTTCAAACCATCAATCCCGTACAAGAGGAACCAATAGTAGGCACAACATTAACAGGAAGAAGCTACAGGATTGGTCGTTAACCTTTGTTTGAAGAGCAACAATTTTGTTCATCAAGAATTGAGTTTGGTTTGTTCTCATTGAGGAAATTTGAGATGATAGTAAAGGGTTTGGATTTTTCATCCTTAGTGTCAAGTTGGATACATTACCCTTGTTTTTCATTTTCATATTACCAAGACATCAGAATTAGTTTGATTAACATGTTCCTTGTTTTAAAGGTGGTTACTGCTCAGTTGATAACAGTGTACATTAATAAATTTGATATTATTTTGATGAAGGTTCCATTCAGAAAATGTTTCTAGAACATCAAGGAATTTCCAGAGCATTTTATTTACTTAATCATGATATTGACCCGTTTTAAAAAATTTCAGTAATATGCACAAGGTCTTCCCTTCAATTATGTTTTATCTTGGTAGCTTTGCTTCTATACCTTAAACTACAATTAATAGTGAATTTGTAACCATTTTCTACAAAAATTGAAGTTTATCATTCACATGGTTGCTTTACCTGTTAAGGCCTAACCTTAGGTTACGATTATTGTGAGTTGGCCCTTCATTTTATTTTTATTTGAAGATAATAGTTGTGATAAAGGTTTGGCTTTGATAATGGTAGAAGGGTATGGGCACAGGGCATATCCTGTGAATGTTGATGTCTAGATGGAAGGTGGTGGAAAAGCTCTATGGGAAGCCCTTCCATCCATCCCATCCGATCCAACGCTCAGTCGTTGTAAGTTGGGGGATTATTCCTAAGTGGAGTCAATCCTAACCAATAAACAGAGTGGTTATCAGTGACAGATATGCTTTGACGATTGAAGGAATAAAATAGACTATACCCAGGAATTCATTCGGAGTCGGTATCCACTTTAACCTAGAACTTGTTGGTTGACACTTGGGCAGCCACTATTACTTCTCTTCTTTTCATTTCAACATATTTATGGCTGGAAAATCATGTAGTTTGAATAGTGCCATTTTATGGTGGTCTGGTTTCTGAAGTTATTGCTCACTGCAACTTGCAATATCTAAGTGTTTATTATTTTGATCCACATGCCACTTTTTGTTTTGTTTTCTTTTAAATTTAATATTTGATTCAAAACTAAAATTATATTGATCTATACATTATTCTAGTATAGACTAGTGTCAAACAATTGATACGATACAATTCTACTTCTTTCCTTTGCAAGTCGAGGTGCTTGTATATTCCTAGGCAGATGTTCATTCCTTGTGACTCCATAAGGGTATCAAAATAATATGTCATCCGTGATATAAATGTATTACTTTCTTGAGTTCTATGTGCGAAGCTAAAGGATAACCCTATATTGATCAGCTATTGCTCTGCTGGAGCACGTTGGTAGCACAAGTTAATCTGATCAATAATGGAAGTAAGGAATGTTGCACCTGACTTCCACTTATATGATCAGAACAGGCTGCAAGCCATGCTAGGTGGTAACATCTGAGGTTCCCTCCCTATGAAGGAACGGGGCTCTTGATGAATCAAGGCCCAGCAGGATCTTCATTCGTAGTGCATGCTCAGGTCGCACAATTTCATTTCCTTTCTCTCAAGCCCATTCTTCAAACATTTCCCTCTTTTTTCACTGAGGGGAGACTTGGTTGGTGAACTGGAAGGTGTTTTTATTCACCCACCACTGTTCAAATCCTAACAGAGACATTCTACCCCCTACTCTTTTTCTATGAAAGGTGCTACTTGCAACTTGAAAAAATTCTCTTCTTTTAGTTGTTGAGCTAACGTATCGTTCAATTTTGTTCAGTTGTTCAGCTTGAAGTCAAATAACTTGTAAATAATCTTACTTCTTTTGTCCTTCCTTTCAATTTATTTTTCAAAAGAGTGGAGTCTAAATACCCTGGTAGCAAGAAGGATAATAAGATATTGTCTTGTGGACAGTAGATGTACTAGTGTTGCTGTAGATTGAAATAAGAGATTATGTTGTGAATAGTGGAAAATGAGTTGTGGATAGTGCAAGATAAGTAAGGTAGCATGAGAGTATGCTGTGTATAGACAATGAAGTGTTTTTTCTCTATAAGGCCAATGAGGGATTATATTGTGGAAAGTAGAAGAATTGGGTTTGAATCTTATCAATGCTTAACCTGTGACAACCAAATATTTGAAACTTTTGGTTTGTAGCCAGTAGTGTTTTGGTGTTGTAGTTTGGGTTCATGGTGATTTTGGGCCCTAGCTATTTTCAAGGTTAATGGCTTTGGTGAAGAAGATATTTCGAAGTTATCTTATGGCAGTGAGTGGGAAAAGCTACTTCAATGATGATTTAGTCATTGTATGACTCCATTAAAATAATGGGCAAGGTTAAGTGGAATTCTGTTGTATCTTCTGCATTATTACTCACTTGTATATTGGATGGAGTTTGTGCTTCAATGACCTCTAGCCATATATGATTCCATTCCATGTAATACAATATATCTTTTTGTGAAATCGAGTTGCATAAAATCTACGTTTTTCTTTCAATTGATTCTATTTGATTTTTTTTTCAAAATAGTTTAGAAATTTCTTCTATTCTATTAAATGGTTAAATGTAAAATACATAATTACAATTGAACCAAAGATTATACAATCCTAGCTCAATGAGAAACTAGGTCATTTTACTATTTAGCTTAATAGTAAAGAGTTAAGATATGTTGAAAAATGAAACTGTGTAGCATTTCCATCAAAAAAGACTAGCCTAACATAACTGTGAAGTCAGAAATTGAGTCTAAACAACGCATGAAATTATAATACAAACAATAAAATGGAACTCATGGCTAGAAACCTACAATTAGGGTCAACTGCACCCTTCAACCATGTCAATGGAAGAATGAAACACAATTACGAAATCCCTGGAAGAACCCGAGAGCTTTGCTGGGAGGACACCATCATTTATTCAGAGCCACAAACATAGAATTATAAAAAATACTATTCTGTTTGTTCATAATTTCCAGTTTTTTTCAAATTTATTGCTTGTCATTTTTCTTGGATAGCACAGCATGAACACAAAAGTTTTTGTGTTTCTGTGAAGTTCTAATTTTCAAAAAAAACTTACTTTGGTTGGAGCCGTGGTGGGGATGAAACCTTGTACTAGCTGACCCACATCCAAATATTTTCTGTACACCCTCTCTATCTTAACATCCTCCTCTATGGCCCCTCTATGGCCCTGATTTAGTGCTAAATGTGGGGGCATAGTAACCTGTTGAAAGGCAAAAGCCACTGTGGCAGCATCTCCATTTTTTCCAAAACTTATCCAAAATCACCTCTTAGGTATACATGTCAATTTACCTAGTTGGAGTCTCAATTGAGATATGCTTATAGAACCAACTACAGCAAGTATAATGAACAAGGAATTTATAGATTGATTACAAATTAGCCAAGGTAACCCCCTTCAACTCTCATCTCATTCCATGCGACTTATTTGAGATTCCCCTGGCAAGTCCCAAGCCCAAAGTTGGGGGTTTTAGAAAAGAAAATGTTTGAATAGTAAAGCACACAAACTAGAAATGTAATTGGAAAATGTCAATGGATTTGGATACGATTCAAGGAGTGATCATCTGCAGGCTACTTCTACTAGTGAATACTGTCAAGTTTGAACACAACCACATGCCTATTTCTTCCATCACGCAAGGAAATTCATCCGTGATATATATTTCCAAAGCCCGTAGCCTAGTTTCCTTACAGTTACCCTTGCAATGGCTTTCTTCGAAGTCTGCAGCAATCTTTACAAAATTTTGTAGTTGCATGAAAGAGAACACTTTCGTAAGAGGCCATAGTCATAGAACTTCTTTCCCTTCCTTAAAAGTTCCTAGGTTAATACATTTTTAGTCAAAATTGTACTTTCTAACTGTAAGGGACCTTGGTACAAAGTGGATGGTTTTTCTAGGTTTATGTGATTCACAACTAAAATTATATTGATCTACACATTATTCTAGTATAGACTAGTGTCAAACAATTGATACGATACAATTCTACTTCTTTCCTTTGAAAGTTGGGGTGCTTGTATATTCCTGGGCAGATGTTCATTCCTTGTGACTCCATAAGGGTATCAAGAGAATATGGCATTCGTGATAGAAAGGTATTAATTGCTTGAGTTCTGCATGTGAAGTTAAAGGATAACCCTCTATTGATCATCTATTGCTCTATTGGAGCACGTTGGTAGCACAACTTAATCTGATCAATAATGGAATTAAGGAATGTTGCACCTGATTTCCACTTATATGATTGGAACATGCCACAAGCCATGCTAGGTGGTAACATCTGAAGTTCCCTCCCTATGAATTAACATGGCTCTTGATGAATCAAGGCCCAACAGGATCTTCCTTTGTAGTGCATGCTTAGGTCCCACAACTTCATTTCCTTTCTCTCAAACCCATTCTTCAAACATTTCCCTCTTTTGTCACTATGGGGAGACTTGGTTGGTGAGTTGGGGGGTGTTTTTATTCACCCACCAATGTTCAAATCCTAACAGAGAAATTCTATCCGCCTTCTCTTTTTCTATGAAAGGTGCTACTTGCAAGTTTCAACTTGAAAAAATTCTCTTATTTTAGTTGCTGAGCTAACGTATCGTTCAATTTTGTTCAGTTGTTTAGCTTCAAGTCAAATAACTTGTAAATAATATTACTTCTTTTGTCCTTCCTTTCAATTTTGTTTTCAAAAGAGTGGATTCTAAATGCCCTGGTAGCAAGAAGGATAATAAGAGATTATCTTGTGGACAGTAGATGTATTGCTATTGCTATAGAGGGTAATAAGATATTATGCTGTGAATAGTGGAAAATGAGTTGTGGATAGTGCATGATGAGTAAGGTAGCATGAGAGTATGCCGTGTAAAACCAATGAAGTTTTTTTGCTCTAGAAGGGCAATGAAGGATTATATTGTGGACAGTAGAAGAATTGGGTTTGAATCTTATCAATGCTTAACCTGTGACAACCAAATATTTGAAACTTTTGGTTTGTAGCCAGTAGTGTTTTGGTGTTGTAGTTTGGGTGCATGGTGATTTTGGGCCCTGGCTATTTTCAAGGTTAATGGCTTTTGTGAAGCAGATATTTCGCAGTTATCTTATGGCGGTGAGTGGGAAAAGCTACTTCAATGATGATTCAATGATTGTATGACTCAATTAAAATAATGTGCAACGTTAAGTGGAATTTTGTTATATCTTCTGCATTATTACTCACTTGTATATTGGATGGATTTTGTGATTCAATGACCTCTACCCATATATGAGTCCATTCCATGTAATATAATATATCTTTTTGTGAAATCGAGTTGCATAAAATCTGTGTTTTTCTTTCAATTGATTCTATTTGCAAGTTTTTTCAAAACAATTTAGCAAGTTCTTCTATTCTATTAAATGGTTAAATTTAAAATACATAATTAAAATTGAGCCAAAGATTATACAATCCTAGCCCAACGAGAAACCAGGTCATGTTACTATTTAGCATAATAGTAAAGAGTTAATATATGTCCAAAAATGAAACAGTGTGACATTTCCATCAAAAAAGTCTAGCCTAACATAACTGTGAAGTCATAAATTAAGTCTAAACAGAACATGAAATTATAATATACACAATAAAAACGGGAACTCATGGCCAAAAACTTGCAATTAGGATGTCAATGGTAGAATGAAACACAATTGGGGAATCCTTGGAAGAACCCAAGAGCTCTGCTGGGAGGACACCATCTTTTATTCAGAGCCAGGAACAGAGAGTTATCAAAAAAAATATTTTTTTTGTTCACCATTTCCAGTTTCTGTCAAATTTCTTACCTGCCATTTTTCTTGGATAGCGCAGCATGAACACAAAAGTTTTTTTTTGCTTGTAAAGTTCTAATTTTCAAAAAAATGTTACTGTGGTTGGAGCCAAGGTGGGGATGAAACCTTGTACCAGCTCACCCACATCCAAATCTTCTCTATATGCCCTCTCTATCTTAACATCCTCCTCTATGGCCCCTCTATGGCCTTGATTTAGTGTTGAATGTGGGGGTAGAGTAACCTGTTGAAAGGCAAAAGCCACTGCGGCAACATCTCCATTTTTTCCAAAACTTGTCCAAAATCCCCTCTTAGGTATACATGTCAATTTACCTTGTTGGAGTCTCAATTGAGCTATGCTTATAGAACCAACTGTAGCAAGTATAATGAACAAGGAATTTACAGATCAATTGCAAATTGGCCAAGGTAAACCCCTTCGACTCTCATCTCATTCCATGCGACTTATTTTATATTCCCATGGCAAGTCCTAGGCCCAAAGTTGGGGGTTTTAGAAAATAAAATGTTTGAATAGTAACGCACACAAACTAGAAGTGTAATTGGAAAACATCAATGGATTTGGATACGATTCAGGCAGTGATCATCTACAGGCTACTCCTACCAGTGAATAATGTCAAGTTTGAACAAAACAACATGCCTATTTCTTCCATCACGCAAGGAAATTCATCCGTGATATATATTTCCAAAGCCCGTAGCCTAGTTTCCTTATAGTTACCCCTGCAATCGCTTTCTTCGAAATCTGCAGCAATCTTTACAAAAGTTTGCAGTTGCATGAAAGAGAACACTTGTAAGAGACCACAGTCATAGAACTGCTTTCCCTTCCTTAAAATTTCCTAGGTTAATACATTTTTAGTCAAAATTGTACTTTCTAACTGTAAGGGACCTTGGTACAAAGTGGATGGTTTGTCTAGGTTTATGTGATTCACAACTAAAATTATATTGATCTACAAATTATTCTAGTATAGACTAGTGTTAAACAATTGATACGATACAATTCTACTTCTTTCCTTTGCAAGTTGGGGTGCTTGTATATTCCTGGGCAGATGTTCATTCCTTGTGACTCCATAAGGGTATCAAGAGAATATGGCATCCGTGATAGAAAGGTATTACTTGCTTGAGTTCTGCATGTGAAGTTAAAGGATAACCCTCTATTGTCATCTATTGCTCTATTGGAGCACGTTGGTAGCACAACTTAATGTAATCAATAATGGAATTAAGGAATGTTTCACGTGACTTCCACTTATATGATTGGAACATGCCACAAGCCATGCTGGGTGGTAACATCATAAGTTCCCTTCTTATGAAGGAACATGGCTCTTAATGAATCAAGGCCCAGTAGGTTCTTCCTTCATAGTGTGTGGTCAGGCCCCACAAATTCATTTCCTTTCTCTCAAGCCCATTCTTCAAACATTTCCCTCTTTTGTCACTAAGGGGAGACTTGGTTGGTGAATTGGGGGGGTGTTGTTATTCACCCAACAATGTTCAAATCCTAAGAGAAAAATTCTACCCCCCTTCTCTTTGTCTATGAAAGGTGCTACTTGCAACTTGAAAACATTCTCTTCTTTTAGTTGTTGAGCTAATGTATCATTCAATTTTTTTCAGTTGTTCAGCTTGAAGTCAAATAAATTGTAAAGAATCTTACTTCTTTGGTTTTTCCTTTCAATTGTTTTTTCAAAAGAGTGCAGTCTAAACACTTACCCAAATCAATGTGTGTAGTTTTTCAATTTGGAAACAATGAATAATCGTGAGTGATGATCATTAATTAGTTGAAGTTCTCCTAGCGACCACTGACAACTAACTTGCATGGAGAAATATAGAGTAGATAAAGCGTGGCTTTCTTCAACTTCACCAACTATTCCAATTTCTCATGTTCAATTTTTTAAAAATGATCACTAAAAATATTTTCATTCACCTTATCATTAGTGAAGGAATTGAGATGTCATAAATATGTGTTTACTAAAGTATTGTATTCCTTGGCTTACCATATCTGTAAATCCCTTCTCCATCTATGGGAAAATTTTGTATAATGGATTATGGAGAATCACAAATTCTTCATTGATTTCACCATCGTCCTTAGGATTCTAAATTACCTACAATCTCCTTTTATGAGTATTGATGGTTTTAGGGGTAGCAAAAAACATTTCAAGAAGGTTTTCAAATGGGGTAGCAGTTTATGAAGTGGAGTTTATATATATATTTTTAAATACAGATTCCTTTAACTATTAAAGGATTGATATACAGATGGATTTAATATAAGAAAAAAGGGCTGCAAATGCAGCTTCCACAAAAAAATCTAGGATTCAAACAAAGATCACCAACTCACGTAATGTTTACATGTCTTGTCCATGAAAGAGAGTATAGAAAACTACCTCAGTAAATAAATACTAAGAATTGACCACACTAGTTACACAAGGAGGCTAGTCATGGTAATTCTCTAGGGTAGGGTTCTAAGCCAAGATATGGGGATTGACACTAGGAAGCTAGAGTGGGTCCACCCATCTATAGGAAGTTCAGGAAGCTTGAGACCATATGGCCAAGGGATAACATCATTACCTACTTGTTGCTTGGTGGAATATGTTGGAATTTGGGTAGCTCAAACGAATTTTTGAGAGGTGAAAACCCACCAAAGGAGTTGGTTGGGAAAGTTACCCAAATAGTTGGAGTATTGACCCAAATATGTGGGTTTGGACCCAAGACAATTAATTATTTATTGTAATTTAAAAACTGTCATGATCATAAAAATTGTCTTCAAGGGGTATAGTGCCTTTTATTAATGTCATGTGAAGAATTCTAGCTGTAGACATCCTTCCTGTTTGGTTATGTGGTGTACATGTCTTAAGATATCAACTTCTTTCATCAAAATTTATTTATAAAGATCTTCAAGAGAGACACTTGTAACTTTTCTTGGCTCACTAAATTGTATCAGTTTGAGTTGTGTATACATATATACCAATATTGACATTGAATGTATACATAGAACTTATATTACAAATTGTATCTTCTAAGGTCACTGACAACTATAGCTAGATGATAAGCTTGGTGAGCCTTTGCTCTCGGTATCCTTTATGCTTAGAAATAATCTGGGGAATATCAGCTCCTATGATTAAATCCTTTTAATATACTTATGCTTAGGAGGTGGTCTTATGGTGACTGATGTGACTTCTTATAGTCTTAAAATTACTATTTTCTATATATATGCCTAGAATATAGCACCAAATTTGATGTGACGTACTAGTGTAATATTAATGAAATACTTTCTCCAATATGATGAGATGAAAAAGAGTGATGGCTTAGTTTATAATTATTAGATTTGAGTTTATTATATGCATAAAATGGGTTTCATTCCTCTTGAAACAACACATAATTCAAATGTTTTGGAGTGATTCCAGAGCATGTCAAGTGCACTCAGAACTTCTATATATAGATTAGACTAGGACCTTCATTGTTCTGCCTTAGGTTACCAAATTATCCTTTCATTCCTCTAGAACAAAAAACATCTCTTCCATTTGTGCTATTGTATGTGTCCAAAATAATTGAGCCTTAAGGCTATATAATGTTATTTCCCCATCCAAAAAAATCCCATGGAGGTCTCATATATATGTAAAATAGATAAGTCTAGCAATCTAACACCTCACAAAAAAATTTATTTTCTAATTTCCTAAAATTAGTGTATGTCCAGACTCCAGAACGTAGACACCGTGTTTATTACAAGCACAACACTCTTTATGATTTGTATCATAACCTATACAATGCATCAAGGATATAATAATGGATCCATCTTTTGATTTTTGAAAATTTTGAGAATTTTGGCACACCAAAAATTGAATTTCTGATGCATCTCTAGATATATATATATATATATATATAACAAAAATAAGTAATCGAATATACCTCTGCCTAGATATGATCCTATGATTTGAAATGGAAGCATGATAGAGATGTGCCCTGGATTCCTCTTCTAATGGTTATTTTGATCCTTGATCAGTTTTGGGCACCCTGATCTGTGATTTTACACAAATATGATTGACTTTATTGATGAATCGAGTATAGCCATGACAATGTCAGCATCCCTATAAGCTCTTAAGAAATTCACATTTGAGGAATGAAATCTTCCAATTTCATTAAATAAATTAATTCACACCTGAAGTTTGATCAACCTACAGTGGCATGTTTATTGTTTTGATATCCTACCTTGAATGATTGGTTATGATTGTACTGGAGCATACCTCTGATCAGTTTAAGTAATGACCTAGGTGAAGACATGTTTTACTTTCACTTTTCATATTTAAGTTGAAGAAGTGAAAGGGCATCAGAATTAAGATCACATCATTTCCACAGTAGTTGTGTTATCAAACAGTCTCACTATATACAATAGCTTTATCTTATTGCAGCAGTAAGCCTCAAGGTTCATCATTTCCCTACAGCAATTTCTTAAGACTATCATTGCAGTGTTTTGATGAAACACCCTTGTGACAATAACCTTTTGTATGACAATAATCCTAAAGTGTTCATGATAGTCCTCTTGTGGGCCTAACTGAAGTATACCTGCAGTGAGTAAGTTTTGAAGATCATACAGTTTCGCTAAGCACAAAGATATTCTAGAGTTTGCTGGCATGATATTATAGCCATTAACACTGTCTTGAATAAGTGGTTTGAAGAACAAGGCCAAAAACCTGAAGGGATCCTAAAATCCATCAAAAAACCTAAACCTTGTGGTATACTGTTGATAGAAAGAATCTTCAAAACAAAAAAGCATTATCACACTTAAGGTATAATTCTCATTGACACATGCAAAACAGAGAATAGTAGGAAGGTTGCCTCAGATGCTTTTGATCAATGTATGATACTAGCTGATATAACTTGACCGAAGACTTTAAGTTTGTTTGAACAGAGACGTTAGAGGCACCACTGAGAGTGATGATGACAATAATCAATAAGATAGTAAATACTTACTTGGAAATCCCTTGCCTTCAAAAAATATACATCTGGAAATCTCCAGCACTATCCTATTTCCTCATTCAACTAGCCCATTCTATTCAAGTAAATAAAGTGTAGAATTTCATTTGCCTTTAAATCCCTTCACTTGTGTAACAATTGGCAAATTCATTTGATGCAAACTCACTTTCCTTATTTAATTGAAGGACTTTAATTATCTTCCCTAATTCATTCTCCATTCCTCTCTTAAGTTCTTGAACTCAACAAATGCAAAAAACTTTATTATTAAGAAAAACATGTACATTTTCCTAAATATGTCAACAACAATGAGAAAATTCCTTGCACTAGATACTGAAAGTGTCTTCATGGGTCCACAAAGGATCATAGCAGACTAATACCAAAATTCACATCACACTCCATACTTTTTCTTCACCAAAGATCTTCCAACACTATTTTCAAGGCAAGCATGTTGCACATCCATCTTTCTCCTCCTAAACTGAAAGTAAACCACCAAACATCTTAGGTTTGCTCTAAAGGGAAGTTAAGGTGCTAATAACTTTGATGCCATAAAGAAATGCTATGAATATTAATATTAGATATCTAAGCATGTGATTTTTCCACATCAACATCCACAAGCCTATACAACCCATTCTATTTTAGCACCGATGCAACCACCGAACCATTACCTTTATCTTTCACAAAACGATTTTCAACACTAAATGGGGCCTCCAAATATGGACTCTATATTGTTATCTCACCAATTGAGAGAATATTTTTATCCATATCTGATCAATGGTATGTAATTCACATTCTCAAAAGTACACTTCTTAACATCTAACAATTTCATTTGAACATACCCACAATTTTCCACAAAATGCACCCAACCAAACCCAAAGACTATAGTTTCTATTTTGGATTTGGCTTCAACGAAGATCAATCCTTCTTGATGGTCATGTGATTTAAAGCATAAAAATCAAGGAACCAATTACCTAAAGGCCTACCTCCCACCTAAGCAGAAATTTAAAAATATATATATACTATATATGTTCTAGGGATCTTGTTGCCCAGTTGTCATAGGTTTCCTAGCTGTGGAGGTGTTTATTACTGTTGTGAATTGTGTGTGGCACTGAACTGGGATTGAGTTTAATACACAGTTCAATGCTTAAATTTTTTTATAATCCAGAGCCAATTCATCCCTTTGTCTTTTCCATTCTAGCCGCATTGCATGATTGAAAGTAAGATTAGTTCAAGGTTTATCCAGGGTGAAAACTGTTTTAGTCATAATTGACTTCATCACATCCACAAACAACTTGCTAGTAATTGATATCTGGCCAGATTTGTCATGCCTATAGAAAAATATGGTTCTTTCAGTTATATTTGATTTGGAATTATAAGTTATAACTACCAGATTTGAAAATATTCCTATACTAAAAATGTATCTCTCCTTATACAAATTTAAAACAAGACAACATTTGTACAACAATACTAGGAGAGCATTGGCAAGTTCTAGAGTGGACCTCCTCTCCAATCAATGGAGCTATCAGGTAAATACAGGGTTCCACTGCTCCTACTTGTGGGATTCTGCTACAAACAGATTCATGGCATGGCATGTGCATGGCATGGGGAATGGAGTTTTTCTAATGATTCTCTTCATGTTGATGGCTATAATTTTAACAAATTCAGTAGGGTGGCTGCAACTGGCACATATTCCTTTCAATATCTAGATTTTGAAGGCACGAGAAGGAATTATATTTTGAAGAAGTGAAAGGAAGTTCACCTTATTATAGTTACCATGCTAGGTATTCCTTTAAGAGCTTCACAACATCAAATCATTTACATAAATATGGTTGTGTAAGAGTCGTGATGGTGTTGTAATGTAAATTATGTTTCCATATTTTAACATCTGAAGTATTTTTCGATATTGTTATTGTACCATGGCACCTGGATCAGATCCAGTGTTTATCAACACTATTTTAATAGCATGTTTTCTTTTCTTCCTCTTGCTGTTCATTTCAACCTTTATACGATGCAGAACAAGTCTTTATGAAATAATAGCAAAGATCGCTAGAAGATGCTTCCAAATGATTCCTGATTCTTAATGATTTAAGAACTTGATAACTGCCTTGGTAACTTGGTAACACGTCAGTTGACCATTTTGATACACTTTTTTTTTTGCAGATAAGGATGGTAAAATGTGGGGAAAACTAAGACACATGAGTTGGACAAAGTTAAATTCATTTCTTCTGTTTATTAATCATGTAACTAAAAAATTATATATTGGACATCATCACATCTAAGAGAATTTTATAAGAATAACACCTTATGAAACCCTCCATTGTGAAAAATAACAATAATATCCTTTATTGATGGGAGTTAGACAATAGCAGGGAAAATAACACAAATATTCTCATTGGAAAGGATCCTGGGATTGGTAGTAGGGACTCACACATCCTTTCAAAGCATCTCATTCAGAATTTAAATGATCAAGGGTATTCTACCTTCACTGGGTCTCAACTAGGGCTGGATTTTTTGGTACGCAAAATTGGAAAGATGTGAATGAACTTCACTTTGGAGATCACCTTGCACAAGAATGGTCTCACTACACAAAGTTGTTAAGACAGTGTCTCATTTATATGTCCCCTTTTGAGGATACTTTGGTTTGGTCTTATTTTCCTTCACACCTGGGATGTCCTTTTTCCTCCTTAGATCAGCTACTCACAAGTGTATTTTCTGCTCCAAAATACATTGTATACTTAGCCCTAGTAGATCTACTTTTGACAGTGGATTTTCCCATCAAATCATTGTACAATCAACTCCATATAAGAACAAAAACTCACAGTGAATTATTTCTCTAATTCACTCTATATCAATACTTTAACAATAAACTTGCTCACACTCATTAGGTCCACCATCATGACTATACATTAGCCCTTAAATACACGTTCATAGCTCCTAGATCTCAGCCTTCTTGTCTATATATTGATTCCTTATTTCTTTCAGTGATAAGATACATGGTCAGTCCTTCTTGGATATTTGTCCAAGTCTACCAGACTCATAGAACCCTTCATCTAGACCATCGATGCCCTGTTTCCACATCTGATCCGCTACAACACTTTGTTCAGACCTTAAGCACTCTAGATTTTTCCTTCAACACCCTTTATCTGACCCTTGGAACCTCAAATATGATCCTTGGTTTACCAAAGCTAACCCTAGAGCTTCTAGATCTAAAGCTCAACACCTTTGTCTTAGCAGCGTTAGCCTTTAGGCCATATTAGGCCTTAACCACCTTGCGGCCTTCTCTAACCCACACCAGGCTACTAATTTGTGTATAGTCTTGAGGAGTCTCAGTCCCTTTCCAACTTCCTTAGAATCCTTACGCCCTACCTCCAACAAGAAAACTAGGGCTGCAACCCTTCTCCAATACTTAGAATAGAACACGGTTAGGTCTCTAACTTCCACGACCTTGCCTTAGCAAACTTGGGTTGCTTGCACTAGTTTTCCACCCTCATTAGGGTTTGTTTCCTTATTAACAGAACTTGGCCATTGTATGGCACACTTAGTAAAAGAGGGATACATCTCTCTTGCACAGGATGTGTCATGAGCCTCTTCTTATACTATTTTTATACTTTCCCTCTGTCTACAATGAACTATCGATCATATTATCTCAATGAGTAGCTCTCCATATTCATATCAAGGCAAACAATTGAAATAGAAGAGGATGATTATCAACATCAATTTTTGAATCCAAACATCATAGCTCCCCCTTAATATTGAGAAGGCAACTCTGCCTATAATGTAACCATCTACAATTTTATATTAATCTTGGGATTTTATAGCTCCCTATGAAGCTCTATTTTGGATGATCATCTAGCCTTTAATCATGTGCTATCCATACGAGAGATGAGACTTCCATGAGGAAATTTATCCATGATAGGGAAGACTCCTTTGCATTCAGGTGACTATATATATACGACTATTTCTTGTAGGATCTTCTGCTTATCATGCTCGATAAGAGATAGAATCTGTCATGTACCTTCTTTAGGACAACTTAGATTTTGTGTAGATGAGTGTTTCCGCAAAACAAATTGTTCCATAGTGCCATGCTTTTCTTTTATTAGTTTATCTTTAAAATATGGGCTCCAGGTGTGTTACATTTATGAAAAGTGATGTATTTTATTTTACTAGTATATCCCATGAGCTTCTTCATAAATAACTTTTAAAAAGATGAACTATCTGACTGTTTTGTTCACAACAAGACTATAACATAGTTGGAAATATACAAGAGATTCAGTATATTATCATGGATTATGGACTAAAACAATAATGCAGTAAATGATGTTGAGTTAGATATGCCATATATATAGAAGAGAGGATATAGCACAAGAGCATATGCTGATACAAACTACCAGAGATATGATGCCATTACCATTACATTGATTCTCATGGCATTAGAATGAGTAGACCTGATCATTGGAGGGAGAATTTTGTGATGATCATAAGAAATATGTCATTTCATAATGATATATTTTGTGTAATGTGGTTATGTCGCTTGAAATAGAGGTGTCAAAGCCAAATGAAATGCTTTGGAAATTGTATAATGACGTAGATAATAAGTAAGATCCAAGGCTCCAAATATAGTTAGAGAAACAAGCTACTAGAAACCTGTTACAGGTTTCTTGAAAGAAAGAGCCCATTTCTGAGATTTATTTTCACAGAAATATGTATTTATATAGCCAATGTTGCTTACAGCTTGAATATATTCGATCATTCTTCAAAAAAATGCTTGGAAAACCTTAGATCAAATTTTCACATGAAGATAATGTGGAGTGAAATCAATGTTAAGACGATCATGCATTTCCAATTGTTCCACCATTGCATATGAGGATAGTTGTTGCCAAACATGAATTGATCTCAATCATTCTTGTTGATAATATATTTTTCAAAATAGACAATTTTGAGGAATTTCTCCAATATTGCTAATTGTCAAGTATTCCATATGTAATTAAGTCTTTTTGATATATTCAATTTGCAACTGTGGGATTTTTTTGGGCCCTATAAGGGTGAGGATATTATACTCAATTTATCAAATAGAAAAATCACCTCTTAATTATTATTCTCTCTATTCTCAGGTGTTCATCAATGTCCCATGGTATTTCAGTGCACTGTACTACATGTTGAGCCCTTTCTTGACACAACGCACCAAGAGAAAATGTGTAATTTCATGTGAAGGAAAAGTCACAAAGACCTTCTACAAGTATGTGAAATTCCTTCTCTGATGTAGTGAAAATATGCTCAACCTCAGTTGAAGACTCTAATTATATATGATGGAATGAAGGATATATTCAATGAAAATTTCCTAGAAACTTAGTTAATACTTGATTTTACTTGCAAATTTATATCTCCAGAGAATGTGCCTATACAGTATGGGGGACTTAGCAGGATGAAAGATGTAGATTTTGGACCTCACAAGCCTTCAGTAGATTTCTCCATTAGAGCTGGGGAGAAAATCAATCTTGAGATCGAGGGAGTGGAGGTAATGTACGTAAAAAATTGCTCAAGTTTGCAGATTTTGTGTTAGTTCCTACATTTAAATTTAGCTCTTTCGCCTCAGTTTTGTTTCCAATATACTTCCAAATTTGATGAGTTTTAGTTTCGGATATAAATTTTATGGGTGTTGGATTCGAGATCGATTTCATCCTCAAGATCTATGCGATTGGGATTTTTCTTTGTTTTTGAATTCTCACATTCAAGTTGTCTGTTGTTCAGGTGGGAGCAAAAATTCTGTGGGACCTCATAGTTTGGAGTATGTGTAATTCACAATGATCTTGTATTCTCTTCATTGATGACTTTTCAATGTGTGAGTTTTGACCTAAGCCATTGCATTATCAATGTTGCAAGGCTCAAAACTCGACCTATATGCCAACTACTTCTTATGATCGTTCGTAGGAACATGAATCCTAATTTTTGTAGGTTTAAAATTTATCACAAGTTTTCTCTATTGTGGTTGAATTTGTGGAGGTTATCTCACAATTTATTTAAGGTACCATGGATCTAAATTTCTTATAAACTTTCAACATTATAACAAACTTTGGTGCAAATTGTTGATCAATTCTCACTTGGTTAGGGTTATAGATGTTAATGAAAATTTTGTGTGCATGCATGAGAGTCGGGTGGAAATGAACAATGTTGTGTAGCATTAGTGTGATGAATATGGGATAGTGCAAAGCATAGTTTTGAATATTAGTCTAAGTTGACTCATACCTAATCAACTCATTCAAGTTGATTATTGGTTGAATGATTAATTGTTGGTTCAATGGACAGAAGATCTTACAGGCGCAAATAGCAAACGAAAAAATGGAGCCGATCATGGGGTACTCTTTGTAATTTTCCACCACTGCTACCTTCCATGCTTCCTCAAACTCCTCTCCAGCCTCATTATCAGTGCTAGTAGTAGCATGAGAAACAACATTACGCTTAGCATAACTATAAGAACACGTTTTCCAAACTGCACGAGAACTACTTCCCTCATGAGTCACCATGTGCCATGCTTGGTCTCAGTGGTTCTCTTCCATCAACTCCTGGTTCAACTACCATACCTTCATTGGAACCAACACCCCGAACTCCCCTAGACAACAATTCACCATTTTGTAGTAGTGATTCACCATTTGCACTAGTGATTCGCCATGATTTTACAAGATAATATAATGTCGTGAGAGATTCGCCAAGAAAATATATATACATATTATATTATTAATAAAATCACCTTCCATTTTTCCTATGTATCATGGGGATTTTCCGATTTATTATATATATAAATTTAGGGGGGTTCCTAAAATTTTCCCTGGTTTAAATTATTTGTTACATTTCATTTATGGCACACTATATTATCGTTCATTTCCTTTATTAGAAACACGATTCTTGGACATTTAATCACATCTCGACCAATTTCAAATATACCTATATCTAAGTATTTATTCTTATATTCACATCCATCGAATTATTACTATTATTCTTTGAATGTTAGCATTATGAATACATTATGAATGTCATTATTACTAAGGAAACCCCATAACATTCTTATGCATGTATCTTCATAAGCATTTTCCAGCGTTGATACGTGGCCATGTCTTAGTGGGGTTTTTCTTTTCTATTTTTTGCAACACTTTTTACAAGGTTATTTAATTTAGTTTCTTCCACTTTTAATTTTTCTACAATACACATCCGCAGTTGTAGATTTTCTATATGTCCTTCTCGTTTATTATATTCCTTGCTTAATTTTCACTCTACCATATTAATTTACGACGTGACCTCTCTCTAGTAGATGGTTGACATGGAAGCACAATCTACGGCGAGCCTTATTTCAGCTGCCATAGGCCCATTAATGCGGCCCAGGCAGCTGATGCCCGCCGTCGGATTAAAGCACACGATCATCCTGCGGCGGGCATCAATTTGCACATTTTGATATTAGACTATTGTATTGAAATAAAGACTTTTGATCTACCATGAATTTGGCAAGAAATTTTCGGGGATCATTGAGGTAGTGGTATATTTGTTTCTGATCATATTTTTGGAGACTTATGAAACAAGGGATAAGAGTTGTCATGTTATTATTTAATAATTTCAAGCTGCTAGCCCATGTGATACGGTGCAAGGAATTAAATTTCTGAGATTTCCTCCATTTAACTTTTAGTATTCTCAGCAGTCTAGACCGAGACATTCCTCATTACCCGAGGCCCTTCCTTCGATCCAACCATAAACTTGCATCTACTGCCACGTGAACGGAATAGATGCTACCACAACTAGGGTTTTGTTAAGGTTATATTAATTGGAAATTTCTATGTTTGTAATTACTATCTCTATTTCATTTCTATCGTTCATTCCTGTGAAGCATAGAAGTGAAGATCGAACTCGTTCTTCTTCTCGTGGGTTGTAGCCGCCAGTGATTTCACTTCAACTCGCATTATTTTTTACTTCGGGTAATATCTTGTTCCACATATCTCTGAAATTTTATCTTGTTATTTCAAATGTTCCAGGAATGCCCAAAGGGTTTTAAGTACTTACCGGTTACGACCAAAAAATCTCTATGCTATTTTCCTATTCCCATTTTTGTTTTGACTTCTTTCTCTA
Source organism: Pinus albicaulis (assembly GCA_034641835.2). NCBI lineage: Eukaryota > Viridiplantae > Streptophyta > Pinopsida > Pinales > Pinaceae > Pinus > Pinus albicaulis. Next base: position 1,096,918,045 of record CM076581.1, read on the forward strand.
GTTGAGTTTTCAATGACAGTTGAAATTTGGTCTTCTGGGTTTTCGATTTCTCTTTTTATGTGAATTCTAATTTATATCCCCAGAATTCTCCGACGCGTTGATTATTAATTTCCTGAAATGGGTTTTGTTTATCATTCTTCCTATTGAGTTTGTCCACTCGTAGCCAATCTACATCAAACTAGATTTAGCCCAAACACCATGGCCTATAGGCGAAAATGGTCTTACAATCAACCTTCTCCTGCTCATGAAGATTTTGTTTCAGTTCGCCCTTGTTCATGTTTAATTACGTATAGGCACAATACTAGGTAATCTCGTCACTTGGATTATAGAAACCTATCTTTTTTTTAAATTTGTTCCCCATAAAAGTTTGGTTTACACCCTAACTCTCTTATCGTTCCTTCAGGAAACTTTTTTTGTTTCTAAGCTTGCCAGTGCACAATATGAATACATCCCCGCCTATAAGGTACAATGGCCTATTAATTTTTCATATATATATATATATATATATATATATAATTTTTTTCTACTAATTGTCAATGAGTCTCGTGGATACCTATTGGTATTCATTTCGTACCTCGTATATTTGTAGGTAATAACACTAGTTCTGTATTTTTCGTTGGCGAATAAAGGTGGTATCCCGTAGCTGGGAATACTTCTAATTTTGTGTCTCATTGGACACAGGTTGGTATGGACGTCCCCAGGTCCTTTGATTCTGGCTACTATTGCAGAAAAGCTCGTATGTCTTCTCTAATACTTTCGTTATTGTGGTCATAGAGCACTATTAAGGAGCTATTTAATAAAGTTTGTAATAATTTTGAGCCCAATGGAGTTGTGCAACTCTTCTCAAGACTCTGTATCATTATATATTTTCTTTTCACCGATATGTTATACATGGGTACTTTTCCACTTTGGTTACGTCAGGAGTAGAGTAATTTGTGTATGACCTCTCCATCATATATAATTATGCCGAGCTCGTGAGTATCATCATTTGTATTTTTAATTATATTAGTGATTATGACCAATAATTTCTTAGTTTTCATTTTCTATTGTTCTAGTTGTTCAGATATACTATTAGATGAAATATTAACACAACCATAGTACAACATAGGTATTTTTTTCACCTCAGAGGGCTACACAAATTTTTTTTTTGTCATTCTGCTCCTAAAGTATATTTTCCTTTGTTCTATTATATTATGAAAATTTTCATAATTTGGTCTCATAATGAATTGTAAGTTCTTGTTTATGCTTTAAGTAATACTTCTTTCATTTTTTTCCCCTAATTGTTTATGGAATAAATTGGAAGTTTGTTTAAGTTTTATTCTGCGTATAATAAGTTGTTATCTAGGGCAGATTTATATAATAGATTCTAACATAGAATAGTACATAATTAACATAATTGTCTTGCATAAATACTTCAGAGTTATCATTTTATACTACTTTCATATTCTGTCCCATATGTATATGGATTAATTTTTTTGAAGGTTCAGTACCTTATTGCCTTCACTTTTCTTCTCTAGTTTACATCACTGATCTTTTCTAAAGTAATAGAATGGCTTATAAACAAACTTCACTTATTTCATACTATATTTTCTACCAAATAATTATAACATTAGTTTTATAACTGAAATATACCAGTGTTAATTTCTAGTTACAATTTTTTTGTTTTACATCTGAGTTTAAATTTATCATTAACAGGTATAGACAATTTAAACAATTACTAATTGCATATTATTTTACTAGAAAACTTTAATAAGTTCTCTGTGAGATATTGATCTCCATATTTAAACCTATTCCAGGTTTAGACATTCTGGTAGATGGGTCTCATCGGCCTACACCCATACAACTATATAGATTGCAGAATTTCTGCTGTATAACAATCTCTTAAATGTATGGGTATTTAGTACCTCAGTATTTCAGAATTTAATATACTTAATTCAAACAAAAATATCTTTAACATACATGGTAAATCTCTGCAATTTTCTTACAGAAAGAAATTTCCTTTCTTATGTAAATATGATAACATAGATGCATGATGATAGTTTAAAGTAGATTCCTTATGATTAGTTTCTGTCATTATTGTTCTCTGATAGCAAATTTTGAACAGTAATATCACAACCAATATATGTATATGTACACCACGAGAATAAATTAATTCCATTCAACCTATTTATTTAACTTTCAATTTCATAAATATTCTTAATAGATCTAAGTGAGGAATCACAATAGTATTTTATTTCTACATAACTTAACTATTCATTTTTCTGAATGAGAGACCTATCGTCAGATCCAAACCTTTCTCAGGTATTAGACATTCTGACAGATGGCACTCATTAGACAACTTTCAATTACAACGATGCATAGATATAAGAAATTATTTGTTTAGTAATTATACTAAATGTATTGAAACTAACTAAGTAACCATATCAGTTCTTACCTTATTCACTTTATTAAAGTTCTATCTTCCTATAACATTTTACACATAAGTTCAAAACATATTTGTAAGGTGTGCATACCAACTTATTTGACTAGTCCTCCCAACCATAGAGTTTTATCTCCTTAGCTTACCCCTAAGCTAAGATCCTTGCCTGCCTGGATAGACAACCCTTTGTCTATCCTGGAGTAGCTCATTTAAGCAATGCTTTCCTAAGATTGTTTCTAATTTCTGCGTCCAGAAATTCTAGGATGCTTTCTTCCTATTTTTTTCCTAGGCTTCCCTCTTTGAGGTACTTTAACGCTATCTTTTCCGCTTTTCCAGCTTTTCTTCCTCTGCCAAATTACTTTCTTCTTCATTGGGGAAATTAGATTTGTCTCTCCCAATCTAATTTAGTAAGATTCCTTTCAATTTTTTCTGAAAGGTTTTGGGAAAGTCTAACCTTATCCATATCCTCATAGATCAAGGTTTAGGATCTCCAATCTCAATCTAGTCATAGTGCACACATAACTATTCCATTTATTTTTTATTATTAATTATTTCAATAAATCCACACATTGTTTCTCCATTGGGGTCCATTTCTCCTTTGGATTTGTTCAAATGTAAAATAAAAAAGCATAGCAACTTGGGGTGTTACACATTCCCCCTCTAAAAACGAACACCATCCTCGGTATTTCCAAAATAAACGGAAGCAGTTCACTGTGAAAATAGTAATGGATATTTTTCCATTATCTAAGTTTCTCTTTCCCAAGTAGCTTCTTCAGTAGTAAAGTGCTTCCATTGCACTTTTACTCTGGCTATTGTCCGATTTCGCAATTCAATTCCTTCCCACTCCAAGATTTGAAGCGGCTCTGGAAGGAATTCCACTTCTGGTTCCACCTGAATCACATTCCAATCAATAACATGAGCAGAGTCATGTACATAATTTTTTAACAAAGAAACATGAAACACATCATGAACCTTAATATGAATGGGTAAGGCCAGCCTATAAGCCAATGGTCCCACCCTTTATAATACTTCAAATGGTCCACAATACGTAGTATCTAATTTTGCACAACTACCAGTGTGAAAAGTGCTCTTCTTGAGCTTAATCCGCAGATATACATGATCACCCACAGTGAACTCTCGGTGAAATCTCTTCTTGTTTTCATAACTTTTCTGTCGATCCTGAGCTGTCTTGATGTTCTTCTTAATTTGTTTTACAATTCTTTCCATTTCTTGCAAAGCATCTGGCCCAAGCACTAATTTATCCTCAGGTTGGTTCCAGCTTAAAGGACTGTGGTACCTTCTTCCATAATGTGATTGCAATGGACTCATGTTTATGGAATTTTGATAGCTGTTGTTATAGGAAAATTCTACTAAATGTAAATAGTCTTCCCATTTAGTTGGCCTATCCATCACACACATCCTTAACATATCCTCCAGAATTTGATTTCTTCTCTCGGTTTGACCATCTATTTGAGGGTGATAAGCAGTCCTAAAGTTCAATTTAGTACCCATGCCTCCAAACAGACTCTTCCAAAAGGCTGCGGTGAGCTTGGTGTCTCTATCAGAAATAATCATTTTAGGAACCCCATGTAACCTTATGATCTCTTTCATGAACACATTTGCTACTTGAGTTGTTCCAAAGGTAGATTGAATAGGTATGAAATGTGCAGACTTCATTAAATTATCTACCACTACCATCACAGAGTCATGCTGGTACTAGGTTCTTGGTAAACTAGTGATAAAGTCTATAGAAACATTTTCCCATTTCGATTCTAAAATTGGTAAATGATTTAGCAATCCAGACGGATCCTGATGTTCAACTTTTACTAGTTGACATTCCATGCATCTTGCTAGGTAGCTTGCTACATCCTTTTTCATTCCTGTCCAAAATAATTTCTTTTTCAAAGATGCAAGTAGTTTCTGATATCCAGGATGTGTATAATAACGTTGTTTGTGATATTCATCTAAAATTTTCGTTTTCAAAGTGTCTACATTGGGGATGTACAATCTCTCTCTATAACAAATCAGTCCTTTCTAATTTCATGTGTACCCCTTCATTTCATTTTTCATGAATTGAGTTTGCAGGTTTTCATAGCTTGGATCTTGATCTGCTACCATTTGCACTAATCCCTCTAAGTCAAAGTTGGCACTACTCCCAATGTTGCTTATGTTTTGGCAAGCATTTCTTCTTAGGGCATCAGCAATTTTCTTTTCTTTTCCTTTGATATGTTTTATTTCCATGTCAAATTCACTCAGAAAAGATAGCCATATAGCTTGTATAGAATTCAAATTTGTTTGAGTGAAGAAATAATTTAGGCTGATGTGATCTGTCATCAGAATAAATTTCTTTAGTAGGAGGTAGTGTCGCCACATTTTGAAAGCGTGGATCACAACAACTAACTCAAGATCATACACACTGTAATTCTGTTCATGTTTCTTAAGTTTTCTAGATTCATAAGAAATAACATAATTTTCTTGAAATAATACTCCCCCCTAATCCCTCTCCACATGCATCGGTACATACTACAAACTCTTGATTATGATCTACAATCTTCAGAATCGGTGTTGTGGTAAGTTTCAATTTTAGTTGTTCAAAGCTATTCTGGCATTTTTCCGTCCATTCAAATTTTGTACCTTTCCTTTGCAATGAAGTTATGGGATAGGCTAAAGCGGAAAATCTTTCTACAAACCTTCTGTAGTACTCCGCAATCCCCATAAATTATATTGCCAATGATACATCAGTAGGTATAGGAAATTCTCTAATGGACTTTATCTTCTCAGGGTCTACATCCATTCCTTGTTTCAAAATTATATGCCCCAAATATTGAATTTTATCCTTCTAAAAATCACATTTACTAAACTTGGCATAGAACTGATTTTATTTAAGAGTCTGCAACACAATTCTAAGGTGTTCTTTATGGTCAACCTCACTTTTTGAATAGATTAAAATGTCATCAATAAATACTAGTAAAAACTTATCTAAGTATTTATTCAAGACATTATTCATTAAACACATAAAAGTGGCAGGTGCATTTGTCAACCTGAATGGTAGGACTACAAATTCATAGTGTCCATATTGGGTTCGAAATGTTGTTTTGCTAATATCTTCCTCTTTAATTCTCAACTGGTGATAACCAGTCCTTAAATCAATTTTTGAAAACACAGAGGCTCCCCTAACTTGATCAAAGAGGTCATCTATCCGGGGTAATGGATACATGTTTTTGATAGTCAACTTATTTAGTTGACAATAATCAATACACATTCGGAAGGTACCATCCTTCTTTTTTACAAACAACACCGGTGCTCCCCAAGGAGATACACTCAGTATGATATATCCTTTGTCCAGCAATTCTTGTAGTTGCATTTTTAACTCCATTAGTTTAGGGGGGCTCATTCTGTAAGGAGCTCTAGAAACTGGAGTTGCCCCAGGTACTAAATCAATTGTAAAATCGATTTCTCTCTTGGGGGGAATATGAGGAATCTCATCTGGGAATACCTCTTTAAAATCTCTTATCACTGGTAATGTTTCTAAAATGTTTCCCTATGTTTGTTGTTCTAAGCCCTCCACATGTGCAGCATACACCTAATACCCTTTTCTAGCCATTATTTTTAATTGAAGAGATGAGATATATCTCACAGAAATGGGTTTCGGTTTTCCTTTGAGTATGAATGGTTTTCCCTCTATATCAATGCAGTTTAATGTTATGTCCAAACAATTATTGATTTTTTCTTTTCTAACGAGTCCATTCCTATCAATATATCATAGGAACCTAATGGAAGAATATTTAAATTTACTTATGTTAGATAATCATTCAATTTCATGGCCATTTCAGGTAACTTATGAGTTATCTTGCGTTTGGTACCAGTGGCTAGCTAGACCAACCAAGACTGCTGAAACTTTTATGTTCTTAGTTTACATTTTTCTACTACTTGCGGACTAATATAACTCAAAGATGCACCTAGATCTATTAAAACTATAAAAAATTGGTCAGTAATCGTACCTTCCATCTCAACCATAATAGGTTGATGTTCTGCTTGTTGGTTTTCTAAGGTTGCACTGATGGTGGGGATGTTCCTTGCTACATCATTAACTTTAGTGGCTTCCCACAATACTTGCACTATCTGAATACTTTGAAGTGGGTAGTCCCTCAATAAATGAGGCTCTCCATAACCTGAACACTTCAAAGGCTTCCTCATTTTAACAGTTCCTTCCTTCTTATTATTCCCATTTATTGATTTTGAACCATTTTGAGATTGAGCACTTTGATTTTCATTCATTTTGCTAAATTTCTTTCGCTGATGGTTCCTACCAAAGTTTTTCATATATGCTAGTTTCTGTTTCTTTCCACTGAATTCACCTTTTTTTGTCCAGTCCTTTCCTTGCTCATTCTTGCCCCTGAACTATTGGTAGCATAAACTAGCTTTCCTCATGAATTCTTCCATTGTTTTTGGATTATAGAACTCTATTTTTTCCCTGTAAACAGTAGGCAAATAGTTTAGAAATCTCTATACCTTTGCCTTCTCCTCTCAGATATAAGGGACATATCGTAACATATTTGTGAACTTGGTGAAACTCATCTATGGTGAGTTGTCCCAATATGATTTCATGAAATTTTTTTGCCTTGTCATCATTGTAGCGTTCATTCAAATATTGGTTTTTGAACTTGACTTGAAAATCCTCCCAAGTCACTGTTTTCTCATCAATGGCGTGAACCATTTTTGTTTCCTCCCACCACAAGGTAGCCTTACCTTGCAACTAATAAATAGCTAGCCTAGCTCTTAAATTACTTTCATATTCGTAAACCTGAAAGTACTATTCAGAAGCCATGCCTTAGAATCTTGTCTCCATCATAGGAAGGAGGTTTTATTTTCTGGAATTCACCCTTATAATTCCTTCTTCTTCTATACTACTGTCTAGTGGCGTTATATTCCTTAGACTCATTTGAGGAATTGACTCTTCCTTCCGCAACCTTCACCTTCTTGGTTGTTCCATGAAGTCAATTCTCTAATGAGTTTTTATTTCTCCTCACTGGCCAAAGATATCATGTCATTGTGGCTTTTAAGATGTGCCCTATCTCATTGCATACTATGAGACATAGCCATCAATGGAGAATTTGGATCGGGCATGTTTTCTCCACCACCCAGATCTACATACAGCTCGTCCTCTTCAGTCATGGTTCGCAGCTGTACTTTTCAACACTGTTCACTGTTCAATATAACAATATCAGTAAAATTTAAAATTCATAAAATTTTACAATAGCGTAATGTTTCTATGTGAGCATATAGATTTCCCAGTATTTCAGCCTACTCTGACACCATTTGTAATGTATCTCCTTTAACAATTATTTATTTATTTATTTAAATTTTTTATGAACTCTAATTTTCGCATCTATAATGCATATCCCTGTGGCGAGAGTATTTTTAGTATCTTTAAATCACGTAACTACACTTCTTAAGAGTTATTGTCTTATAGACCATAGACTTAAGTATTTTTGATCTATGAATTTTAGTACAGTGCTACTAACCAATTTATTATTGTTCCCTTTAGACTATTTACTTGTTTCAGCTATATGAATACCTCTTTTTGGTACCAACTTTTGTATGTATGCTCTTGCACAAGTGTTTAAATTATTTGTTACAGTTCATTTCTCGGATACTATATTGTTGTTCATTTCCTTTATTAGAAATATGATGCTTGGAAATTTAATCACATCTCGACCAATTTCAAATATACCTATAGCTAAGTATTTATTCTTATGTTCACATCCATCGAATTATTACTATTATTCTTTGAATGTTAGAATTATTAATACATTATGAATGTCATTATTACTAGGGAAACCCCACAACATTCTTATGCATGTATATTCGTAAGGATTTTCCAGCATTGATACGTGGCCATGTCTTAGTTGGGTTTCTCCTTTTTTTGCAGCACTTTGTACAAGGTTATTTAATTTGGTTTTGTACACTTTTAATTTTTCTAAAATACACATCCGCAGTTGTAGATTTTCTATATGTCCTTCTCGTTTTTTATATTCCTTTCTTACTTTTCACTCTACCATATTAATTTACGACATGACCTCTCCCTAGCAGATAGTTGATGTGGAAGCACGATCTTCCATGGATTGCTTGGGGAATTTTCAAGAACATTGAGGTTATTTATTGTAACCTTGTAGTCACGATACCTGGAGACTTATGAAATAAGGGATAAGAGTTATCGTGTTATTATTTAATAATTTCGGGCTGCTAGCCCATGTGATACGGAGCAAGGAATTAAATTTCTGAGATTTCCTCCATTTAACTTTTAGGATTCTCGGCAGTCTAGACCGAGACATTCATCATTACCCGAGGCCCTTCCTTCGATCCAACCCTAACCTCGCATCTGCTGCCACGTGAACGACATAGATGCTACCACAAATAGGGTTTTGTTAAGGTTATATTAATTGGAAATTTCTACGTCTATAATTACTATCTCTTTTTCATTTCTATCGTTCATTCCTATGAAGCATAGCAGTGAATATTGAACTCGCTCTTCTTATCGTGGGTTAGAGCCACCAGTGATTTCAATTCAGCTCGCATTATGGTTTACCTCGGGTAATATCCTATTCCACACATTTCTGAAATTTTATCTTTTTTATTTCAAATGTTCTAGGAATGCTTGAAGGGTTTTAACTACTTACCGGTTCTGACCAAAAAATATCTATGCTATTTTCCTATTCCCCTTTTTGTTTTGAATTCTTTCTCTAGTGGATTTTTCCACGACAGTTGAATTAACTACAAGTTTGGTGTTCTGGCTTTTTTTATTTTTCTTTTCATGTGAATTCTAATTCATATCCTTAGAATTCTCCGGTGCGTTCATTATTAATTTCCCGATATAGTTTTTGTTTATCATTCTTCCTATTGGTCTTTTCCACTCATAGCCAATCTACATCGAACTGAAGTTACCCCAAACCCCATGGTCTATAGGCAGAAATGGCCTTACAATCGACCTTCTCCTGCTCATGAAGATTTTGTTTCAGTTCGCCCTTTTTCATGTTTAATTACGTATAGGCATGATACCAGGTATTCTCGTCACGTGTATTATAGAAAGCTATATATATTTTTTAATTTGTTCCTAATAAAAGTTCAATTTACACCCTAACTCTGTTACCATTCCTACATGAAATTTTTTTTGTTTCTAAGCTTACCAGTGTACAATTGGGCTACGTCCCCGCCTATTAGGTAGAACGACCTATTAATTTTTCGTATATATATATATAGATATATATATATATATATATATTTAATTTTTTTTTTGCTAATTCTTAATGAGTCTCGTGGATACCTATTGATATTCATTTCACACCTCATATTTTTGTAGGTGATAACTCTACTTCTGTATTTTTCATTGGTGAAAAAAGGTGGTATCCCGTAGTTGGAAATACTTCTAATACTGCGTCTCGTTAGACACAAGTTGGTATGGACATCCTGAGGTCCTTCGATTCTGGCTAGTGTTGTAGAAAAACTCGTACGTCTTCTCTAATAATTTCATTACTGTGGTCATAGAGCACTATTAACGAACTATTTAATAATGTTTGTAATAATATTGAGCCCAATGGAGTTGTACAACTCTTCTCCAGACTCTATATCATTATCTATTTGCTTTTCACTGATATCTTATACTTGGGTAGTTTTCCACTCTGTTTACGTCAGGAGTAGAGTAATTTCTGTATTACCTCTCCATGATATATAATTATGCCAAGTTCGTGAGTATTGTATTTTTTATTTCTAATTATAATTGTGATTATCACCAATAATTTCTTATTTTCCATTTTCTATTGTTATATTTTTTTCGATATACTATTAAATGAAATATTAACACAACCATAGTACATCATAGGTATTATGTTCACCTCACAGGGTTACACTGTTTTTTTTTTTGTCGTTCCGCTCCTAAATATACTTTTCTGTGTTCTATTATATTATGAAAATTTGCACAATTTGGTCACATAATGAACTGTAAGTTCTTGTTTATGATTTAAGTAATACCTCTTTCATTTGTTTCCCCTAATCATTTATGGAATAAATTCTACGAAGTTTGTTTAAATTTTATTCTGCGTATAATAAGATGTTATCTACGACAAATTTATATAATATATTCTAACATAGATTAGTACAGAATTAACATATTTTTCTTGCAAAAATACTTTAGAGTTATCATTTTATACTACTTTCATATTCTATCCCATATGTATATGGATTAATTTTTTTGAAGGTTCAGTACCTTATTGCCTTCAGTTTTCTTCTCTATTTTATATCATTGATATTTTCTAAAGTACTAGAATGGCTTATAAACACACTTCACTTATTTCATACTTTATTTTCCACAAAATAATTATAACATTAGTTTGATAACTGAAATATACCAGTGTTAATTTCCAGTTAGAAATTTTATGTTCTACATCTCAGTTTAAATTTCTCATTAATAGTTATAGACAATTTAAACAATTACTAATAGCATCTTCTTTTACTAGATAGCTTTAATAAGTTATCTGTGAGATACTAATGTCCATATTTACACCTATTACAGGTTTATACATTCTGGTATATGGGTCTCATCAACCTACTCCCATAAAACTATACAGATTACATAATTTCTGTTGTATGACAATCTGTTAAAAGTATGGGTATTTAGTACCTCAATATTTCAAAATTTAATTTACTTGATTCAAACAAAGATCTCTTTAACATACATGGTAAATCTCTGCAATTTTCTTACATAAAACAATTTCCTTTCCTATGTAAATCCGACAGCATAGATGCACGATGATAGTTTAAAGTAGATTCCTTATGCTTAGTGTCTGTCATTATTGTTCTTTGATCGCAGATTTCGAATAATAATATCACACTCAATATATGTATATGTACACCACAAGAATAAATTAATTCCATTCAGCCTGTTTATTTCACTTTCAATTTCATAAATATGCTTAATAGATCTAAGCGATGAATCACAACAGTATTTTCTTTCTACATAACTTAACTGTTCCTTTTTCTGAATGAGAGACCTATCATCAGATCTAAACCTTTCTCAAGTATTAGACATTCTGACATATGGCACTCATTAGACAACTTTCAATTACAACAATGCAGAGATAGAAGAAATTATTTCTTCAGTAATTCTACTAAATGTATTGAAACTAACTAACTAACCATATCAATTCCTACCTTATTCACTTTATTAAATTTCTATCTTCCTATAAAATTTTACACATATGTTCAAAACAGATTTGTAATGTGGGCATACCAATTTATTAGACTAGTCCTCCCAACCGTAGAGTTTTATCTCCTTAACTCACCCCCGAGCTGAGATCCTTGCTTCCCTTGATAGAAAACCCTTTGTCTATCCTCGAGAAGCTCATTTAAGTAGTGCTTTCCCAAGTCTGTTTCTAATTTCTGCATCCATAAATTCCATGATGTTTTCTTCCTGTTTTTTGCCTAGGCTTCCCTCTGTGAGGTACTTTAAAGTTGTCTCTTCCTCTTTTCTAGCTTTTCTTCCTCTTCCCAATTAGTTTCCTCTTCATTGGGGAAATTAGGTTGTTCTCTCCCAATATAATTTAGTGAGATTCATTTCAATGTTTTCTGAAAGGTTTTGGGAAATTCTAAATTTATCCATATCTTCATAGATCAAGGTTTAGGATCTCCAATCTTAATCTAGTAATAGTGCACACATAACTATTCCATTTATTTTTTATTAATAATTGTTTAAATAAATCCACACATTGTTTCTCCATTGGGCTCCATTTCCCCTTTGGATTTGTTCAAATGTAAAATTAAAAAGATAGCAACTTGGGGTGTTACAATGTGAAAACATGAAGGTAAATATTATGAAATGGGGTTTGACTCTGGTTGGCACGCATATTGCACTATTGGAAATATTTTTTCGTGTATAATATTACGAAATGGCACAGCTTTAGAGTGGAAAATTTTTACCTACCAAAAATGTTGTTTTATCTCTCAAAATGCACCTGGAAATTTCTAGACCTCGTTTTTACAAATTGGTTCCCACCGGTTAAGACGATCCCGAGAGATAATCCCTCCACTTTTCCCACTCTAAAAGAATCAAGATGGATGAAAAACAATATAATGATCCAATTCAGATCATACAATTCCTTATTATATATTATTTATTAATTTTAGGAAATTAATAAAAAGTAAAACAAATATATTTTATATATGCATCTCTATCTCTATCTCTATCTATACCTATACCTATACTTATACCTATATTTATAATATCAACTATTTTTTTTTCCCATAGGTCATAGAGTAGAGCATGAAAATTTGTTAAGGTATAGAACTCCATGGTGTAAAGGTTACTCGTTCTAAAATCCATGAGAAGAAATCTAGCCATGTTAAGGATGGGTGGGACCTAGGTTGGATGCAATCCTCAAGTATTTTGATCGCTTATATACCCCTAGATCATAGCTACTCATACCACATGTTTTCCAAATTAGTCATCTTAACAATAAAACAAAAAATTATATAGAAAAATGATTGAAAACGTTTTTCGATTGGTTATGTATTTTTTTCCTCTTTCTTTTTTCGAAGGAAATAAATGAAATTTTCTCTTAGCTCGAAGGCAAGAGAGAGGTTGAGCCTGCCTCTAAGTTCAAAGTTAAGAGTGAGCTTGTTTTTTGAGTTGAGAGGATCATTCTAGAGCTCAGTATGAAGGAAATATGTAATTCCTTCTATCCTCAACCTTCAATTAGCATGTGCCCTTTTTAAAATAAAAATAGGATTTTTTTAAAATAAAAAATAAGGTCAAATATAGTAAAATTTGGTTATTTTTAATTTAAAAATATTATGAGATATCAATAATCTCACTCTCACTATGGTCACTCATTTGTATGTTTATATTATGATCTAGTATGAAGGAGATGTGATAAAAGTATTTCAAATTCAGTGTCATCCATAAATAAAATGCGTGGATATACAAATAAAATAACATAATGTTATGCCAAATTTAGAGAGAGATAAAGTAAATGAAAATTAGGAAAAAATGTTATGTTTCCACTTTTCAGTATAAAGAAGATATATTTTCTCATTACATAAATTGAATAAAATATTTGAATATTTATGTTAAATAATATATTTCACTATCATATATATATGTTAAGAAAACATATTACGGTAATAAAATAATTTAATGTCCAAAGGAAACAAATAATTGAAGGTAAAAATAAAATTGATTTTTAATAAAAAAAATAATTAGTGGGAGATGCATGGTTCATTTATTTTTTAATATAAAATTAATATGTGGCATTTAAAAAATATTATTATAATAATAAATTGAAAATAATTGAATTTTTTTTTTTTTGAATATGAAATATGAAATAATATTGATCTATATTTCTACCCAAGGTAAGTGCCATAGTTGGACCCCCTACCCCACAATGACTCAATTAAAATTCAAGACGAGGAGGAGATCAATGTTTCTTCCACTCGCCACAACTTCACACAACATTTCATCCTCGCAATGTTGATTCCAACGATTTCACACTGCCATCATGGAAACATGTACTAGGAATACTCAACCTCTATGAAAATTTTTTCTCCTAGTGAGGATCGATAACTCTATTAAATATTTTAGGAATGACAACCTACCATTATAATAAAATAACCCATCTTCAATCCTTCTAGAAAAGGATTTTCTCCACGACCTCTCATAATCATATCCCTAACACTAGTCACAATCTTGGAAGTTGATCTATTCAGGAAAGGAACTCTTTAGAGAAAATTTGGAACATTATGATGATGGAACATATGCCTACTCTCAATTACTGAAATATTCTTACTATTGAGGTGCCCTTTCCACATTATCAGGTCCATGCAACATAACGCCTTCACTCCATCAAGTCTATATGGGTAATTCATTGAATGACTGCTAGCGCTACGAGTAGAAAAAAAAATTAGATCATCCTTCTTTCAACTATGTGCTCCTCGAGCACCAGAGTCATATCAATCTCACTACACTTCAACTCCTTTTGCTTTAAATTCTTTATATTTAGAAAAAATTTTGTATACATCAATTTATATATTTGTGCTTCTACACAGAGTATATTATTTGAATATGGAATTTTCATATTATTTCGGTTCTCCTAATTCCTAAGTCATATCCACTTTTCGTGTCACACTCTTCTCATACCTTATTCCTAATTCTCATTAGTCTCTCCTTATCACCATTTTATCCCATTTCCAAACCTATATTTTCTTTCCTTACCTTAAATAACCTTTTTTCAACACACGACACATAAAAATCCCTCAAATTCTTGTTGTATTAAAGGCAAAGGCTGCCCCTCCCCCTACCCTGCCTCACCCAATAATCCTCCCACTTTCACCTAGTAAATATCCAAGAATCAAGCCATACATTCCCAAGCACGTTATGAGAAAATCATTCTAAATTGTTCGAGAATCTAATTCCAAGCACCTCCTAGGTATCAAAATCGTCCATCCAAGTGTCCTAGTTCAATTTCACTTAGTCGAATTTTAGTTTAGTATAACTTTACTCATTTCTTGTTGATATTGCCAATGCAATATTATTTAACTAATTCGTAATATTAATAAGAAAAATCATCTGCTCCACTTCTTTTTATTTTACATTATTTGTATTGGTATCAGAGCTAGTTTGCATAAGAATCCCTGAGAGAGAAGCAACATGAGTGAAGTGAGAGTAACAGAGAGGAGAGAGGAGGTGAGCCTGCACAATTCTCTTTTAGAGAGAAACAAAATTATGAAGAGAAAGCTTCATGCGAAGAAGCAACAAAGAGAGATTTTTTTCTTAAGAAGGAGGTCGAGATTTAAAAAAAAATAATTGAAATGCGTCCAGAGTAATGCACCTAAATAGTATAATTTGTGTTATTAATGCACTCTAGAGGTTCACGAGGTGTGTTATAACATAGCCCATCAATAATTGACATAATGATATTTTTTGAGATAATCCAACTTGATTCTCAAAAGAAAATGGAAGACAACCTGTTTGTAACAACACAAGTTAATGAAGAAGAGATAGAGACAAGCATAAAGAGAAATACAGAAAAAATATAAAGGTAGATGCAAATACGAAATCCCACAAAGAGAAAACAAAGAAAAATGTAGAGTGAAAGAAGGAAGCCCAACAACGGAAAGCTCTCATTACAGACTGCAAGGAATAAAACCAATGTGGTTTTGAAAATTTTTGTACACTTACTGTTGATTTACAATGTGCAGGTAAACGAAACGATTATGAATAAGAGTTAAAGTTCCTTGAAACATGGCTTGCAACACCATGTATAGATTAGGTCTACACAGAAGCTATAGATATGAATGTTTAAGACCTCATCCATGATGAGCACATCAATGAAATTTTTAGGTATTGGATTTTTGAAGAGATCAAATTTTATTTTCATCTTATGTTCAAGCATGCTCATGATGAAAATCACACTACATGACACAATATGTGGCAAAAACCCACATACAATTATTTTTTTGAAGAGGTCCAGGACATGTTTAGAAAACATGGAAAAATGGAAGACCTGCACCAAAAAATGAAGAAATTGAAATTTGAAGCTTACAACAAGAAGAAAAAGTTGAAACAATTTAGAGGCTATCGGATCGGGAATAAGAGAAGAAGAAAATTAAATGTAGTTGAAGTCAATTTTTAAAATTGTAAGCCTAGATGAGATATAAACCAACAAACATGTTAATTAAATTTTCATGTGATCGTAATTAATGGGGAGTGTTGGAGAATCTAATTCCAACCACCCGTTAGGTGTCAAACCAATCCATCCAAGTGTCCTAGTTCAGATTCACTTAGTCTGTTTTAGTTCAGTATCACTTCATTCGTTTATTGTTTATGTCACAATGTATTCTATTTAATTAATTTGTAATATTGAGAAGAGCAATCCTTTTCTCCACTTCTTTTCATTTTTTAATTTTTTGTCATAAACATGGAGTGTTAGGAAATAGTGCGTTATGAAGCCCTAGTTAGGTGAGATCAAAGCTGATTTTTCTTATCAATGTGGGCAATCTGAAACTTGACAAGGAATTCCAAACATAGGCATTTTTACTCACACCAAGTATGCTAGCTATATGCAGGAAGTCAATGTCTACTGTTATACCAAGATTCCTCTCGAGCGCATCTTGACAGATTATCACATAAACTAGTAGTAGAGAATTTACAAGCTTGTTGAATTTGACGACAACCTAGAAGTTATGGATCAAAATTTTGATAAGCTCCTCAATATGTGTAATCATAACTCTTTTTCAAGGAATTATCTAGAGAACAAGCAAGAACGATATGGGTAATAATCAACATGTATCCTTATAACCACTTTAGTGAGTTTTCTATGTATGTGCTTTATCATTCCACTCTTAGTCCGAGTTTGTTTACTTATCCTATTCTTTGTTATTTTTTTCTAATTGATGCTCTCATCAAACAAAATCTTCACCACCTAAATATATTAACATTTAGTCGCTAGTGAGGCCTTCCTCAAAATTGACAAGAGCAAGGAAGTCTTAGAATGTATGTAACATTTTGACAATGGTAATACAAAGTGTCTAATTTAAAAAATATATATATTGATGTGAATTTAACAATACATTAATAAAATATCATTTTACTACAGAAACTATAATCCATAAATAAAATATTTCAATGTCCTTTTATATTCAAACACCAACTATGTATATATTATATATGGTTAAAATAAAACTATCTATATATTATACAAAAGTAATTGAAAAAATAATATTATTCTTAAAACATTTCTAAGTCTTATTATTCCACATTTTGACCTTTTTAAGGTATATTTTCTATCGATTTTGTTTGAAATCCAATAAAAAATTATTTCAATTACAATTTTAAGCTATGTAATATACATAATCCAAGTTTCTAAGGGTATTTTCAAGATGTTGAATCCATTCAAGTGTATTAAAAATGCAATTTAAAGAATGAAAAATTACACATGGTGTGTCTGTATCTGTGTATATGCGTAGAACCAATATGCATTTATCTTAACCATGGATCTATCAAGTATAGAATGAGATAAAATCTCTCAAGATGCAAACATTTCTTCAAGTTTTATAGTCTAAAAATTTCTCTACCTCAAGGGATTTGTTTCATCTTTGTGGTCGCTAGATATATGGTTAATATGGATATATATTTGTAGTAGGCCAACTCTCTTTTTTTTTCACATCACTAAGAATCAATCTCCCTCTCAGCTTGAATTCAAGATTGGTACCATGCCTCCCTATTAGTCTGAAGTGCAGAGTGAGGTTAGTGGTACAAGGCCTTCGTCTCAAGCTGAAGGAAACGGTGAGGTTTCTCGTATGAAGCTAACCGATAATTATAAGTTGCTCTACCTAGACATCTCTCTTTTTTTTTTTTAAGGAAATAAATTAGCCTCCTTTTCAGCCCAAAGGAAAGAGTCTAGTACCAATCTTCCCTCTTAGGCTAAAAGAAAGAGTGAGGTTATTAATACTGGGCTAGCACCTCGCCTCCTCGTCCCCTTTTTTTCCAACGAAATAAATTGACATCCCTCTCAATGAAAATGAAGGAGTTAGGGTTTTGGTATGATGCCTCACTCTGAGCTCAAAGGCAAGGCAAGTGTGAGGTTGTTGGTATGAATCCTTCCTCTCGACTCAAAGGAAAAAGAGAAGTTGCTAATACTAGGTCAGCCCATAGTTATAGGTTGTTGATAATGGGTCAATCAATAATATATACTCACTTAAGAGCACAAAATAGTTACTATATTCCATAAGATAAATATGTGAAATTACAAGGCTTGAACCTGATGAAGAGGATCATAACAAATTTTCTTTAAGTTCGATGTCCTCTTAATTTTGTTTTTTTTTAATTATTGAACATTTTCTTTTATTTAACATTGCAAAAATTTATTTTTCTTAATGTTTTACTTTACGAATAAATAAATATTCAGAATTTAAAAAATAACTCATACAAAATCATCTAGCGTTAAGTATTTATAAACATATCTTAAAATGAAATGTGATTTAGAAAATTTTGAGCCCACTAGACTTTGTATTGATGTTCAATAGTTGCACTATTAAAACGCTCCTTACTATACCTTATTAATTCAAATGACCTTTAAAAAAAATTATTTATATAATAATAAATAATATTATGCATTATTAAATTATTTTTTATTTTAAATTGTAAATATTATTTTTTGAAATTACATATTTTTATTTTTACTTTTAATTGTCATTTTTAATAACTATTTTCAATGTTAATACAAAAAAAATTCATATTAATCTTTTTAATTTTGTTTTTCAAACTTTTCATACAATACGAAAACTATACAAACTTTGAAAATAATATTGATAACCATGTGAAAACAATAATAACCTTTTTTAATTTTGATTTAGGAGAAATTTGTAAATAAGGGATAATACTTTGCTTATTACGATGATCTTCAAAATTTGTTCGGGCTTTAGATTCCATAAAATATTTTAGAATATTTTTAATAACAGTTATAAATAAGAAATTGAGATTTACCTTAAAAATAGTTATGTTTTTTTTACCTTTTTAATTAAATTGATTAATTAAATGGAAAGTCTTATGAATAATTGTCTAATGAAATGTGTTTTGAATTTCTAGATAAGTAGCATTGATAAAAACATAATATTGTAACAAAACCTATTTACAAATTAAAAATCTCCACTATAAAATAAAAGTGAATCTTCATGATTAAAAATATTATTACATATTCCTTAAAATATATATATTTGACTTATATATTAATTATTTTTATAATAATAAGAGAAAAATTAATTAATTAATTTTTTATAATTTATTTTAATTTTAAAAATATAAAATCTAAAAATAATATAAAATAATACTTAATCATTAATCAATATCTATAACATTCATCAAATATAATTACACTAATATATTATACAAAAATATCCTCTTTTATATTACTCAAAATTACATTGTTAACTAAATATAAATATAAACTTTATAAATCTAAGACACCATAATCTAGACCTAGTAGCGACTTAGTGTATCATAATTAAGTCAAGACCCAAAAGTGTTCCATTTTGCATATCCTTAGGACTCAAATATGGCATATAACAATGTCTACGTTAAACAATATTATTAATTTTTTATTTTTCATTTTTTTAATTTTATATTTTCATTTAATATTAACATAATTCTATAGGGTTATGCCCATGATATAATGTTCCATTATGAAGTGAAATGTGGTTTAACGGTAAATTTCGCTGGGTGAAACCCACGAGATGGAGGTTCAAATCTCATTGAGTATATGGCTATGGGGTCTCGGCTCCGTTAATTGTTATTGTGTGACTTGCACGTTGTTGCACCTAGCCTAGGTTTATAGTGGCAGCAAAAAAAAAAAAATGTTTTTTATTTTTTCAATTTTATAATTATTTTGCTTGTGGGTTTTTAGAAAAGACAATGATGGGTGTCCTCTTAAGACTGTTTTAAATGTGAAAGTTACCCATTCAAATCATATCCTGTTAAGTGTTGATATAAAAACCAAATATAATATTTAAAAGCCCCTTCTAATCTAATTTCATTTACTATTAGTTAATTTATATATGATTATACTAATTATGTTGATAAAAAAAGACATTGTATATTAAAAATAAATGTGAAGTCCTAAAAACAAACCTAATATATATTAAAAGATTAATTTCATATCAACAACATAAAATTAAATAAAAGCATAAAAAATAACTACATATAAAATCATTTTAAAAAAATTTGAGTTATATATCTATATATATAGGTATTAAAATAAGTATTTTAATATTAAGAAAATAATACATAATTAATTTTTAAAAATTATATATTGAAATATTTAATTCTTTTCACATGAAATAAATTTAAATTTAAAATAAAATAAAATGATTAATATTATAATTATTTTGGACTATGTTTTTATATAAATTTGAGTTTTGAATAAAAAATGATTGAGTTTTTTTTTGATAGGTTCTCAATGTAAAATTAATATATATTAAATATGATAATGAAAATATAATCTTAACCAACTTACCAATATATATATATATATATATATATATATATATATATATTACACTACCATTGTATAAAATATCATAACCATGGGCGGCTTTGGATCTTCGTTAGTTAGGTTGCCGAATGGGAGGTGATAAAATATCATAACCATGGGGGGCTTTGGATCTTCGTTTGTTAGGTTGCGGAATGAGAGGTGTTGATTGGTGATATTTCCACTTTCACAGGTTGACCGTGGATTACTTTTTACCGAGGCAATTATATGACTCTTCTACGGTATCTTATCTGTTTAATTATTTGATTCCAAAGGTTGCTTTCTTGCACCTAATCATCGTTTTTGTTTTTAAAATCTTGCTGTTTACCAATCATAGCATTGCTAATCATATTTCAACATTAGTATTTGGCGACGAAAGCCGATATCCTTTCGATTTGATGATTATGAGATCGAATGTACTCGCAGTTCCTTATCACTGGACAAAGATTTAATAATTGCTTCTATATATACTGAACAACCCTGCCATGGAGGATGGTCGATGCCAGTACCACGTGTGTCTCTTTCGACCAGTGGAGATTATGGTCTGTGAAATTATAGGGTTTAGGGTTTCAATAAGGGCTAGGTCTCCTTGCTATTCAAAAGAAGGGCTCAACCACGAGACCTGGACTGCAAAGGAGGATATGATTCTTTCCGACTACATTCGAATTCATGGCGATGGTGGATGGACAAATCTGCCCCAAAAAGCAGGTGAATCTCATCAAATCTCTATTAATGCAGAAGTAGATTTGTAATGAGAGGCTAAATAAGTTGACAGATTTTGTTTTCTAGCTCTTAAGCGGAGTGGAAAGAGTTGTAGATTACGCTAGCTGAACTATCTTCTTCTTGATATCAAACTCGGAAACATTTCCACCGATGAGGAGAAGCTTATTATACGGTTGCATCGCCTCCTTGGCAATAGGTATGCGAAAAAAGACCGACCATCATTTATTTATTCATTCGATTACCCTCTCGGGGTGTCGAGAAATTTTGAACCTTTTTGCAAAGTGTGACGCACGTTACGATTCTATCAGGACGACTGCCTGGGCGAACAGACAACGAAATCAAGAACCCCTGGAATACTCATCTTGGCAAAAAGCTGTCGCAAATAAACCAATATTCGACTACAGAAAAACTCAAGATAAGGTCAAAATCTCCTCATCTCGTTCAAAAGGAGGGTATAAACCCTACCTATCTCAAGATAAGGTCAAAATCTCCTCCTCTCCTTCAAAAGGAAGGTATAAATCCTACCTGCTCCATGTCGACCATAGTGGAGTGCGGGAGATCCTCACATTCCGAACTTTTGGGAGCAGATACACCTAATTTAACAGAGAGTTTGTTTGATTTGAAGTATCTGTCGTCTCCAGACTATAATCTTATCTCTTCTACATCCGGGATTTGCACAGGCTTTGGACTAGAAGAGTTCTACCATTGGCTGCGGAGGCGATTCAGTTTGAAGTCACATTTTCCGAAGAAAGGATTATGGAGCGCATTAACAGTTTTACCTTCGCCAATGATCAAGGAATGTCAGATTTCGATTGTAGGCGAAAAGACCACGATGGGATTGATGAACTCGATTATATACAGAATCAAGTCCATAATCACTGAACTCGCTACTGTTGGAATCCAAAGTGGTGTGAGAGGTCACTACAAAGTGGTGAAGTGGTGTGAGAGGAAAGAAATACATTCTAGATTTTTAATTGAAGAAATCGTGATTAAAACAGTTTTTTTTAGGTATACATAATTTTGTTCAGGATAGTTTTGTTAGTGATTTTGTTCAGGATTAGAATAGGAAACTTGTAGGGACCCAATCTCTCACCTAACCATTAGATCACATCTTTGGAAATAATTTTAATTTTAAGAACAGTTGACAGGGTAGATAATCTCTCATAGCAAAAGGTAATGAATATATATTTTAATTTGCATATACTGTAATAAGCTCTATTACCATTGATGTTGAATTTCAATTTCTATGAATACGGTGCAAGTTGAGTTTTCAGTGTTGTGTGTCAATACAGTGCGAGTATTGATGATTTTATGATGTCATATTTCAATTCACTGACTCGTTTATTTGTTATCAGCGAATATTTTCTTTCTGAATTGGGTGATTGAGGTATGTGTTTCCCAAAGCTGATTGTTTTGAAGTTATCCATTTGTATTTTGGTTGCTCTCTTTCCAGATTTTGGATACGTTCTTCTGAAAAATTTTGTGTAGGTATTTTTTTTTCTTTAAAGAAAAAGTACTAGATTTATATTTGAAAAAATGTCCAGTATATATATCAAAATTTATGGTTTTATACCTTTCTCAGGTTTATCAAAATGCTATCCATAAAAGACTGAAATCCATGTGATCAATATAGGGCTAATACATTACAGTATTCTTACAATTTCGAAAAAAAAAAAAAACCTCAAACATCTAGAATTATGGAAAGGAGATCATACTCTCATTTCTAATAATATTATCTTCTACTTACTTTATTTCATAACCCCAACAACACTATTTAATCTTTATTTAAAGGATATGATGGTTTTCTTTTCTTTTGCATCCTATACTATGCCATGCTATGAAGTATCTTTTACTGACTTGTATATTAATGCAACAGGGATGCTCAGAAGTGTTTTGATTGGGGTTTGTTTTTTCCACCCGTAATGTTGTTTGTCTTATACATCTCTGACTCCTCCCACGGAGGATTCTTGATTGTATTTGGGTATCTGTTTCTTTCATACTGTCTTGACAGCAGTGAATGTCATCTTGATCATGTACTGTTATATTATCACCTAATATATACAGCGTTTTTTTCCTCTGAAAAAAAAAATGTTGGCCACTATCTTAGCGTTCATACTCTCATTTCTAATAAGATTATCTTCTAGTTACTTGTATTTCATAACTCCAACTACACTATTTAATTTTTTTTTTTTAAATGTGTTGGCGACTATGTTGAAGAGTGATACCGGCGAGCAATTTAATAATCCCAATCTAGCCTCAAAAGTAGGGGATCATAGTTACTGTGCCCCAATATTCTCTCAATAAGGGATTTTGAGTTACCATAAATATGTAAACTATTTCCCTGTTTCCTTTTACCAAACCATAATAGACCTTATTGTTGGAACACCTAATCCTACATGGGTAGGTGTGGAATACAAAAAGTCACAATGGAGTCCAAGTGACATTGGAATATGAAACCAAGAGTCACACCATTGTACTATAAATGTACATCTTTGTATAATGGAAAATAAGAAAGCCTCACGCTTATCTTTCATTGTGTGTTGTTTCTCTTGTGTGTGTGTTTATATATCATACACCATGTGTGTGCTTCAACATAGCAGTATGAGCTTGGAAGATTCATGCTGCTCTGTTTGAGTAGATACATTGTGTTTATGGCCTATGCTTATACGCAAAAATTATTGGTTGTGGTTTTAGGCACTCAAGTGCATATGTGGTCTTTTAACAAGGAATGACATTAGGTGATTTTACGGCATTTGTTTTGAAGAAGTAGTAATGATAACTTTTTGTCTGAAGGTTTATTTTTTCTGCAATCTCTGCATTTTAAATTCCGCATTTAAAGAGCTGCTGGAATTTGTTTAAATTGGGATTTCTGAAGAAGTCTATGAGTTTTTAGTGGAAAAGCTTTCTGAGCATTTTTAAATTCTGCATTTTTGAGCTGCTGAGAGGGTTTTTGAAGATAAATTATGAGTTTTTATACTGCTGGAAATATTCTTCTTCTGCTGGGCTATTAGAAAAATCTCTGGATTTTATTGGCAAGTTCTACAAATTGCTTGTGTTTCAATGCTGGAAATTTTCACTGTTCTGCAATTTCTGCAAGCTTTACTCCTCTCTGCTGTTATATAAAAATAAAAAATTAAAAAAATTAAAAAAAAAAAACCTGCAACTATCCGCTCCCTAAACTCTGCAATCAATCCTCAATCGATTCCCTACGTTCATACATATCACTCCCTCTCGGCCGCTCCAAACTTCCACTTGCAAAATCCAATACGCGCCTCCCACTCTTCCCGCGCTCTCTACCTGTCCGCCTTGCAATTACTCCTCTTCAACGCTCCCACTGTCGGCCCTGCTCTTCCCTGCGCCTCCACACAGTTCTGCACTTCCCAATCGACCACTCTGCGGCTCTGCGGCTCCCTTTGAATCGACCACTCAATCCGCTGCCCTGTCAACGCTCTCCCTTACGTTCATACACTACCTCACCACGGTCCCCGCCCAATACGCACTCTGCGTTAAATTAAAAAAAAATCAATCCCATCCCAATAAAATACGCCCCCCCTTCCATAGCCTTACGGCCCCCCCTCTCTTCTCACAATTCGTTTTTAATTTTAATACCACTCCATTTTTTAAATTCTTTTTTATATTTTTTAATACACCCCTCATTCATTAATACGTTCTCCTTTTTAATAATCGCTCCACCTTTTCATATATTACTTCTCCCTATTAATAAATTTCATTCTTTTAAATTAACTCCCTTCCCATTCCATTTTTTATTTACTAAACCCCCCATTAAAATTTCCCTTCCCTTTTAATTCCCCCATTTTTCTTATTTTTTTAATTAATTTTTAATAATATTTTTTTTAATTAAAAAAAAAATAAAAAAAAAAAAAACAGCAGAGAGAGAGGAGAGAGAGAAATTTGAACAGCAGAAAAAGAGGAATGATATGTGAGCAGAATTGAAGAAATGACATGGACTATACATATAGAAGAAGAAAGTGAAATTTGACATTGTGAGATTTTTGATATGAGGGTGATTTTTTGAAAATTTTACATGAGAAGACAAGTTTGCCATCATTGCAAACCAATTCTTTGAAGAAATTTCAGCTGCCTTAAAGGCCCTTTGCACTAGTATTTTCAGCTACACATTTACACATATTTTGCAGAGATATTGACATTGTATTGATATTGCTTCTTCATTCATAATCAGTGTTTGAGTTGTTGGATTATTGATTGCCCTCCATCATTTGAGGAGCACATTTTGTACTTTGAGAATTTCTGGAGTCATTTGTATTTGTTTGAAAGAAATCACATTGTAAACGGGTGCATTTTCGGTTGTAGCCGACACCCTTTCATTTGTTTTGAGCCTAAGTTGTTGAAAATGGCCAAAATCAATGAGGCATTAGTGTTGTTGAATGACCTCATTCATTCCAATATTGATGACATGATAAAAATGAGCAAGGATGCTCTTTGTAACATTCAAAGTTGTTTCTTGTGTACGCGAGAGAAGATTGAGTTTTCTTTAGTTTGGAATCTACAAAATAAACAAGACAAACTTCAGCAAAAGAGTCACCATTCTGAACTTGTTTCTGTTCAGAAGATTGTGAAGGACTCTCATCAGAAGAAAGAAGATAAAGTTGCAGATGATTCACATTCAGTTCCTTGCACTAGAGCAGATTTTCATGCAGATGTAGTAGCTCAACCTGCACTTCTCAAGCCCATCATCAGACCTTGGGAAGAGCTTGTCCACAACAAGCACAGAACTGGTCTTGGATATGACAAGGATGTGTCCTTTCATATTCTAGACTACACCAAGCCCATCAGATTTCAGAGTGCCGGATTCATGTATGACAGTTCACCTGCAGCTGTTCCAGATCCTGTTCCACTTCCACAACAGATTGAGAAATGCCAACACTGTGATCGAGTTGGCCATATGAAAGATCAATGTTTTGATCTTCATCCATGCAAGCACTGTGGTCGGCACACTCATTCTTCAGACAGATGCTTCAGACACAAGCCTCCTGCAAGAACCAAGATTCATCTTGGATGGATCGCTTCTTGTGATGGGCATCCGGCGGCCCGAGAAGATGTTTACGACATGTTAGAACTTTGTTCACGGATGACACAGGAAGAGAGCGGTTGAGTTTCGCCATCAGCCTTCACCTTGTTACGTGGGTGAGAAAATGGTATTGTAACAGCCCGGCAATGAGATCAAAGTGAGCCAGAGCCTGATCTCTTCTCATTCCCGGATTCGAGAGTTGTGCTTGAAGTTCAAGCGAGCACGAGCCACAATTCGTCATTCGGATTCGGGAATGTAGCCGAGAGACAGTGTCAGCAGGCATGCCTTCGGTTGGTGGATAACCTAAAACCATCATCTTTGGTTGGTGGAACAGCCTAAAGTCACCACAGCGGAGACATCTCCCTGCAACGACCTTGACTTAACGACCTTGACTTCTTTGACATTGGTTGAGTTCCAGGAAATGCTACAAGCATTCCAGAGTTGTTGGTAACCCTAAAACCATCACAGGTCGTAGACCTCCCTTCTTTTAGGTCGAAGGTCTCCCTTTTATATGAGGGACAATTCCTCTAGCAGAAGCCTTCAGCTTCTTGCCAGTTTTGGAAGAGTTCCGGGAACTGCAACATGTATTGCGTTCCAGTGTTTGTGGTCATCCTAAAACCACCTCTTTTTTCCAACATTTCATAGAGTTGATTCAGCCCAAGTGCTGCCATGTATACTTTGCATATTTGTATTACAACTCTTTTCTTGGACTCACACATACCCCTTCGGATTAAGGGGGGATGTTGGAACACCTAATCCTACATGGGTAGGTGTGGAATGCGGAAAGTCACAATGGAGTCCAAGTGACCTTGGAATGTGAAACCAAGAGTCACACCATTGTACTGTAAATGTACATCTTTGTATAATGGAAACTAAGTGAGCTACATGCTTAT
Organism: Pinus albicaulis; assembly: GCA_034641835.2. Lineage (NCBI taxonomy): Eukaryota > Viridiplantae > Streptophyta > Pinopsida > Pinales > Pinaceae > Pinus > Pinus albicaulis. The sequence continues at coordinate 1,096,945,204 of CM076581.1, forward strand.
CTTTCATTGTGTGTTGTTTCTCTTGTGTGTGTGTGTTCATCTTCATACACCATGTGTGTGCTTCAACATGGTGCTTAACACTTATAGCTAGTTTCTTTCCCGAGTTTTAATATCTCATAGATAATCTAGATAGAGAACAAAGTCTAGTATGTAAATTTTTGATAGAAGCATTAAAACCTGACCAAATTCTGATAATTTTTACCAATACATCTTCAAATATGCAGAGTTTCCGTGCTTTCCATACTTCCCAGAACATGTATAAAGAAAACGGCTTGTACTTTCCCTGCTTCCCAGAACAAGTATAAAGTAAACGCCTTGTATTGTCCCCCTCGACGCCCATGCTGTATTGTCCCTGCTTCCCAGAATATGTGAATGAGATACGATTACAAACTGATTGCTTTGAGGTAGAGATTTGTTGATATTTTGACTCTGTAATTGCGACATGCTCTGAATGATTGTTTTCCATTAATATCTTATCTATGGGATTGAGACATGTTTCCAGAAATTGAATGTGAGTGGAAGAGAATTCTTTTAATTTTAAGTGTAATTTGGCTCTCGCTTTCTTCGGACTGTGCTCAGATAGTGAAGTGTGTAATTGGGATAATAATTCGCCATTGGATTGTGATTCTTGTGGTCGTGTTATTTTGTAACAAGTAGCTCTTATTGTCTTACAGATATAAATATCCGTATTGAAGTAAATGGAATGATGATAACGGGATGTTCGTGAAGCAGCGAATTCTGTGAGCACAAATATATTACGTTTGGTGATGCATGTGATTGTCCCATCTTTGTAAGATGTTTAGATATAGCTGTAAGTAAAATTATAATAACATTGGCATGTTTGGATTGACCCATAAAATTTATTGTCATAACTTATATATATATCTATATAAAAAGTTTATTGAGATAGGAAAGATAATAATAAATTTTATAGATTTGAAATAAATTTAATTTAGTAATCATAATTTAATAAGAGGTATTTATGGGTATGTTATTTTTTATTTTCATATATGAATTATATGATTTTAGTTTATTTAGCTGAAATAAAAATGAAATTATTGGAAACAAAAAGATTTTTTATTAACAATATATTTATTAAAAAAATAATATTATTAGAAATTTTTTAATAAAGCAATTTATTTCAACTTTTTTTTAATAAAGGTTTTATATTTTCTTTTAATTATTTCTTAATAAAATTTTATTTTTCAAATATCCTAAAATTTAATATAAAAATATTAATTTTTTTACTTTTAAATTAATAAACAAAATTGCATCTTACTTTTTTCAATTTCTCTCAAAATCGTCTTAAAAGTTCGAATAATGTATCTTCATAAAATAATTATACAATTTTTAATTAAAATTCAATATTCTAAAATATTTAGACTAAATTTTATATATTAAAAAAATATATATGATGATGATGATGATTAACGTCCACTAAGACCAATGTAGCCTATTAGACATCAAGAAAGGAAAAAGAATCTAAGTTTGATTCTTCAAAATCTTGTTTCTATGATCAAAGAGAATAGAAATAAGTGCTCCAAGATCGCTATAGGTGGGGTGGCTTAATAGGTCAAGAAGATTGGAAGTGTGGCATATGTTACGGAATTGAAAGTGGATGTGAGTAAGAGTCTAGTAGTCTCAGAGGAAGTTCTTTTCATCTTCCGCCTGCTTAGTATCACAAATCTTACATATTCTATCGTTTCAGGGTGTCTTGGAAATAAACCACTACCTGGTCTCACTCCAAATCTCATGAGAATTTGTTCGTATCCTAGTGATGCTCATTTTTTTCTTAGTGTTGGTCAACACAAAGAGATAATTTTGATTTTCAAAGGTGGGGTTTATCACCTCCTTACAGTATCTTAGCCTCCTGTTACCATCCAATTCTTGATCCTCCCACATTTTGTCCTTAAACTTGGAGGTAATAGTATTTTTGACACTATATTTATTTCCCATACTGAGCTCCACCTTAATTCCCCAATGGTTGAGCCAAGGTTGGGAATACTTATGCCACCCATGCTTGAGGCGATGGTCGGGGTTTTGACTACAGTCAGAAGAAATTTTTGGGAGCCTTTGGATTTCATACTATACAGATTATTGTTATACATTTGATATCTAAACATAGTTGTACTTTCAATAGGGGGCAAGCCAGATTCGATCAAGTGGATAGGATAAGGAGTATTTCCTTTGATCTTTCGTTCTGAGGTTATGAGACTCTTTTGAGTCATCTATATATTCATCCATCACTCTATGGAAAAATTAAAACACCAAACTTCACATCCTATATGAAAACAAGGGCGGTGAGAGTCTCAAAGAGGAATCTCTTTTTACTCCAAATGTAAAGATCTACTGCCTTACAATTTTTTCATGCTCATAATAAGCTTTCCAACCTCCAATTAACATTTTCTCGATGCTATAATTCTATCTAAGTTGATGAGGGAAGTCAATGCCCAAATATTTATAAGAAGAAACTTGCTCTAAGTATTCGTTATTATACACGAAACTAACATTGGTGATAATTTTGGATTTAATGATCATGACTTTAGTCTTGTCGGTATTAACTGTCATACCCATCTTGGAGCAGTAGAAATTAAGAGTCTGAAGTTTCATGTCAAGGTCATCATGGATTTTTTGCAAGAAGAATGATATCATAGGCATAGAGGAGAAGATTAATGAGAAAAACAACAAGCTCAGTTCCCTGGCATCCCACTGTTTCCAGACACTCCTCTAGCTTATCATGTATATTCCAAAATGGGTAGGGGATAGGGGAGACCCATGCTTAACTCTGATATTTCATTTAATGTCTTTAGACCACCCCTCGTGGGTCTTAAGCGTGGTAATAACATTCTCGTAGATATGGATCAAACCAATCCTTAGCTCAACAGGGAACATTGTCTCCTTATGTCTCTCGCAAAGTTGATGTCGAGGAACAATGTCGTAATCTTTTTGAAATTCCATAAAAAAACAGAAGAGATCATGTTTACTATTACCAAATTCTTCCACAATGATTTTGAGAGTGACAATATGGTCAATAGTCTAGCGATGTCTCCTAAAACCAGCTTGACCTTTAACTCTTTTTCCCTAGCATTGAAGCCAAAGGCTAAGCTTCCTTTCCATAATCAGCCCTTAAATATTGACCATGATGTGTCTAATCATAATGGTCCTGTAGTTATATGGAAAATGTTTTCCACCACTTTTAAAGATATGCACAATAAGCCTTTGGATCCAAAGTTGAGGGAAAACATACATTACAACCAAATTGAGAAGCTTGTGGAGATGAGGAAAGCGGATATGTCTTCCCATTTTAAGGATCTCATCTTGGTATCCTTCAATATCTTTAGCTTTCCCATTAGAGAGCTTATTAATACCAGACTCAACGTTATCTAAAAATCCGAAAATAATATGTTATCCTTAATTGAAGTGATTAAGGTGGTTCCCATAGTGTTAGGAGATTCATACAAATTCTTAAGATAGTTGTCCAATTTTCTAAGGGGAACGAATGATTATCTTTGGTTTTACGAACAAGCACATTCAGCCAAAAAATTTTGGGTATGACTTTAGAAAGGTGGAGAAGATAGTCTTGTCTTCGGTTAATAGATGAACTTTTCTTCCTCTTGATGATATTTTTGTATATATTAATATTTCGGAGCTTAATAAATTCATTAGGAGCGCCTCTCATAACTTTCCTGGAAATTTTATAATATTTTTCATACCATGAATTGGAAGTTATATTAGTATTCCTAAACAAAGTCTCATTAGAGAATTTTCTAACGGTATTGGAATGGATACTACTGAAATGGTGATAAATTTGATCAATGTTATTATTATAGGTCATGGAGCCTAAATCCCTTTCTAAATCCCCTTAAGAAGAGGTTGGATTTACCCCTATCTAAGTGAATTTGCCTTTTGATTTCATTGGTATCCTGCATGTGAGTGGTATGAATAGAAATATTGAGGGATAAAGATAGAGGTTTGTGATTAGAGTCAAGCTCGAATCCTTTAGGTAGCTCAAAGTTTGTAATAGACTTGAGGTCAAGAGTGTAAAAAAACAATTAAAATTAAAAAAAAATTCAAATATGCCAAATGTGTAATTATTTTTCCATTTAACATGAAATTAATATATGACATTTTAAAAAAATATTAATTATATATATATTTTTTTACTTAAAAATCGAAAATGTCATATATTAAATTCACATTAAATGGAAGAATAGTTATACATCTAACATTTTTAAAAAAAATTGTAAATTTCAAAATATATATATATATATATATATATATATATATATATATATATATTATTTAACATAAGCTAATAAATTATATATATGTTTTGAGTTTAATTTAAATTAGAAGAATTTATTATTATCTTTTAAACATTATTTAATTCTCAAATTTACACTAACGTGAGGAATACAATTATTTAAATTGGTTATAATAAAAAAATATATATTAAAATATTTTTTTACAATTATTTAAAAGGGCTATAATAACAAAAAAAAATATTAAAACCGTTTTTTTTCTCTTTTCAAAATAAAATGAAATTAAAATATATTTTTGCAATTAAAAAAAAATCAAATGAAAAAACAATAAACTTAGTTCACTGAAAATTAAAAAGATAATGTCTTATTTTATAGTTTTATTTTCAATTGATATCAAATAAAAGGTTATGTACCTTTTCTATAGATTTAAAAAAAAAAATGATTTATTTTTTGTTTTTAAAATAAAAATGTAAAAACTATAAAAACAATGTATTTATAGTTTTATTATAAAAAATAACAATCTAAAAACTATAATTAAATATTCATAATGTAAATAGTATAATTAAATATTCATAATGTAAATAATTTATTTTAGATGAATTTTTTTTTTTACAATAATTTTAAATTCTTTTAAAATATCAATTTATATAAAAAAGACGATATCCCATTTTATATTTCCGTTACCAAAAATAAATCTGTGAAAACTGTAATTAAGTTCAAATAATAGAGGAAAGTATCCTGAGAATAAAGAGAAGGCCACCGTCGGTAGCAGTCGGTAGCAGTCGGAGTAGTCGGGCTTCCATCAAATTCAATAATACGTTTTGGTAACTATTGGTCGACTCAGTTGTGTCTTGGCTAGAAGAGTAGGCAACCCCAAAGCGGACGTCTCGGCTCTTGTTGAGGCATAAGTTAATTGCTATTGTGTGCAGCTTGCATGCTATTGCACCTAGCCTAGGTTTATAGTGGCAGCCAGTTGGATTTGAATCCGGGCCTTTCTGAGGCAACTCTCACTAGTTACCGATTACCCTAGATCTTAAAAAAAAAAAAAAAAAACCTATTGGCCAACCCCACCTACTCGGAGGTTGGACCCTACGTTTATTTGAAAACATTAAAAGTAGATAATAAATATGACCTCGAGTGTTGGCAGTGTTGGTGGCAGATAGGGAAATTGTTGGTTATGAGATAATTTGTCTATCAAATATTAAATATAAGTTAAAAATTGTTGGTGGCAAGGATAGAATTTAATAGGTAAATTGTTGGTTATAAGATGATTTGTTTATCAAATATTAAATATAGTTTAAAAAAATTTTGAAACATTAATTTTTTTTGGTTGAAGTTTTAGAAATGAATGGAAAAGTATTAAAACTTCAAATTTTTATTAGTGAATCTGTTTTGAAATTATAATGTTGATAAGTGGTCTTGCACGTTTCACGAACTTGTTTTGAAATTTCAACTTTGGTTGATGGTCCCTGCGGGCTTCATGAACCAAGTGAAATTTATAAAACTACAGAGTAAGTTTCGACATGTGGTCTTATTGGACAGTACGAAGAGGGAAATTGATTGCGACCACAACCACATTTAGAATTTGAGTAATTTTGCAGGGACTCGCGCCAAAATAATAATCAACTAACTGAGTAGTCTTTAGTGAAACTTTTTGAAGTATTTTATGATGGTTTTTTCTGTCGTAATTTCTCTAAAATCAGGTAGAAATTCATTGAAAAGAGAAGTTTGATTGCTAATCTTGCACAATCAAAATGCTATAGGTATTTTTGAGGGTGCTGAATCCATATATATAGAGTCAAAAACCCACTTTAAATAACAAAAACCAAGATTTTACCTCAATTTTTTTCACCAAATTCCGACACCTAAAACTCCAAAAAGTCAAAACCTCCAATAATTAAGAAAAAAACCACACCTATAACAAATAACAATCTAAATCAACTCCCACACAGAAAGATACAAAAAGGTAGAGCTTGATAATTCCATACACCTAAATTTCGTTTTTATTGCATGTGAAGCTTCCCATGCCATCTAATTACCCAAATTTCCTTCCAAACCATGTATAACCAAGAGGCCTTTGCCTTCATTACCTATGTTGTCAATCTCATATCCACGTAGAGCCATGTTAATCACAATAGAAGAATCAATTTATCATTTTTCAATCTGTTTGGGAATTCTCTGAAATTATGATATGTTTTGTAAGAATAGTAAGAAAATGTAAATCTATTTGTTGTGTTGTATAATTATAGGTTTAAAGTTTAACATAAACTATAAATTACATAGGATTAGCGCATGATTTTGAAATATAGTTTTTGCAAGATTATTGAAAACGTTTTGGTTCTATTTTAATCGGTATGGAAAGTTAGATATATGAAATTCACTGAGAATATGGTAAAAAAAAAAATGTGGTAAGTATACATATAAACCTAATATGAATAATTTTTTTAATATCAATTTTAAAACACTAAATTGGTAAAAAAAAAATAAAAAATTAACAATTCATTCACTAATTCAATAACAATAAAAAATTGACAAAACTTAATCTAACATTAACAAATACATTGTCCATTTACTTAAAACTACACCATAGAAACTAACAAATAGGTTTATCACTCTCACCTAATTCCATGAATGTTGACACATACACACTTAAGTGCTAACTATTTGTTATGCTATTTTATTTTTAAGAGACAAAAACATTTATTTCTTTTGAGGAAAAGATTACATGATGATCATGAATTAATTACGTCATGTTGAAATCAAATCGAATCATGGCAAGCACTGAAAAGTGGTTGAACAGAAAAACAATTAATGACAGTTACCTTTCCTTTGAGGATAAAAAGTAGATCGCGGTGAGGAAAAGGGGTTATGTTCGGTGACTAAGGAAGAGAAGAGAGTGATGATTTCTTGAGCTGGTAAAGACTAGTGGAAACACTCAGCATTTCTGTAAAAATTCCTGGAAAAGAAGACTGGACTTGGGGTCCCAAGGTCTCTTTCAGAATCTTTGTCAACCTACTCGTTCCCGAGGTCTCTTTCAGAATCTCTGTCAACCTACTCATTTCAGGTGTGGAGAACGCAGGGATTGAGGACGTAATTTCCTTGCTCATTGCAGGGAGGAAATCATCAGTAGAGTGAATGTGAGATAAGTAAAAATATTTATTTTAATTCCATTATGTATTCGGATTTGTTTGAAATACAAAAATGTTGTTATACAGAATTACTTTCGATATGGGTGTTGTGTCTTATATTATAGAAAGAATAATTTTACACTGTGCATGTCAAGTGTAAAACTATATCTATCTCTATTATATTATGTTCTGGACTTTCTGCGGAACTATTGAATATTTGTGGACTGTGTAACAAACTATATGAAAAAGTTGTAAATTATAGCCTGATTGTTAAAGTAGAAATACAAAAATATTAGAACCACAGTCTGGCCTATATAGAGATGGAACCCCACACACACACACACACACACACACACACACACACACACACATATATATATATATAATTTAAAGGTACAAATTTGGAAGAAACTGTTAGTTTTAGGGAGCTTCTGGCCATGACCTAGAAAATGTTACAGCGAAGATAGCAGAAAAGTCTCCTTTATACCTGATACAATAGATTGATTTCTGGAATGGAAAGAAACGCTTGTGAAGAAGAAACCCAGAAAATAACATATATTACCTACATATATCTACCACACAGAAACCCTTGCACTTTACTTCATTGAATGTAATAATATGTTAATAGCAGCGAACATATTATTTGGATTTGCAGGAAGGATCGGACCATAAACCTTGCTTATTCCTTGTTGAGTCGATTGATGCGTTAACCGCATAGTAGATATCAATGAGATTGATAGGCATGATGAGAGCCATTGGATCCAACTGATCAACGGGGGAGGATCATACTGTAGGCGGAGTGACATCTCATATCACAAAGGTTAGTGATTAAGAATGACTTCTCAAGTTAAATATTTTGTGATGCAAAGTGTTATGGCAGAGGCATAACGCAGGCCATCAGATCCAGCCGAGAACGAACGACGTAGATTGGAAGTGGCGATCACAAATCGCAATTTGTGAAGGTTAACTCTAAGGTCTATCGTAAGGGAATTTAAGAGATTTGTGATGTGAAGTCCAGGAAGCAATGTGTCGATGCGACACAACATCGCATTGCACAGAACTTAAGGTTTAGCTCTTAACGTTTTAAAGTTATATTGTGAGGATTACAAAGTGTGATTGTCCGTTGATTGGTCAGAGTTATGGTGGGACCCTTCGGTAAAGAACTCCCGCGTATTCACACTTTGGTTTGGATTTCTGTGTTGCATTGGATTTTTGTTTCACCTTCGTATATTATAAAAACTTCACTATTGATTGGCTCAATGTATGTAGGTGGCTAACTCCCAAATCTTAATCTTTTATATGAATAAAGGAAAATTTGTATTAAGACTTAAGAAATGTTGCATTTTCTAATGTTAAGTATACACATAGATATGGATCATATTTATGTCATCTAGAATTGCATAGAATTTTGTATGAGCTAAATTTTGTAAGTATCCATATGTAGAAGAAGTTTTATGTAAAATCCATAGAAAATCAGATAAATATGGTTGGTAATTATATGTGTTCGGATAGCTAGGTATAGCATGGTAATTTTTTTTTATTTTTATTTTAATCTGGTTATGGTTCACATTACAAGTGGTATCAGAGTAGTGTTCGTATGCTGGGACCCTAGGGGCCACCTAACATGACAAATCATGTGTAAATTATGCATAGAAGAGAAATAATATCGTATAAGACAATATGAGGAGGGGATCGACACATAAAACACCACAGAATGCAATGGAAACTACACCCCAAACCTAGCCGGAAATGAATCCTGAAATGTGGATTCAGCTAAGTGTGGATAAGCACCAACAGACTAGTAGACTGATGAAGGAACAACATCACCAAACTAGTATTCTACTAAGAATTGTGCAAAAGCTACAAGAAGAAATGATTAGGGTTAGGAGTGACAATGAGTGCTTAATGCAAGATAAATAAAGGATGCTCAATAGAATTTCTGACAAACATAATTAGGGGGTGATACAACCCATTCCCGATAAAGACATGCAGGAAGGAAACGAATGACAAGCAAGGGACCAAACCACTAACAGAATGGAAAGAAGCCATTCATAATGAAGTAACAAGAATATAAAATACAATGAGGCTGAATCTGGTAATGGGTCGGAACAACAAGAAATTAAGAAACAAAAATTGGAACTACAAGGCGAGTTCCAAAAAATTAAACCACCTACATTTGATGGAGAAGTGGAGGAGGTGGATGAAGCATGGTTGATTAATATGAACAAGTACTTTAAATTTTATGAGTACAGTAGAAATCTTAAAGACAGACGGACCATCTATCAGTTGAGAGAAAATCCACCATGTGGTGGGAGGAAGTCAAGAATGTCCGCAGCATTGAAGATAAAGACGTGACCTCGGATTCGTTCCAGCAACACTTTAAAGAAAAGTATCTAATAGAACACTTCTATGATGAAACTTCTAGAGAATTCCATGATTTGAAGTTGGGTGAGATGACGATGGATGAGTACATAACCAAGTTCACTTCCCTACTAAGATATGTTCCATATCTGAGGGATGAAAAGGCTAAGTTTTAGTGGTTCTTAAGCACTTTTCCAACCCACATGAAAGAACGAATTGAATTCATGAATACAAGGACCATGGACGAAGTGATTCGTAAAGCAAGAATGTGTTACCAACAGTCGAAGGCAAAAGTAGAACTGAGAAAAAATTAGCAGCCAAGGAAAGGGCAAAAGAGCAGCTCAAATTTCAAAAATACTAGGAATGGTAATTTTAAGAATTTTGCAAGGAATTCAGTGAGAAAATAGTTTGGAAGGAACCATCAAATAACCCAGTGGCCTAGAGAAGAAATGCCTACAAATAATTTCAGCAAACCTAAATAAGGACAACCCTAGAAACCACCTCTACAATGTTGGGGATGTGGCAAGGCTCACTATTATTGGAACTATCCACACTGAGGAAGGAACGAAACAATTTCTAATCTACAAGAAGCTTCTATAGTGGGATATGTAGCCCAAAATATACCCATAATTAAAGCAGCATTGGAAGATCGTCAGGCAGATTATCCGCCAACTATGATAGAGTTGGAAGGTAAGCTACTTTGGCAACCTGTTTCTATTTTGGTTGACCCAGGTGAAAGTTCAAGCTATGCAAACCCTAAAATAGTAGAATTATGTAAATTACAAAGTCATAAATTCAGAAATCCATGGCTGGTATAGCTAGCCATGGGAGCAAAGAGAAACGTTCGTGCCATTATTCCAAATAGTACACTCGAAATTGGAACACAACAATTAAATGTGGATCTCAATTTATTTTTTTTGGGATCCTACGATGTGCTACTGGGCATGGATTGGTTGGAGAAACACTGGATAATAGTATACTGTAAAGAAAATAACATATATTATAAAATTCAAGATGAGACTCATAAGGAGATGAAAGGAATCAAGAAACCCCTACAACTGCGTCCTATTACAGCCTCTTAGATGAATAAGTGTATTTGAAAAGGATGTCAGTTATATACCATTTAGGTGGGTTTTACTAATTTTAAGGAGAAGACTCCTATGATGGAGAACATACCTGTAGTGTAACATTTCAAGGACTTTTTCCCATAATATGTACCAGGTTTGCCTCCAAAAAGGGACATTGATTTAAATATTGAGTTGATTCTAGGAGCATCACCAATTTCAAGGGCACCCTACCGAATGAGTGTACTAGAGTTGACCGAATTGAAGATATATTTGCAAGAATGATTGTATAAGGAGTATATTCAACCAAGTTTGTCCCCTTAGGGAGCACCAATGTTTATTTGTAAAGAAGAAGGATGGAACTATGCGAATGTGCATGGACTATCGACAACTCAATAAATTGTCATAAAAAATAAATATCCACTATCACGGATTGATGATTTGTTTTATCAGGTGAAGGGGGCCACTGTATTTTTAAAGATACACTTAAGGTCTAGATACCACTAGATTCGGATAAAATATGAGGATATCTAGAAGTCTATTTTTTGTACAAGATATGGGCATTACAATTTTGTGGTATTACCATTTGGTTTAACTAATGCACCAACAACATTTATGACGTTGATGCATGTCATATTTCACCCATTTTTGGATAGTTTGGGGATGATATTCATTGACGATATTTTAATTTATTCAAATAACATGGAAGAGAACAAGGAGCACCTAAGGATAGTGTTGGAGATGTTATGAAAACATTAAGTCTACACCAAGTTCAACAAATGTGATTTCTTCAAGGAAGAAATGCAGTATTTAGGCCATGTTATTTCCACTGAGGGAATAGCGGTCGACCCAGAGAAAATTAAGACGATTATGGAATGACGAGTACCCCAAAATGTGGCAGATATCCGAACCTTTAAGGAACTCGCTAGATACTACCGATGTTTCATTGAAGGTTTCTCAAAGATTTCTTTTCCAATTATTTATTTACAGAGGAAGGGAAAAGTATTTAAATGGAATAATGAGTACGAGAACAATTTTTAAAGGCTGAAACACTTGTTGACCACTGCGCTGGTGTTTAGGGTAGATGATCCCAATAAGGGATTCGAAGTCTGTACTGATGCTTGTAAGCAAGGAGTTGGGGAAATATTGTCGCGAAAAGGAAGAGTGGTTGCCAATGAATCAATGAAGTTAAAAGAGCATGAACAATGATACTCAACCTATGATCTAAAGGTCACAGTAGTAGTGCATGCGCTCCGGGTATGGAGGCACTACTTGCTAGGAAAAATGTTTGTGCTAAAAACTGACCATAGCAGCGTAACTAGGTACTTCAAGCAAGCTGATCTCAACTGTCGCCAGCCAAGATGGAATGCCTTTCTAAGTGAGTTTGACATTGATATTCAGCATGTAAAAGGTAAATAAAACCGTGTGGTGGATGCCTTAAGTAGAAAGCTACATTGTGTTTATGAACTGTGCTATAACCATATTGAATGTAAAGTTTTAGATCGGATAAAAGAGGAAGCCGAGAAGGATCCTAAATACCAGTTTCTATTCTAGCAAGTGGAGGAGGCCAAAAGGCAAGCAAAATGTTTTGAATATGGATTTAGAAAAGATAAATTTCTAACCTTTAATGAAAATGCATATATTCCAAATCGAATGGATTTGAAGGAGATGATCATGAATGAATACCACCGAAGAAATTATTCAGGACACCTAGGACATCAGAAATGCTAACAGAAATTAGAAAGGTTTACTTCTAGCCTCGTATGTGAAGATGCATCGTATAATATTTAAGCAAATGGCTGGAGTGTCAACAGGTGAAGGTGGAGCAGCAACATCCAGTTGGATTGTTCCAGCCTATGCTAGTGCTTGAATGGAAATGGGAAGTTATATTCCTAGATTTTACTGTTCTACCAAAGTCAAAGCGACAAAATGATTCCATTATGGTGGTGGTTAATAGATTAAGCAGGGCCGCACATTTCATACCTGTATAGTCTACTTACAAAACTGTGAAAATAGCAGATATCTTTATGAAAGAGATATTTAGACTGTATGGAATTCCAAAGACTGTCATACTAGATAGGGATGTGAAATTTACTTCAGCATTCTCGAAGACCCTATTTACAGGTTTAGGAACTGAAACAAATTTCAACACTACTTATTATCCTCAGACAGATGGACAAACTGAGCGGGACAATATGTATTTAATCCTAGTTATTATCTCTAGAGAGACAAAATGAAACTGTCTCCTAAGAGACAATAATTATAGTGTTATATATTGTCTTTGTAGAGACAATATGTTAAGAAAATAGTTTGATACATTTTCTTAAAGACATTATTTAAGACAATAACAAGTGTTTTCTAGTCCCAGGTTAAGACAATTTAGCCAAAAATTTCCTTGAATATTGTTTAAAACCCCCGTCTAAGTTGTAGTGTTGTTTTATATAAAAGTAGAGATTATGATGTTTATATTTTACAACTATAGACAAAGACACCCTTATTTTGTACTTGGTTAGGTTTCCCTTGTGGTAGGCCACAAAAAATAGTAGATTATTCATGATGTAAATTTGGTTATAGTTTAATGAAAATATATTAAAATTTAAATAAATAAAACATAAGAAAAACAATATTTATTCATAAAATATGTAAAATAATATCAAACAATTTATTTTAAAGTTAAAAATAATTTTAAACCTTTAGAATCTCAAAGTCCATATCAATAATTATAAATTGTAAATGATGTATTAAAATCACTATATAAAATTATTATACCATTATTTGTAACCTATTGTGGATATTCCACTGGAAATTTTTTCACAAGAGATTTGATAATAATATATTAAAATAATGAAAATTTTACACTATCACAGTTTGATTAAAACTATATATATGTAGATTTAACTGTAACTAGTGCATGCATGGGAATGGAAATTATGTAAAAAAGTAGAGAACCACAAAGTAAGTTCACATACACACACAAGGCACAATATATTCTCTCTCGGACACCCTTTCGGGAGAAAATCAACTTGGAAGGTGAGGCTAATTCCTATGGCCCATGGGTTGCTACATTCCACAAATCCTCTCTCTGTACCCTAATTCTTATAATTCCTACTACTATTTTGTCATATATGGAACAAAACGCTCTAAAAATAATGGAACGCCTCTTCCTCCTAGTGGCCTGGTTATAAGACAACCTGATAACCTACTAGTGGTTCATTTTGACTACATCAACTCTTAACTACATTTATAACAAAGAATATCCTAGAGTATTTTACATCATAGTCACATGTGTAGCCACATTTCCATGCATAATAGGTGTTGACACAACATCCTAATGAACTATAGGTGTGAAAACATGAAGGTCAACTTCTAAGTGGCAGAACTTTTGCATACAGACTCTGATTGACACACTTCTTGAACTGTTGGAAATATCATTTTTTGTAGAATAGCATGAAATGTTTCCTCACTAAAGAAGAAAAATTTTCCCCAAAGAAGTTTCATTTAATGTCTCAAAATTCTCTCGCAAGGTTTTAGGCATCGCTTTTGTAAAATGGGTCGCGCTAGTAAAAACAATCCAGTGATCTGATTGCTCCACTTTTTCCACTCCAAATGCATTGACATGGATGAAAAATGATATAATGATCCAATATATATCACACTTCCCAATTTTTAGATTATTTTGTTCCCCAAAATATTCTACTAAATGAGGAGAGGAATTTTCCTCCACCTTCTCTCTGGTGTACGATTTATATTTTCCTACAAGTTATCCCTTCAGCACAATATACCAAAGGTCATACTACCCCTATATGGTAGTTTTTTACCTCTTCTACAAAAATATATCTTCTTTCAACTTTTCCTTAACATCTAGTGCCAAATTATCCAGCGAAGGTACAACCTATTCTTCTTCCTGATCAAGCATGGAAAGCTCATAAATTTTCAAATTCTCTACATTCACAACTAAGTAAATGCGCATATACGGTGGTAAAATGAGTAGATATGCATTATCACTTACTTGAATGGATCCAGAAATAGAAGTGGCCTTGAAAATAACTCAAAATTCAAATTCATAATATGGAAGTGAAACCATGACTAGATCATAGTGCTCGTCACCATGATTCCAACGGTGAAAACATAACTCAAATCTTAGTTTGTAGGCTCAAGTTATAGCTAGTCAAAGTTCTAGTCAAACTTGGCCAAGTGGAGTCTTAACATGACAACAATTTGGTAGACTCTCGGTGCACAAAATCAATCCATCGGAATGGGAGAATTTGTCCAGTGACCCTGATTTTTCGATGGGAAAGTTTTAACCATATAATTTTAAAATAAAAAGATAATTAAAAATATGGGGAGGTGGGCTACCACCCCCTCCACCCCTTAATGGTGATATTAAATTATATATAGTGGCTGGGCGAGCCACCCCTGTAGGACCCACACAACCCGATGGAACCACAACAATAAACTTCCACATATATATATATTAACCACCAACATGTTGGGGTAACGGTTACTACAAACCTCGACCAGTTGCATTACTATGTCACATATAAAACAAAACCAATTTAAATTTAAAACAAGCAGACGAAATTTATATGGGAGGCATGGCATTCAAAACCAGAACCTTCACTAACATAAATGATTCTGCCACCAACCAGCCACAGGATTGGCCTTTGGTGGCTCCGCACCTATCTATTACTTAAACCCTGATTATGGCATTCGAGTGAAGGTTGGTGGTGGAGGAGTGGGTTGAACCTTGAGCGACCTGGCGAGGGGAACCATAAGCGATGGAATCTTGGAGGTGCAAAAAGGATTCCCTTTGAGGGACAAAGGTGTAAGTGTCATAATTTGAAAAAATTATAGTCATTTTTATATGATTTTGCGACACGATTCCAACCATGCAACTTGTTTCTCGAGAGGTGGTCTCCGTTTTCAAGCCATAATCTAAATTCAAGGTATAAGGGTCATATTTTTAAATTTTCTTTTAACTAATTTCTTTGATGCCACTTTATGAAAGAATGCATCCCGACTTTTGATCAAGGCCCAGAGACGTAGCTCAGATTGGGTGAAATCCGTAATCAAATACTTTTGTCTTTGATCTCATGTTTTCTTAATATTTCTTCTTCTTTTCATGTGATTTAATTTACTTGGTTAATACGCTCTTCTATATGAAAATTTTAATGCATCCTTGAAGTTAAAAAGTTTGTATCATGTTTGGTATCAGAGAAGGTCTTCTTGACGTGAATTGCATGAGTGAATGATAACCAGGAACAAGCTCCAAAAAGGTGAAGGAAATCTCAAAGAGGGGTGTTTAGTGCAAATACGGAACACGACAGATGAGGATGCATGAGCAGTAAAAGGGTGAAATTATCACAAAATATTATTCATCCTGGGAAATAAAGTTGACAAGTTGTTTGCATAATATGAGAAGAAAATCAAGCATGAGAAGAAAGAACCCGATGATCATGCATCAATACACAATGAATGTGGAGGAGGAGAACCTCCTCCCTCTCCATCCACCAACGAAATTTCTTCTTCTTCCGCTTCTCATCATTTTAACAGGAATCATAAAAATACATCTAAGAAGCCATTTTTTAAGCTAGATGTAAAGTTTGATTTCCCCACATATAATGGAGAATGTAATGCAGAGAAAGTTAAAAATTGGATTAGATGGATCGAAATTTATTTATGGGTTAAACAGGTCAAGGAGGTTGAGGCAAAGATCTAGTTATCATCCCTTCAGCTAAGTGGCACCGCTCTCGTTTAGTGGGAGAGAAATTTGCAGAAAGGCAACAAAAATTTTGGTAATCTCGTTTCTTCTTGGTCGAATTGTTTCTACGTTAAAGGACCAGTATTATCCTTTTGGTTATTGGAAAAATTATTTAATGGAATGGACATATTTAATATAATGAAAGGGTAAAAATTTAGAATGCTTCAAAGAAGACTTTAGGAAACAAGCTTTGAATTTGAAAATTCCACTTGATTCTATAAAAACTGTAAAAAAATTATATTGGTGTGTTACATAGTTACATAAGGAATTCTTTGTTATTATTTGAGCCTAATAATATTGATGCAACGAGTGTGAAGGACATTCACCTTGAAATCAAGGGAAAGAATGATAAATAATACCAGTCAAAGAAATTGTCTTTCAAACTTTTTGTGCTCAACTTAGTGTTCCTAAATTGAGTTCATTAATTGTCAACCAGGGTTGGTAAACTGCTGAAGTGTGGTGCACTATATGTGCCTAGGTATTTGTTTCTCACTACGTTGTGTTTAGTGTTTTCTTGATGTTTTTGGTTTTATGGTTTTATGTTTGAAAATGGAAAGAACTAAATGCTGGTGAAAAGAAGCTATTGGTTATATTAAAGTAGAACAAGGCCTAAACTATGGATGGCAAACAACAAATGCAAATATTAAAACAGAACAAAGCCTAAAATATGGCTGGAAAACAACAAATGCAAAGCTTGATAATGACTTCATTGCAAGGGAATAAATCACAACATGAGCTTGAACTTATCCAATTCATTCATTAAAGATGTGTTGGAAGATCTTGAAAAATGGACAAGCTAAGTGTGAATGAAGTTCTCCTAAATAAACAATCAACTTACAATGTTACAACATCTCATCCATGATTAAAGGTTTATTGGAACATATTTGGAAAAGAAAAATTGTATCACAATAATATTTTTACTCTAAACTAACTTCTAATTCTGTTCTGCAACTCAATTTAACACCACTAGGCCTCACTCAAAATTTATAGGTTTCTTTTTAGAATAGTCCTTGAGAAAAGGCTAATTTGTGAAATGGTAAAAAGGTTGCAAAATAATCCAGGTCTTAGACTGATACTAGCTTCTGTCCAGATGATTATGTATTAATATGAGGTTGGAACAAAAGATTTTTTTTTTTTGTAAATAATGAAGACCGTGGTATCTAAATTTAACAACTAATACAATTTAAAATGCAATGGATAACAACTAAACTAGAATGCTAATACAGTGAGCTAAGACTAAACTAGAATGCTACTAATCTACTTGAAGTACAGTGAACAGAGTTAAATTAAAATGCCATTATCAAACTTGAAATGTAGTGACAGAGCTGAACTAAATGAAATTATCCTCGAGAGTGTTATGACTAAACTAACATGCAGCTAGTCTATTGGAATTGTACAGCACATCTTGTTCGATGTGAATGATATTTTGGAAGAGTTTGTAAAAACAATTCTGGTTGTATTATTCAATGAAATTGAACATAAACATAAGATTTGAAAGCAAATAAAATTAAAATCTAAGATACCACAACTGTTTCTTATTCATTGTTAATGATGTTTTGGAAGAGTTTGTAGGAGTAAGACCAGATGTGACACTTAGTGTAAAAAAGCATAAATCATAAAATTCGAAAGGAAATGCAACTAAAACCTACAACACCACAGCTATGCCTTATTCATCATGACGATATTTTGGAAGAGTTTATAAGAGTAAGTCTAGCTGTGATGATCAATGTAAAAAAGCATGAAACATAAACTTCAGAAATGTACTTAAGCTAGAAATGAAAAACGAGACTAAAATACTTATCTAAACCGTATAAACAAGGATGCTCAGGAGGCAGGAGCCCTCTACCACCGGAGTAGCACGCAAAATCTACTTCAATATTGACTCAGAGCTTTCAATAAAGTGATACTTCTTGCATTAGAGAGAAATTACTTCGAAACAGAGTGTTTTCGTACTTCTGAAATCTAGCAGTCAAATACAAAATCTAACCTTGTCCCTCGATTTCCCGAGCCATATTTATAATAAATTTACATAACTGTTTTGAGATAACCTAGGGATAATTTTCTTTCAGAATAAAAACCAAACTAGGACTTTGATGGTGGTCACGTAATAGAATTAAGGACATCTGGATTGTCCTTGTCCTATTAGGAGTCTGTCTCCTAGTTTGAGTTCCCACGTACATAACCGCCTACAGAATTCTGTTCAAACTTCGTGGAGAGCAACAAATGATGAGGGAATGATGTGGAATATGCCCATATGTTTTTTTCTCCAAGATGACACCTGGAACCTGCATAGACATGAAGACTACTGCAGAATCGACAACTAGCTACAAAATGTCCGCATTCTGTAGCTAGATCTAGTTCAAAAAGTACTACAATGACAAAATCATAAAAACATAGCAAGTTAGTCATGATATTCATTCTTAAAGAAATTTTAACTAATTCTACTGATCATTTGAGCCTGTGATTAATAATGGACAAAGGAAATGGAGTGGAATGTGGTGGAATAAAGAACATCTTTGGAGCTCAACATACCCCCACTGCTAGATTCTTGCATGTCCTCATGCAACTATTCCATGAACTCTGAGACCTCTGCAAGGACATCCAACCCTCTTCTTCTGCTTTGCCTGGCAGTCAAAGTCCTTCTGGGCTTTCTTATGACTAATCTTGAATCTCAAATTTGTGAGTGCCCTGGTTTACTTTTTATTTCTCTTCTTTAATTTTTTACTGGCCTTATACAAATTTTGCATTTATAGAGACAGAGTTGAATTCATATCAGTTTTTAGTTTAACCTTCTCTCCCAGAATTTCATTCTCATTCTTGATATGCCTGTTGAGTACTTCTAACTCGTACCTATCTCTTGTTAGCATATCAAGTTCAGACTTTGTTGGTCTAGGGGTTCTGTCTCTAAATTCTGAAGCTCTCCTCTCTAATGTTTCAACATAGTTGTAAATTTCTTGTTGTGCTGGGTCAGTTTCTGGAACTTCTTCATCAAAATCCTCCTCAGTAGGTGTTTCTTCGTCCTCTATGTTTATGAATCCAGTTTTTTTAACCTTTTTTTTCTTTAGTATCCCTCTAAGTCTATGGCTCCTTCTCGGTTGAGATGGCCCTTCTCCTTTCTCTCTGGCAAATTTTCTTATTATCCTCTCTTTCTTAAGCTACTTCTTAATCTGAGTCAATTTCTCAGAAATCATTTCTTCACTGCTTTCTTGTATTGTTTTACCAGTTTTAGTTTTGGAATTTTTCCATCTTCTGCTTCTTTTTGTAGGTTTGTCTTCAGGTGGAGGTTCCTTGGGTTCCTCAAAGTGATTTATCACTAATAACTCCTCCCAATCATCTCCTATTTTGCTCAAATGACGTTCAATCAAAATTTTGACTAAACCATGGTGGTATAAAGTTGTTTCCAGAAATTGAATTCTCTTTTGAACACTTGAGGCCATTTTCTGTAAAATTTAAAGCAAGAAAAAGGGAAAATTAAGTTCTTCTTCTAGGAAATGCATTATCAACCAAATATGACAGACATAGAAAGTACCATATCTTCCTTCACAAGTGATGAATTTTTGCAATATAAGCAACATGTTCCTCCATTTTTTCTTTAGTGCAGAGCTAGTGATACCCTTTTTAAAAATGGTAACATCCATACCTGGTGACCTGAGTATCTGCTTCCATGCTTCGTTATGAAATTCTCTATTCTTGAACCACCTTTCTCCTTGTCTGGGAAATTCGGTTGCTTCTACAATGGAAGCTTCTGTAATGGTGAATTTAATGTCTCCTATCTTGACCTCAGCTCCTTTGAAGGATCTTGCAAACATTTTGGTCACCTCTTTGTGAAACCCACTGAATTTTTCAAAGAATTGCAACCACCCTGCTTGTTGTAAGATTTCTCTGACTTGAGGATAACCTTACAAGTACTTAGTGCCAAGCGGTTCAGTCCTCACTGTAAGACCCATAACTCCTTTTTCTAACCTTCAAATTTTTTCTCCTCTGTTCACGGTGACAATGGCTGTTATAGAGATGCCTCTGTTTCACAGACCGAAATGGTTAAAAATTGGCTACGGGAAAGAATGATATGGAGTGATTGCGGAATGAATATAATGAGGTGAGGATGATGTATATGAGTTGAAAGATATAACGGTAGAAGAGACCGCGGAGATATTTTGTAACGAATTCAAAATCATCATTAAATGCTTTGGCCTAGTGACGTGACTAATCCAATCACTTCAGCACTTTAACCGTTTAGATTAAATGATGATCGAATATGGGATTTGAAATGGTGGAATAGAAGGAGTTTTATCCAAAATTTTTGCGGGAGGTTGGTTAGGCATGATCAACAAAATTAATTAAAACAACTTTTTGAATTATTCATAACTTAACTATACTAAAATCTTTCATGATATCTCATTATAATCAGAACTTTTACCTTTGCCTTTCCTCTGATTTTTTTTTTTTTTTTGTGTTCTTCATATGCTTTGTTCTCTCCTGAAAATCATTAATTTTTTAGTCTTCATAATCTTCTTGATTTTGCTTGTTGTCATGGATATGCAGGATCATTTTATTGTAGATCAGGTGGTTACTAGACAGTGCCTTCAGGATCTGGCTGCAGAATGTCTGACTGGCTGCAGAATGTTTAACTGGCTGCAGAATCTACTTGTAGAAGATTTGAAACATGAAATGGAATGGTTTGGAGCATGAATGTAATGTTGTATGGAATGAGTGAAGATGGATAATAAAATATGGTGTAATGGAATATGAATGAAGTGAGTAATGGAGTGAAATGGATCACATCTTATGAAATGGAGTGAAGTATGAGAAGTGGCCTGCAATTCATGATATGTATTATTCAATTGCAGAAAAACATCAAACTTTAAAAAAATGGAATGAAAATTAAGTGGACAATGGAGTGAAATGAATGAAGTGTGGATGAATGAATGAGATGGAGTATGGATGGATGAAATGAGATGGGCCATAAGTGAAACGAATCTGCACTTATGATTTTGTAATAACTACTTGCAAAAAGAACAGATTTGTAAAGCTAGAGTGTCAGAAAGATTCTGATTTTCACTCCACCTTTTCTGTATAAACATGCCAATCAGTGATTAGTTTTCATGTTTATACTTTATTTTATTTTTATTTTTTATTTTTTTTAATTTTTTCAATATCTGACTTGTTACAGGTCAAAATACCTCCTCATCAGCTCAGAGGGGAAGACAAATATGGAAGAAGTACAAAGACCTAAATTAAACCTATTTCTGCCAGGGTAACGCATATATAGAACAGAACAAAAGCGTTATAACGCAGGCAAGCAATACATTGGCCGCGTTAGTGGCTAGGGCAACGCTCTGTTTACACTGGAGGGACGCGTTACCCGTGTTTTAAGTTTGAATTGGGAAAAGAGCGCGGAGAAAGATTTGAATCTCCGACTTTCCCTCACAAAGGAGTCAGTTCACAAAGGAAACTGCAGAAGCACCAATTCATTATTGGTCATTGCCATAGAAGACTGAACTCCAAGAGAGGCAAAAGCATGGAGATCAAGGAAACATCTAAGCCTTTTCCATTCCAAACTAGTGGAAAGAGAAGGGCAACAATGGCTTTCTCCCTCTCCTATAAGAAGGAGCTGAAGGCTCTTAATTGAAGGTTGAAGGATTGCTCAAGGTTCTTTCATACTTGTGGAATAGAGAATAGTGTGACATTATGAAGGCCAAGAGTCAAAGAGGCTCCTAGAGAGTTTGTTGACTTGGACTTCTTCACTAGAGAGAGAAGAGAGATCGTGAGACTGAGGAGGGCTTGGTACAACCGATGGTTGTAATCCTCCTTCTTTCAAAATCAATAGAACTATGTTCGTTTTGTCCATTCAATGCTTAATGTTATATTGTTGTTTCAATATTTTCTTAGTATGATATGAATGGCTCAGATGTGTATAATATAGATGTTTATTATTGGTTTGATTGATAGAATACTTGTTATATTAGAAATTACACGGGTGCTTTGACTGATTGCAGGACTCAGATTTGGAGCCGGTGAAGAAGGACTCTTGCTTTGCTGCGTAGCGCTCTCCAAAGGATTCTAAAGCTGTCAAAGAGGTAATTCTCTATTGTATTCCTTCAAGTTATTTCAAGCTAATATGAACATGCTCATGTCGTCTTTGTGAACAGCATAGCTAATCTTACTGTCTGCCTCGGGCACCGGAAATCCCTGAGAGGGATATACAAAAGCCAACCACCCAAGCAGTTTACCCTATAGCAGAATTGGCGACTCCACTGGGGAGTTTCCCCATAGTTTCCGGACTATTTTTCCCTTCATTTCTTCTCTCCTCTGTTCAGTATCCTTCCGACCATTTTTTGATGCCCAGTAGACATACCAAACGCTTGCAGAGTTCAATCCTGTTCCTGTCTGGCCAACTGAAGAGCTTTTCCCTGGTTAACGTGACCTATGCAGTTCATCCAGTGCGTTATAACGCGGTCTAGGCTTAAATACAGTGCGTTATAACGCTGTATTTTCTCACCGACAGAGCGTTACTCAGCCAAAAACCCTGTTGTTCACTACTGTGACTGTGTTTTAGCTGTAGAGTTTTTTGGCCACCAGTACCTTTCACAGACTGAATCCCTGTGCTTGTCTGCTAAAGATGGCATTGATTATTTGTTTCTCTTATTTAGTTAGTGTGCAAAGCATTTACTTTTTAAAGAGATTTTTTTTTTTTTTCCTGCATTTAGTTGAGTTTATCCTGAAAGTTTAGTTCACAGACTGTTAAAGAGGTAGATAGAAGTCTGAATCTTGAAAGTTGAGCTGTGTTATTTACATGTTGGTGCATGGATGATTGATAACGAAACCTCTCCTTGTAGAAACACTCTTCATTGAAGTTAATATTTAGAGCATGTTTTGCATGGTTTATTGAGTCAGAGTCTCAATATACTTCATACGTCCATTCCCCCTCCGCAAGACTAATAAAAAAGTACACTAAAAACAAAGCGATAATAAAATCAATCTAATAACTCTTTTTTAAGCTCACACAAATAGTAGTTCAGGCTAGGATCTTGGGTTAGGAAAGTGAGAAAACTACCCAAGATCTCAAAACTTGAAAACTAGAGTCATTAACGGGTGAAATCCTGCTGCACTCAAATTATTGGGACCGTTCCTTTACCGGAGCTCAGCGCGAGACAACACTTGGATGCACTAGAAGGTAGCCCGACTTCGACTGCATCCTGTGGGTGTGTTATATATTGGGGTTCCCTTCGGGGATGTCAAAACTAGATCGGGGATCTAGGTATTCTTCCCATATAGCACACTGTCCTTGACCGTGGACCCCCCTGATGATGTCTGTGATTTGAGGTATCCTTAGTGGCCATAATTTTAGGGACTTACACAAGGTGACTGGGAAGGGCTGTCCTGGTACCTGAAATAGACGGACCTAATCTGTCTTCAGTCTTTAGGAGGGTACTCGTCTTCACGAGAGTGCTTACACATATCGTTTGGGGTTCGGGCGAAGCTCTAGAGTAACCATAACTGTACTTTCAACCAACCCTCTCTGTATGCTATTGTGAGACTGGATTTCATCACCAGTGAACGGTAGTACTCAGACAGGGCACCCTATACTGGCTGCTTGCTGATTGATTTTAGAGAGTCTTTTCTTTTTAGTAAGTGTGTGGTTACTGTCGCTTGAGACTTCATAATATATCACATTTTAATAAAATTTGTTAAAATTAAACCGGTCACCGTGGCGTCCCCTGACCCACGCCGTCTGTCTCGACGACAGCAAGGTCTACCTCCTCTCACTCTAGAGGAAAGATTGAACCTTGGTGAACCCGGGCCTTCTACGGAAGAGCAGTCTCCTCTGACTAATCTAGATTACCACATAGACCCTTATCAGCCGGAACTCCCGAAGGACCCTTTCACTGAAGGCGTTGTACCTAATTACAATCCTCCGCTCACTGATCCGTTAGGACCGGTGATAATCCAGATTCCACCGCGCCAAGATATGTCTGCGGCAACACCAACATCTATTTCTCCACCGGTATCCACAGGGTCGATACCAATGGCAACCATTCTTGGTTCGCCATCATCCTCCCCGCCGGTGGTCAGTTCTATGTCATTACTGGGTAACCCCAGTAGTCAACATATGCCTACCCCCAACCCTATGGTCAACACAACTGTCAGTAGTTTACCGAACCCTTCGGCATCTACTCCTACCGTGATCACGTTGGGGACCACGGTAGCTCCTCCCACGAGCACGACTACTTCGGTGCCCTTTAGTAACCCTTTCGGTTGGAACCCTTTGTTGTGTTCAAACCCCCTGGCCACTACACCAGGGGGCAGTGTTATCAGTACACAGGTAGCAGGGAATATTTCTCTTCCTATGCAATCCTTAGGAAAAATGGGACAACCCATTGTAAATACTATCCCCTTAAGTGGTTCAAACATAGGCGTAGGATCTATACCGTTGCCAAATTATGCAAATACTAGTATGCCTCCGGGAAACTCTATTGCATCCATTTGGACTAACCAACCCAAACCTCCGTCTGGAGTGGGAGGGCACTTTTACGCTGGGGGCAACCAACCATTTGCCCCTCAATACACTATGCCCTATGGACAACAACCGTATGTTCCTACTCCTCCACCTATGGGAGGTTTTTATCAAAGTCCCACTTACCCTTCTGGTAACACATGGATGGGGGGACCCTATGGTCCAAGTAGTCAGCCCATACTGCCTTGGTTAGACTCGGGGGAAAATCCACAATTGCCTTTCTTGGCAGCTTTGGACATACCCGACATCCATAAGCTGACGAACGATCCCATCAACCATAACTCGCTTTGGCCTCCAATACCGCATAAGATTCCTTCCGATATCCCGAAGTTCGACGGGAAGCATGGGGACGACCCGGCCGCACACATCACTACCTTCCATTTATGGTCCATATCCAATTCCATGGTAGATGATAGTGTCCGACTTCGACTGTTTCCCCGCACCCTTACAGGCAATGCCGCCAAGTGGTACATTGAATTACCACGTGCCGCCATCAATACGTTTGGCGCTTTAGCGACGGAGTTCTTAAAGAACTTCCAACTACCAATTAGAGTGGAAACTGGCACAGAATTGTTAACATCACTGCACCAAGACACCGCCACCCACATCTCCAACCATATTCATGAATGGAGACGTAGGAGGAGGCTCATCAAAGCGCCAATACCGGACCATCTCTTGGCCAATTGGTTTTGCAAGTCTTTTTTACCCCACATCTCTAAAGACATTGGCCTTTCTGGTGCAGTGACAGAAGATCAATGTATTCGTCATGCCCAACACCTAGATTTAATCTATTCACAATCTGGCACGCTTTACGATCTGCTTCCCCATGCCCCTGGTAACCCAAACCCTCTGGCTACTCAGAAAACCAGAGCTCATGCCGATGGTCTCGTGGGCACGATCTCTGGTGTAGCCACCAATCAGTCTCGGGGGCAAACCTCCCAGCCATCCTCGGCTGCCACCGCCCCCCATCAAACAACTCCTCTCCCTTCCGCTGAGGTAAATTCGGTGCAAACCTCATAAAGACCTAGCGGAAAGAATAAGAAGAATAAGAAGAAAACATCTTCTTTGGAAGAACAGTCTGATAATCAGAATAACGCTAATCAGAAAAATGCTGCTAGAAATGACAAAGGAAAGGATAAACCCATGAAATTTCCTTGTAAAATCTGTGCGGAGGACCACTTGACATACAAATGTCCTCGGTTGCAGGAATGCACCGATTTTATTGCTAACAAGGATTCTGGGAGAACACCTGCCGTTCTTCACAATCCTTTCCCCAATCAACAGCAACAACATCAACATATGGTTGACAACCCGCCACAACCCCATCAACGGGGCAATGGTGGTTCGTATCCTTCCGGCGAAGGACCATCTGCCATTTATGGCATCGAGAGTATTGACCTTCAAACTCGTGCCAAGCTTTATGGAACTCCTACCATAGATGCTCAAGAACCGAGAACTAGTTCCAATCCGCTGCCACCCAATGATTTACATATCGAAAGGCCTACTGTTGAACCTATAATTCATCCCCCCAAAGGGACACTTCGACGCACGACTCATAATACCTCTGCACGTGCAGCCAAAAACTACAATATTGTAGAAGATTTGGCGCAGGCATCGTCAGCTATGTCTGCACTTGAAGTATTACAAACCTGTCCAGCACAAAGGAAAGCCTTGCTTTCGGCCGTTGGTGGAATAGATCCCCAGGATTCCATGCTAGCAGTATTTGATATGGAAAAGGCTAAACCTCGCCTCTCGCATCAACTCGCATTCCAGGTGCAGGTTGTGTGAAAGGGAGACCCATCCATTGCACTGTCATAGATGAAGGTGCTTCGACCTGCGTTATGT
The DNA here is from genome assembly GCA_034641835.2 of Pinus albicaulis. Taxonomy (NCBI): domain Eukaryota; kingdom Viridiplantae; phylum Streptophyta; class Pinopsida; order Pinales; family Pinaceae; genus Pinus; species Pinus albicaulis. The sequence continues at coordinate 1,096,972,140 of CM076581.1, forward strand.
CACAAGCTTGCTCGCTGAATTTAGGTTCTCCTACTCTAACCCCGCCATCGAATTCCCTCAAAGCTTTCGATGGCCACACTTTCCTACCAAAAGGATACCTTGCTAGCTTTCCCATCACTCTGAGTGGGAAAATGGTAAACGTGGACGTTGAAGTCGTAGAACGTCATCTCGACTATAATCTATTGCTCGGTCGCAGTTGGTCTTATGCTATGACCGCCATCGTGTCTTCGGTCTTCCGACTCATCCTATTTCCATTGGATGGGAAAATAGTCACGGTCGACCAGCTATCCTTCTGCACCCTTGATTATTCCACTTTACCAAGTAGCTCTGTACCCCTAATAGGAGGTGTCCCTGACTCTTACGTCAGTATCAGTACCGGTCTTCTGAAGGCATCTTCCCTACTGGGTTGTTTTCCTCTACCGCCGCCGCAGATCCCAAACACGGTTGCAATGATATCCACCTCTTCAGATGGCTCTATCGACCCATGGATCATCCCGGCACCTTCAGATATTGATTCCTATGGAGATCATATGCCGCTTTCGCCGGTTGAGTTGGCTTACCAAGCCATCCAAACCGCATCTTAACCCTCCACTGATATGGTTTCGACCACAGGTACGACCCTCTCTCCCATAACAGTTCTCTCTAAGGATATCCTCAATGAAGTCTGGCCTACAGACGAAGCTATTTGAGAGATCATGTCGTTAGAAGAACGACCTTGGGGAGAGTTCCACCATCGCGCTTCGACGATTGATTTGGAGGCGATAAAAACTGAAATCCCGTCTTTTGACCAACTTGAGATAGTTCCCTCCTCTTATACGACTGTCCACACTATCGATTCAGAAGGGAACATGGGTAATCTTTCCAAGACGCTACTCATTGATATCTCGGTCAAGACAGGTATCATAGAAAATATTCAGTATTTCTTTTCAAATATCACACCTTTCCAACTTGCCTTCGGCCTGGAGGTAGTACTTCCGATTGAGTGTGAAATCCCATCGCTTAAACTAGCGGTTGAACTCCTGCCTGGCACCACCGCCACAGAAGAGCGCTTGCTCTCGCTCGATCATTTAGATGAAACTTGTCGAGATGTTACACTAGCACTCAAAGCTCACCAGCACCGAGTTAAAGCTCAATACGACAAATCTGTCAAGCCTTGTTCTTTCCAAGAGGGTGATCTTGTTCTACTTTATGATCAAAAACACGACCTCTTGGGGGCAGGAACACTCCAACCATTGTGGCTCGGTCCTTACATCGTTACTAAAGCCCTCTCAAAAGGAGCTTACGAACTACAGGATTGTAATGGAATTCCACTTGAGGAGCCCCGCAACGGGCTCTATCTGAAGAAGTATTTTTCCTAGTTTCACACTAGGCATATGCTTTGTAATTTTATGTATATAAGTTTTGCCTATTTTTATTTTGATGCTTTTGGATTATTTGTTTGGTTTAAGGTGTTTTTCTCATGTAATCTTTTTTCTTTCGCACAGATGTCATCACATTCGTTATCATACGTCGGGTATGCAGATGGTGCTAGTCGTCACACTAGACACATTGCTTCAGCTGCTTGGGTTCTCTATACTCCTGAGTCGGACCTTCTTGGTTTCGGGGGAATCTTCCTGGGTAACGCCACCAACAATGTGGCCGAATACATGTCATTGATCCAACTCCTCACGGAAGCGGCATCTCGTGACATCTCCGATTTAGTGGTCAGGTTAGATTCCCAACTCATCATTATGCAGCTAAACAATCATTACCGCGTCCGCCACCCTGTGTTGTTACGTTATTTTTTACGAGTGCGACTTTTAAGAACGTCAATTTCAAACAATCACATTTGAGCACGTTCCCAGGGAATTTAATGCATTAGCTGATTCTTTGGAAAATTATGTGTTAGATTGGCATTTGTCACATTTATTGTAAAAGATTTACTCATGAGTACATATATTTTTATCACATCAAAAAATGCATAAAAATTTAAAAACATGAAATCACCAAAATATATATATATATATATATATATATATATATATATATATATGTCGTGTCCAGTACACAGAAAACATCAAAAAGAAAATCTCCCAAAACTTGGGGTGTTTTACAAAATTTGGCTACACTAAGCCATGCTCTGACACTAATACATCTACTCCACCAGCTAAGCCTGATGCTCATAATAGCATACAACTTCTCTAGCTATCCTCCTCAGAGGAACCAGGTATCTCTCCGGCACACCCACAGTATGCCGCTGCAGACGAAATGGAACCTCCCGCATAGGAAGCGGCAGTATACCCATGCTCAGACCCTCCAAATTCCTGGAGAGTTCATGTAAAATTTGGGTATCATCGTCGTCGCCCGCTTCCGCATCCTCTACAAGTGCGTCAGCCCCAGGTAGCTGCAATCCTCGCCATGCATAGCGAGGGGCCCCAGCAGGACGGACAGGTGCCACATCTGTGTCAAGCAAGCAAAAGTTTCATGTCAAAACCAAATTTTCACCCCTTTCTAAAACAAAACAAAAAAAAATTACATAAACATTCAAAAGCTAAAAAACAAAAACTTCTTTGAAAACAACTGATCATTTTTCTTACCATCGGGCCCCCACTGGGTGCCAGGGGGCAAGACTAGCTCGGGATCACCTGTGAAGTTCATCCCTGCATAGGGATAATCCTCAATCATGATGATCTGAGAGTCCAGCCAATCAAAAAATCCCTCATCAAAACAGTGACGGACGGGACCCTCTTCAGTCCGTGGAAGCAAAGTGGCCCACCGAGCCTGCCTCGGCTCGCGTGGACCCAATGGCGCTGTAGGGATCATGGGCCTCATCAGTGGTATCCGCTCCAGTATGAAAGAAATAATCATTGTACCATACCCAAACTCTCTTTGAGTACGGGTATTGCATGCAGTAAGCTCTGCTCGGACCCGACGGACCACACCGTCACACCAGTCGAAAACCTGAGGCTGCATACAATCCAAGGCTAAAAGCATATGAGCCTTGGTCGCCACATGCTGACTCTTGGCACCTGCCAAGGGAACAATCATCCATAGAATAGACCGCAAGGGTCTCAAAGTCACCTGTGCAATAGGTATTCGGTTACTCACAGCCTGGGTGCCACGTATGCAGTGCGCATTGATCAAATCAGTAGTGGAACGAGGGTCAGCTCCGGACCCCGTCAAATTGGGCCTCGCCCCACGACATGACAAGCCGGTCAAAAAGTAAACATCATCTTTTTCGATGGCGAGCTCGTTGCCACCAATCCGAAAGACATGATGCCATTCGTCCCACTGCTGGATCAGCCACCTCAGGAGGTCCTCTTGACCCCTCATCAGTTCTAAACGGGCATACTTAAGCAATCCGCACCTCCGGAGAGCCATTAAACTTGCCGCATCCGTCACCATCTCTCGTTCTTCCCGCTCATGCTCTCTCTCTCGCTAGATACTCATGATTAACAGCTGAACACCTGCAAATGAAACATTTCCAACCGATTAAAATTTGCCTGGACCACTTCAAAAATGGAAAAATTGAATTGTTAGAAAGCATGTTGCGCCTAACGCAGGCACTAATACAAAACAGAGCGTTCTAACGCGCACTTCCCTCACGGGTTATGCGTTTAATGCGGCTGTTGTACTCCTGACCCGCGTTAGGCGCAAATATTTTTCTAGGGCCTCAAAATTTCCTAATTTTGAACCAGCAAAAACTAAAAAATTGGCAATTAAATGATAACAGGAGGTTCTAGCTCTTACCTGGATCTCGTGGAATAGAAGACTGTTGCCCGGATTGACCGTAATCGTCAGCTGAAATTTTCACCCCTTTTGCACTCCAGAGCTTCTTCACAGCACTCAAAACAGTGAAAATGAATGTCTTCCGACCTTCTTATAGCAAATTCTGGGGCATGACTCTCTTTAGTCAGTCGGCAAAGTCGTGATTCCTCGATGTACACATGTCACAACTCTCGAGATTTGGTACTGATGATTCTAATAAGGGATCAAGATTTATGAGCAGACATACTCATGTTTTATTGAGCATTCTTTTTATGGTATTTTTCTTGCTCGTTAATCCGAAAAACCTCGAGTTCTCTTCTTCGGGCTCGTTAAACTTACACGAAGTTGGCATCAAGCGTTCTTTTTGTTCTTTCTTGCTCGTTAATCTGAAAAACCTAGAGTTTTCTTCTTCAGGCTCGTTAAAACTATGGAGAAGTACTGAGCATTCTTTTTAGGAATCTTTTTCTCGCTCATAAAACCGAAAAAATCCCGAGTCACCTTTGTCAGACTCGTTAAACTATTGAGACAAAGAACAAGGAGCCATTCTTTTCCTCTTTTTCAAAGCTCTTTAAACAGAAAAAGTAAATCGAGTTTTCTCCGCGTGACTCGTTAAAATTTCACGGAGGTACCGAGTTTTATTTGTTGGAATCGTTAAAATTTCACAAATAATATTGAGTTTACTTTGTCTCCTCGTACTCATAACAAAATGAGGTAGACGTCCATTGAACATAGATTTCTCACTTTTCCGGATTCGATGGACTAACTTACGGAAAATGAACTGTTTCGGGCTTACTATTACCCCTTTGCCATGCCCGGTTATCAAGACATGACAAAGGTACCCCAATGGAGCCGTCTTTTATGACATTTTTTAGACTCCCTAAACATGAAAAATTCACCGAGTTTGCTCATCTGGACTCGTTAAACCTAATCAGATGGGGCACAGAGTTGTCTTTCCTGACATTTTTCAGACTCTCTAAACATGAAAAATTCACCGAGTTTTCTCATCTGGACTCGTTAAACCTAATCAGATGGGGCACAGAGTTGTCTTTCCTGACATTTTTCAGACTCTCTAAACATGAAAAATTCACTGAGTTTACTCGTCTGGACTCGTTAAACTTAATCAGACGGGGAAAAATTTGGACAAAATGGATACTACCTCTGTTACATTTTCAAAAAGGTCGATTTGGCAGCAAAATTCTTGAACATGGCACTTCCCAGAAAACTCTTTCGCAGTTAGCCGAACCCTACCATCTATGAGTATTAGCCTTCATTTCCCAGTGTCCCTGCACCGGTAAAATCCTAACACACTCTTCGGTGTTCAACATGCTTCAGCTGCCTAGTACCCTGCTAGAGTGCCTTCTATTGTTCAAACAGATCTCGCTATCTACTGCTCCTGTTATCAACCAAACCGTTCATTATGCCAGAAATTATTTGTCGTCTGATGTTCCCATTTACTCTTCCTTATCTCAAATCATAAACCAAATCAGTTGGTTTCCGTTTCATGTTGACTGATGTAGGAGGCCTCAGTGCCTACCTTTCAACAGATCACTTCCTATCGACTTCAACACCTTATCTAGGAAATTGATCCAGAAACCCATCAGTACCCAGATACTTGCAGACATCAGTGGCAGGTAGTCTTGTGTTTGATCAAGGGTCTTCATCATTGGCTCTTGGTCGAATGATTCTACGAGTGTTTGAATTCAACTCCTTTTATTCACACTCGCTAGATTGTACTGGGCATCTTAGGGACCATCATCATTATCGGTGGCCACCTTCGCGTCTGTTAACAGTTTTCATTATCGACTGGTAATCAGACGATTTCTCACATGTTCGACGACAACTCCTTCATTCACATGTTGAGAAATATGCAGTTTAAGTGAATCGGCGGTCAAGACCTTGGGGCAAAAGGCTACACCATTAAAGTTGTGTTCCCTTTCCCAAGCTGCGATATTGTTTATGGAGACAACTTCTTCAGCCTGATCCTGTTATGACAGACACTTCCACATTGTGCCTATTGGTGGACAGATTCTTCATATCTCTATTCTAGATATTTCATGTTGTTTAAAGCTACTGAGCATGGGACATGCCCGACTCTAGGAAAATACTATATTTTCTGACATATGTTGTTGTTTCAGGTTTTCCTCAGTCTTTCAATCTCTCTCTCTCTACAAATTATAAAGTATTTTGGCCATCGTCTTCGTCTCTGACCTCACACTTTAGGGGGCATCTGTTACAGGTCAAAATACCTCCTCATCAGCTCAGAGGGGAAGAAAAATATGGAAGAAGTACAAAGACCTAAATTAAACCTATTTCTGCCAGGGTAACGCATATATAGAACAGAACAAAAGCGTTATAACGCAGGCAAGCAATACATTGGCCGCGTTAGTGGCTAGGGAAACGCTCTGTTTACACTGGAGGGACACGTTACCCGTGTTTTAAGTTTGAATTGGGAAAAGAGCGCGGAGAAATATTTGAATCTCCGACTTTCCCTCACAAAGGAGTCAGTGCACAAAGGAAACTGCAGAAGCACTAGTTCATTATTGGTCATTGCCATAGGAGACTGAACTCCAAGAGAGGAAAAAGCATGGAGATCAAGGAAACATCTAAGCCTTTTCCATTCCAAACTAGTGGAAAGAGAAGGGAAACAATGGCCTTCTCCCTCTCCTATAAGAAGGAGCTAAAGGCTCTTAATTGAAGGTCGAAGGATTGCTCAAAAGTTCTTGTATACTTGTGGAATAGAGAATAGTGTGACATTGTGAAGGCCAAGAGTCAAAGAGGCTCCCAGAGAGCTTGTTGGCTTGGACTTCTTCACTTGATAGAGAAGAGAGATTGGGAGACTGAGGAGGGCTTGGTACAACCGATGGTTGTAATCCTCCTTCTTTCAAAATCAATAGAACTATGTTCGTTTTTTCCATTCGATGCTTAATGTTATATTGTTGTTTCAATATTTGCTTAGTATGATATGAATGGCTTAGATGTGTATAATCTAGATGTTTATTATTGATTTAATTGATAGAATACTTGTTATATTAGAAATTACGCGGGTGCTTTGACTGATTGCAGGACTCAGATTTGGAGCCGGTGAAGAAGGACTCTTGCTTTGCTGCGTAGCGCTCTCCAAAGGATTCTAAAGCTGTCAAAGAGGTAATTCTCTATTTTATTCCTTCAATTCATTTCAAGCTAATATGAACATGCTCATGCCATCTTTGTGAACAACATAGCTAATCTTATTATCTACCTCGGGCACCGGAAAGCCCTGAGAGGGATATACGAAAACCAACCACCCAAGAAGTTTACCCTATAGCATGACTTCAAAAAATTCACTTAAGTTGATGAAGAAGAAAAATTCTTCTTCATTAACTTCATATCACTGCTTTCTTGGAATTTCTTGACAAATTCTTCTCTTGAGAGTGGCTTATGATACAGCTTCAATCTATGACCATTCACAAGAAAAGTGACCTTCTCTTCATCTATTGTCTTGATTTTTATTGCTCCATTGTCAAAAATTCTTATGATTTCATATGGCCCAAGCCAATGTGTTTGGAATTTACCTTGAAAATCCTTGAACTTTGAATCAAACAAGAGAGCCCAGTCACCTTCCTTGAACTTATTTTCCTTGATGTACTTGTCATGCCATATAGTCCTTTGCTGTTGGACTAGACTTGTTTTCTGAACTTCATCTTGTCTAATCTCATCCAATTCATTAATCTGCTCCAATATGCACTTTTGTGCCTCTGATAGATCAAATCCTATCTGAACTGCCATTTTGAAAGTTTGAATCTGAAACTCTATGGGAAACAAAATTTTCTTTCCATAAACAAGTTCATAAGGAGTATGACCTGTTGTGCTTCTCCATGTAGTTCTATAGGCCCACAAGGCTTCAGGAAGCCTATCTATCCAATCTCTTCTATGTAAATGGATAGTCTTTGTTAGGATCCCTTCAATAACCTTATTAGTAGATTCCACTTGACCATTTTCTTGTGGATGATAGGGAGTATATTTTCTGTGTCTGATTTTGTACCTCTCCATCATTTGTTCCACTAGCCTTGATGTGAATTCAGCTCCTTGATTTGTAACAATTTCCCTTGTGACACCAAAACGAGTAAAAATATCCTCAAAAAGAAAATTAACTACAGATGCTTCAGTAGAAAAAAGTAATAGCTTGGCCTCTACCAATTTGGTAACATAATCAGTGCAAACTAATATATATTTCTTTTGTCTTGATGGAGGACTAATAGGTCCTACAAAATCCAAAGCCCATTTTTCAAAATGTTCAATATGTACCTGAGGTTGTAATGGCATTTTACCTGAAGGAGAAGTTTTTCCTACCCTTTGGCAACTGTCACACCTTTTGACATAATCTTTAACATCTTTAAACAAGGATGGCCAATAATATCCTAAATGAAGGAACTTATAAGCCGTCCTCTTATAAGCAAAGTGTCCGCCACAAGGTTCATCGTGACATGCTTTGAGAATCTCAGGCATCTCATCTTCCTGAACACATCTCCTAATGATAAAATCTGGATCTGTCTTGTACAAATCATTAGCAACCCATGAATATTTTGCACTGTCATAAATAATTTTTATTTTGTCTCTTGCATTCATTATTGAAGGAAATTTCCCTGAAACTAAATAATTAGCAATGTTAGCAAACCAAGGAGTTTGGGTAGAAATTGCAAAAAGATATTCATCAGGAAATTGATCTTCAACTGGAGTGTCATCTTTGATGTTTTGGAGTCTAGATAGGAAATCAGCTACTGTGTTTTGTTTTCCAGGCCTATCTAGAATGGTAATGTTGAATTCTTGTAAAAGCAATAACCATCTTATGACTCTGCCATTAGTAATTGATTTTTTCATTAAGTATCTAATTGCAGAATGATCTGTGTGAAAAAATGTTTCATAGCATGTTATATAGTGTCTGAATCTGTTTATGGCATGAACAACAGCTAAAAACTCTTTTTCAGTTACAGTATAGTTTAACTCTGCAGGAGTCAAATTTTTACTGGTATAGTAGATGGCATAAGGAATCAGGTATTTTTGTCCCAATACTTCTCCTAGAGCTGTATCTGAGGCATCTGTTGAAATATGAAAAGGTAGCTTCTAGTTAGGTCCCCTTAAAATAGGTGCTTCAGAAATTTTTGTTTTCAGGGTCTCAAAGGATAACTGGAAATCAAAATTCCATTTGAATTCACAATCTTTGATAAGTAATTTGAAGAGTGGAGATGCTATCTTGGTGAAGTTTTCTATAAATCTTCGATAATAGCCTGTAAATCCTAGAAAACTCCTAAAATATTTTTGACAACTTGGAATAGATAAGTTAGAGATGACTTCAAATTTTGACTCATCAACTCTAATCCCATCCCCTGAAATGTGATGTCCTAAAACAATTCCTTCAGTAAACATCATAAAACACTTCTCATGACTAAGTGAAAGATTTGCTTCTTTACATATTTTAAAAACTTTTTCCAAGTTTGCTAAAGCTTCTTAAAATGTGTTTCCATAAACTGTGAAATCATCCATATATACCTCTACACAATCATGTATTAGATCTGAAAAGATTCCTAATACCGCCCTTTGAAATGTTGCAGGTGCATTGCATAATCCAAATGGCAATACTCGGTAAGCATAGGTACCCCAAGGACAGGTAAATGTGGTTTTGTCTTGATCCTCAAGTGCTACTTGAATTTGATTATAACCACTGAACCCATCTAGAAATGAGAAGTACTTTTTGCCAGCTAAAGTGTCTAACACCTTATCTATGAAAGGTAGGAGAAAATGATCTTTAAGAGTAGCTTTGTTTAATTCTCAGTAGTCAATGCATACCCTCGATTTTCCATTTTTATTTGGCACAATTACCAAAGTAGAAACTCAGTGACTATCTGAAATATGATAGATAAAGTTGACATTCAACAATTTCTGCAATTCTTCTTTAACAATCTCCCTAAGATTTGGATTCATCTGTCTTTGAGGTTGTCTGATTGGTTTACAATTTTCCTCTATGTAGATGTGATGAGTGCAAGTCTTGGGGCTTATCCCTTTCATATCAATGTACTCCCATGCATATGCAGAAGAATGTCTCTGTAAAATTTTGACTAGCTCTTCTTGTTGAGATTTTTCTAGGTTCTTGTTTATGTTTAAAGTTTTGCCTGGAAATATCTCAATTGTAGAGCTGCCAAATTTATCCATGGAATAGAGAGACATATGCCTTGATGAAAAAAACTCAATGTTGGATTCTTCTTGAAATTGTTCATGTTTATGTTCCGAAGAGGATTCAAAGTTTTCTAAAGTATTCAGAATTTGACTATCTTCACTAATTTCTGAAATTGTGAAGAGAGGTTGTAAGTCTTCTTCATCCTCTATCCATTGAGTATCATCTAAATCTGTAATTTTCCTTGCCGGAGGATACAAAGTGAATTTCTTAGTTGAACTACCATCAGAGATGTACATATCACCGGATCTACAACTAATGAAAGCATCAGCTGTAGCTAACCAAGGTCTTCCTAATATAATTGGATGCCCTCCTAGATTATTCTTAGGAGTTAGGATCATGAAATCCATAGGGTACTCCCAAGAATCTAGGGACACCGGAATGTCTTCTATTACCCCATCAGGTTTGATCATAGATCTGTCTGCTAATTGTAATAATGTGGGTGTAAAGAGAAGATTAGGAAGTTTCAGTTTATCCATGATTTGTCTACTCATGATATTGATTGCTGCTCCTAAATCAATGAGTGTGTTTTGGATCTCAATTCCATTGATGTGAATTTTAAAAACTGGATTTCCTCGGTCTAGATACTTTGGAATAGCAATCTTACCCATCATGATATCTGCTATTTTTCCTGCTGGTTGAATTTTCTTTGTCTCTCTTATTATTTTTCTTGTTTTCTTCATGCTCAACTCCTTTATTGTCTTTTCTAAAATTTGAATTTCCTTGATAGCTTGTAATAATGGAATCTTAATACAAACATTTCTTAGCTCATCTAGGAAATCATAATTAGGCACCATAATTTGTTTTTCTACACCTCTATCAATCTATAATCTTTCTGGAAAGGGAGGTGTAAGAGTGGATGTTGATGGCTGCTCTAATATAGGAGTTGAAATTATTGGTTCTTTTTGTTTTGATTTTTCAATGTTTGGGTCCTGAAAAGATGTGTCTTCTTCAAGACTTTTTTTTTCCCGTAGAGAATCTTCCTCAGAGTTATCTTGTTCTTGTATGATCACAGAAGGTTTCCTATTTTCAAGTATTCCTCCAGACCTAAGTTGAACATCACTAAGGTCTAGAGGAGTAATTAAATAAGTTGGAAACTGTTGGCCTTCTATCATGTATGTGTTTTGAGGATTTTTATTGTTGGGGTTTGGTATGGGTTGAGCAAGCAACTGATTTGATTTCTGAGGAAATGGTAATGGAAGTGGCTGATTTTGATGTTGTGGGTTATGAGGATTCTGTTGAGGATTTTTTTGAGGATTTTGAGGAGAAAAATGTGGGTATGGTGGATAGGATGGTGAATATTGATAGTACTGGGAGTATCTTCCATAGGGATTTTGTGCTCCTTGTGCCCAAGCTTGAGATTGATTTTGAAATTGGAGCCAAGGTTGCTGCCAAGAGTTCCAGTTTGGTGGGGGTTGATATCATGAAATCCTTGTGTTTGAGGTCCTTGCCAAGGCCTTCTAGAGAGAAAATTGAGATATTCTGTGGAACTTGTAGGAGTATCTTCTTGAAAGACAGCTTTAATACCAATAAGTGAAGGAAAACTCTTGGTCTCATGTTTTTTTGAACAAATTACACAGGTCTCTACAACTTTTTCATCCAAACGACATTCTCTCAAGGCATGCTTCTTTCTACATTTGGGACAAAAGATTGCTAAAGCATTAGATTTAGCTTTTTGCTTGTTTTGTAACTTAATGGTGTCTATTTGTTCACTAAGACTCCCTAAGATGTCAGATTTGAATTCATCAAGCATATGCCCTATCTCTGCCCTACTTACTGTCCTAGAAGCAGACTCACTTACCCTTGCAAGAGTAGGGTCTCTTGGACCTTTTACAGTTTTAGATTTCCCTCTTGAAAGGTTGATACATAACTCAGATATTTCAGGTAATGTTAGCTGAGATATATCCCCTTTTCCTATCATGTTAAGGATATCCAACCATTCATCCCTAATTGTCTTCAACAAGAGAGCTTTTAAGGTGTCTTGGTCTAAGTTTTCCATTTTTGCTCTTTTGATGTTGTAATGAAATCTCTCCAAAAAATCTTCCAGGTTTTCATCCTCTTTTTGTATCATCTTGAACACTTCCTCCTTATGATTGACTGGCATACAATAATCCAAATACCTTTCTAGAAATGCTTGTTTCATGTCTTCCCATGTCCTAATAGAACTGTTGATAAAACTCATAAACCACTTCAATGCTGCTCCTTTCAATGTTGAAGGAAATAGTTTAAGTTTTTTAGCATCTTGTAAGTAGTCATAAGTTATACATAGGACTTCAAATTCAAATAGGAAGGTTTCAGGATCTTCAGTTTTAATTCCATAGAAGTTTGGAAGGACAGAGGGTGAAATATTTTTCATAGCTGTGTTGGTTTCTTCATCTAATATAGGAAACCCAAAAGAGCTTCCCATTTCTCTTCTACCCCTTCCTATACTTCATTCTTCTTCTGCACCTCTACCTCCTTCTCCTCTACCTCTACCTCTACCCCCTCCAAATAACATGTGTTCTCCATTAAAGACTCCTCCCCCCCCTTCTTCTGCCATAGTTGATTCTTCTGTGGAAGTAGAAAAGTTTGTATCTCTAGCAAGGGTCCTTGAATCTTCTTCTAAGACAGGTTCAGTGGATGAAGTGGAATGTCTTTCTAATGGAATATCTAATCTTAAGTCTTCTGGAATTCTAGGATCAGTAAAGGATGGAGTGTGAGTCTAAGTTGGAGGTGTACTGGCTCTTGGTCTAGGTGAAACAAGTGGTGTTCTAGGAATCAAACTTCTGCTTCTTATGAATCTACCCCTTGAGTCTCTCTCTCTACGCATATCATTGTTTTTGGAAGTTAAGAAACAAGGCTACCTAGTTACACTTCCCCAGCAACGATGCCAAAATGTTTGTGCTCAACTTAGTGTTCCTAAATTGAGTTCATTAATTGTCAACCAGGGTTGGTAAACTGCTGAAGTGTGGTGCACTATATGTGCCTAGGTATTTGTTTCTCACTACGTTGTGTTTAGTGTTTTCTTGATGTTTTTGGTTTTATGGTTTTATGTTTGAAAAGGGAAAGAACTAAATCCTGGTGAAAAGAAGCTATTGGTTATATTAAAGCAGAACAAGGCCTAGACTATGGATGGAAAACAACAAATGCAAATATTAAAACAGAACAAAGCCTAAACTATGGATGGAAAACAAAAAATGCAAAGCTTGATAATGACTTCATTGCAAGGGAATAAATCACAACATGAGCTTGAAATTATCCAATTTATTCATTAAATATGTGTTGGAAGAGCTTGAGAAATGGACAAGTTAAGTGTGAATGAAGTTCTCCTAAATAAACAATCAACTTACAATGTTACAACATCTCATTCATGATTAAAGGTTTATTGGAACATATTTGGAAAAGAAAAATTGTAGCATAATAATATTTTTACTCTAAACTAACTTCTAATTATGTTCTGCAACTCAATTTAACACCACTAGGCCTCACTCAAAAGTTATAGGTTTCTTTTTAGAATAGTCCTTGAGAAAAGGCTAATTTGTGAAATGGTAAAAAGATTGCAAAATACTCCAGGCCTTAGACTGATACTAGCTTCTGTCCAGATGATTATGTATTAATATGAGGTTGGAACAAATAAGTTTTTTTTTGTAAATAATGAAGACCGTGGTATCTAAATTTAACAACTAATACAATTTAAAATTCAATGGATAACAACTAAACTAGAATGCTAATACAGTGAGCTAAGACTAAACTAGAATGCTACTAATCTACTTGAAGTACAGTGAACAGAGTTAAATTAAAATGCCATTATCAAACTTGAAATGTAGTGACAGAGCTGAACTAAATGAAATTATCCTCCAAAGTGTTATGACTAAACTAACATGCATCTAGTCTATTGGAATTATACAGCCCATCTTGTTCGATGTGAATGATATTTTCGAAGAGTTTGTAAAAACAATTCTGGCTGTATTATTCAATGCAATTGAACATAAACATAAGATTTGAAAGCAAATACAATTGAAATCTAAGATACCACAGCTGTTTCTTATTCATTGTTAATGATGTTTTGGAAGAGTTTGTAGGAGTAAGACCGGCCGTGACACTTAGTGTAAACAAGCATAAATCATAAAATTCGAAAGGAAATGCAACTAAAAACTACAACAACACAGCTATGCCCTATTCATCGTGATGATATTTTGGAAGAGTTTATAAGAGTAAGTCTAGCTGTGATGATCAATGTAAACAAGCATGAAACATAAACTTCAGAAACATACTTAAGTTAGAAATGACAAACGAGACTAAAATACTTATCTAAACCGTATAAACAAGGCTGCTCAGGAGGCAGGGGCCCTCTACCACCGGAGTAGCACGCAAAATATACTTCAAGATTGACTCATAGCTTTCAATAAAGTGATACTTCTTGCATTAGAGAGAAATTATTTCAAAATAGAGTGTTTTCGTACTTCTGAAATCTAGCAATCAAATACAAAATCTAATCTTGTCCCTTGGTTTCCCAAGCCATATTTATAATAAATTTACATAACTGTTTTGAGATAACCTAGGGATAATTGTCTTTCCAAATAAAAACCAAACTAGGACTCTGATGGTGGTCACGTAATAGAATTAAGGACATCTGGACTGTCCTTGTCCTATTAGGAGTCTGTCTCCTAGTTTGAGTTCCCACGTACATAACCGCCTACAGAATTCCATTCAAACTTTGTGGAGAGCAGAAAATGATGAGGGAATGATGTGGAATATGCCCATATGTGTTTTTTCTCCAAGATGACACCTGGAACTTGCGTAGACATGAAGACAGCTGCAGAATCGGCAACTAGCTACAGAGTGTCTGCATTCTGTAGCTAGATCTAGTTCAAAAAATACTACAATGACAAAATCATAAAAACATAGCAAGTTAGTCATGATATTCATTCTTAAAGCAATTTTAACTAATTCTACTGATCATTTAAGCCTGTGATTAATAATGGACAAAGGAAATGGAGTGGAATGTGGTGGAAGAAAGAACATTTTTGGAGCTCAACACAAACCACACAATGACAAGTTCAAAGGAAAAGGAAAGGGAAAGAAAAATAAGGAAGAGACAATCAAGAAAGAGGAAGGAGCAAAGCCATATTGCACTCCCTTCAAGAAGGAAGGTTGTGATGATGAACATTGTTGGAAGTGGCATGTAGATTTGAAGGAAAATAGATTTGATGGGAAGGGAAAGAAAAAGATGGTGGAAACGATGCCGCAGGACCTTGGATGTGATTGTAGTGACGAGACACAAATTGTAGAAATGGGCATACTAGGTAACCTCTCTCTTCATGCAAATGAAAATTCTAAATTACGTGAAAGTACAAGTTCCTCAAATGAGTCTCTTTTTAATGAATAAAAGAGGGCTGAAATGTTCCAAATTAGAGTCATAACGAGGCATATTAAAGTGGAAACCTTATTTGATCTAGGTTCACAAGTAAATTTGATTTTGGAATCCTTGGTTAAGAAATTGGGATTATAAGTTAATTCTCATCCAAAACCTTACCATCTTAGTTAGGTGTGTGATAAAGCCAAATTAAATGTAACCAAATAATATAAGGTTGTATTTTTTATTTCATTAAAACAAATTAGATGTGGTTGATATTGATGTTTTACCTTTGGATATTTGTGGCATGGTATTGGGGAGTCGGTATTTATATGACAGGAAAGTATTTATATGAAATATGAGGTGTAATTCATAGTTATAGCTCATCGTGCCAAATTTAGTGCCAGACTTGTAAGTGTGCTCATATGAAGAGGTTGGTGAATTCCAGCAAAGGGTGCATGCTCATGGTTGTGAGAGAAAAATATGCAGATACATCTAATTATTTCAAAGGTTTTCATCCCACTCATTAAATGAACAATGTGAAATGGTTTATAATCGTGATGGGATTTTTTAGGAACCAAGTTGGTTTCCTCCAAAGCATGAGATCCAACATGAGATTCACTTGCAGCAAGATTCTCATTTACCCAACATTGGTATGTACAGGTTCTCAGCCATTGAGATGTAGGAGATAAAGAAATAAGTGTAGGAATTGTTGAACCAAGGGGTAAAAAGAATAAGTTCTTCTCCATGTGGATAACCTAATATGTTGGTTCCAGATAAGGTTGGCACATGGAGGATGTGCATGGACTACATGAAACTCAAAAAGATAACGGTGAAGAATCGATACCCTCTCCCTCACATTGATTCTTTATTATATCCATTTAAAAATGTTGTCTATCTCACAAAATTTATCATCAGGTTAGGATTGTAGAACAATTTTGGAATATTGCATTCAAAACAATGTAGGGGTTGTTTAAATGGTTGGAGATTCCATTCAAAATATGAAATGATATGACCATATTCATGTGGGTGATGAATGATATTTCCAGGCATTTTCTTGATTATTTTACTTTTGTACCTCCTTGACATTCTTTTTTATATTAGTACATGGGATGATCATGTGTGCCATGTTAAAAAAGTGATTCATTTTTTGAAAAATGATAAATTTTATGTCGAAATGTAAAAATGCAAATTTGGTAAGACCTCTTTTGTTTACTTGGGTCACATATTCGGTGGTGTAAAATTGAAAATAGATCCTTCTAAAATTTATGTGATTATAAAGTAGCCTAAACCCACTAATGTTACAAAGTCTCATAGTTTTTTTTTGGTATATTACAATATTGGAGAAGGATCATTACCAAATTCTCTATCACTGCATACCGTTTATATGCATTGACAAGTGTGAAGCAAACTTTTCAATGGGGAGGAAAGCAACATATAGCCTTTGATAAACTGAAGGAGAAGATTAGAAATACACCAGTTTTGGCCATACCTATAATCGAACAGCCTTTTGAGATCGAGACAAATGCCAGTGGATACACCATGGGTTCAGTATTGATGTAGTAGAGGAAACATCTATGTTACCATTCAGATACATTCTCCCAAGCTGTTGTGAATTATCCCACATACGAAAAGGATTTTTACTCGGTTCAAAGCATGAAGAAGTGGAAACATTATTTTATCGACAAGGAGACCATCATTCACATAGATCACCAATCCTTGCAGTACCTTTAATTACAAACCAAGCTTGAATAAGCACGTGATTTTAGATGGATTTGATTCCTCCAGAAGTTTCACTAGGTAATAAAATAAAAGAATGGCACAAACAACAAAGTGGCATAGATGCTTTCTCACCCTCCTATTTTTGCATATATAGTTTTTCAAAATTCTTATTTATCTTTTGAAAGTTATAATGAACATTATGCCAACAATGATGATTTCAAGGATATTTATGAAAAACTAACGCATGGATCGCAGGTGGATAGTTATCACTTGCAGGGAAAATGTGTTGTACCATCTTCGCAAACTTTGTATTCCCACCAATGAAAGGATACATGTAATCAAAGAGTCACATACCTCTCTTATGTCATGTCATTTTGGTGTAGAAAATACATTGTGTCATTTACAGAGATTTTTATTTTGGCCTCACATGAGAAATATTGCGACTCGATATGTAAAGGGATGTGTGTTGTTTTTAGTTTCCAAAAACGCTAATAGAAAATTAGGTCTCTACACACTGCTCTTTTTTTCAAGTCATCCATGGGAATGTGTGTCAATGGATTTCTTAGGAATTTTTCCTTTTTCTAATAGAATTCATGACTATTTGTATGTCCTTATGGATCAATTTAGAAAAATGTGTGTATTAATGCCTTGCAAAAAGTAGGTTACTATAGAGTAGAATGGTCATCTCTTCTTCGAATTCGTCTAGATCCATTTTGGGCTTCCCTCATCCATTGTGTCTGATCGAGACTCTCGTTTTCTTGAAGAGTTTTGGATGATTTTTTGGAGAATGAGAGACACCAATTTGACGAGGATAACAACATTTCATCGGCAAAACGATAGACAAATAGAGGTTGTCAACTACACAATGATACACTTACTCTTAGGATATTATGGGAAGCAACCCAATTTTTTGGACGAACAACTTCCTTATATATGACATGCATACAGTTGGGAAGTGCATTCATCCGCTCAGAGCACACCATTCGAGACATGCTTTGGCTATTTTCCAGTTGATCCCCTAGATATAGTCTTTGGGAAAGATGAAGATTCTGGTGGGATATATTATAGGGACACAACACGAAATTTCAATCAACTTATACAAATGATTGACTAGGTAATGCATGAGTAGTTTGAGAAGAGTCAAGCTTGATATAAACCTCGACATGACAAGCACCAAGTTGATTTACAGTTCCATGTTGGGGATAAAGCGTGGCTTCATATCAACAAATATAGAATGAAATGATAAGGAAATAAGTTGTGACCAATCGGATATGGCCCATTCACCATATAAGAGAATATTGGATACAATTTTTTTCATCTCGATTTTCCATCATACATGAAAATGTTCTCAATGGTAAATGCTGAAAATTTAAAGCTTTATGGGCCTCCTTTGATCATGTATACTGAATATGATTTGAAAATTTCCTACAATGGATGATTTTTCACCTGAATACCTGGACAAGATACCAATGGACATCATTCTCAACACAAATACTAGGACTTCATGATAGGGAGACATGGAATATATTTGCATTGGTTTCAAGGGAATGCATCAAAGTAAGGATCAATGGATGGAAAATGAGAAAGTGAGGGAGAAATTCCCTCATTTTCAAATTGACCTAGGAATAATATGGGTGAATCTAGAAATAGAACTGGCTTGGAAAATAGCTCAAAAATAAAAATCATAATATATAAGTGAAATGAGGACGAGATATTAGTGCTCAATTCCCTGATTCCAACGGTGCGAGCAACACCCAAATCTATGTTCGTATGCTCAAGTTATAGCTATTCAAAGTTATGGTTAAACCTGATCAAGTGGAATTCTTAACAAGGCAACAATTTGGGAGAGACTCAACGTACAGAATCCAACCACCAAAATGGGTGAATTTGTCTCCTACTTAATTTGTCTAGTGACATTTATTTTTCAGTGGGAAAATTTGAACCATATAGTCTAAAAACTAAAAAATAATAAAAAATATGGGGTGGCAGGCCATGACCCGCGCTACCCCTCAACGGTGATATTATATTATATACAGTGGGTGGGACTACTACCCCCGATACACCCTCCCAGCTAGGTGTAATGTTAAAAATACATTATCGCATATATATATATATATATTAACTTCTAAACCGTTGGGGTCACGGTTACCAAAAGCGTCGACTGGTCACATTACTGTGTCACATATAAAACAAAAACTGTTTTCTCTTTAAAAAAACCATTGGAATTTATATGGGAGGTGTGGGATTAAAAACGAGAACCTTTGCCTACCTAAACGAATTTTCCACCAACGAGCCATGGGCTTGGCCTCTGGTGGCTTCGCCCCTCTCTATTGCTTAAACTCTCATTGCGTCATTCGAATGGAGGTTGGCAGTGGAGGAGAAGTGGAAGCAGGAGTGGATTGACCTGTGGAACCATGAGAAAGGGTATCTTGGAGATTCCAAAAAGATTCCCTTAGAGGGCCAGAGGTGCCAGTGTCATAATTTGACAAATTTATAGTCATTTTTATATGATTTCATGACACAAATCAAACCATATAGTCCATTACTCAAGTTGAGGTCTCCATTGTCAGGCCATCATCCGAATTGGAGGTATAAATGTTGTTTATTTAAAGTTACTTGTAACTGATTTCTTTGATTCCACTTAATGAAGGACTCCCCATTTTTTATCAGGCCCCAGAGACATATCCCCCCTTGGGTGAACTCTGTAATCAAGTCATTGTGTCTTTGATCTCATGTTTGCTAATGATTTCTACTTGTTTTCATGTAGTTTAGGTCACTTGGTTGATATTCCCTTTTATATGAAATTATGAATTCATCCTTGAATTTAAAATATCTTAATCAATCTCCCACCTTTTCTAGTATCTTAAAGGGAACATACCTCAGAAACTTTATTTTGTTACTAGGCCTCTGTAGCCTCTTCTTGTTCAATGATAACCATAATCTTTGTCCCACATTCAATGACTTATTTTCCCTATGTCTATCATGCCCTACCTTATACTTCTCCTCTAGCTTCTACAATGTTTCTTGTACCTATATATGGGTCTACATGATATTCTCTAAGAAAATTTCATCCCCCAACTATCTCCAATAAGATCTTCCCTCACTTCTGATTGCTTCTCATATTCAATATCCAAAGGTGAGGATGTAAAATATAGAAAAAAAGTCTCAAATGGGGACTTTCCTGTAGAAGGGTGGACTTATCTATTGTAATAATGTTGTATATATACCAGATTTTCATCGTAGGTCTTCAGATTCTTTAGGTTGTATCCCCTCAGAAGATACACCAAAGACTTGTTGAATACTTATTTATACCCATATATATGTCGATGTAATGTTGTACATCTCTTCAACTTCGTCTCCATTTTCTCCCACAATGTAGTTCATAATGCACTGATAAACCTTGTATCCCCATTTAAAATGATGCTCCTTGGTCTCCAAAAGTGCACATAGAGTTGTCCAAAGAAATTTTTTTTTGCTTCTTTACCAGTGATGGTATTTTTATGGGACATCAAAACAAAATCTTGATCCACCTGTTAACTACCTTGAATAGGTAGTCATGTCCATTCCTGGTTGTCGGTAAACCTCCCACAAAGTCCATTGAAATTATTTCCCAAGGATGAGTAGGTATAGGTAAGGGATGATATATACCATGTTTCCAATTATTAGGCTTACTGGTACAAAAAATAATGCATCCTCTTATGAACCTAGCTAAATTCTCTTGCATCTTGGGCTAATACACATACCTCTGCAAGTTAGCCATGATTTTCCCTACACAAAAGTGCCCTGCAGCCTTGGGCGTGTGAATCTCTCTAATCAGCAGCAATCACTCACCTTTAGGAACACATACCTTATCCAACATGTTGAGTAACATGTCCTAGAGATGGTATTCAACGATGTTGTCTGCATCATGCACATGAATATAACTATGCAACTGCTGATACACATCTTTGAAGTTATCATCCTCTAAATATGCCTCTCTATATGCATCATGGGTGAATCGCTACATGTGCATAAGAGTACCCAAAGATGTAATATTTGACGTGGGTGGACTTGAAAGCATGTCAGACAACTTGTTTCTGCTTCCCTTCTTATACTTTATCGCCAAATGAAACTAGTGTAAAAGCCCCATCCTCTTGTAATATCTAATCTACTATATCTTACTATGGGCTTGCAAGTACTGTAACAGTTGATGATCTATGTGGATTACTATCTCCTTTCCCATCAGATAGTGCTTCCATTTCTTCATATCTAGAACCATGTCATCAAGCTCACTGTCATAAGTAGGGTAGTTAATATCTACCCCATGAAAAAATAAAAAGTGTTAACATATAGGCCTTCCTTCCTACATCAACAAAACTCCCATTACATACATAGTTACATCTGCCTCCACTTCAAAGGCCACTACAAAGTTAGTAATGTTAGGATTTGTTCTAATTTATATTCTTCTTTAACTCCACGAAATCCTTCTATTAACCTTTTCTCCACTGGAAATTCTTGGCACTTGTTTTTATGGTGTGGAGCAGTGCTGCTACTACTGAAAATGAGGCTGTGAATTTTTTTAGGTACTATACTTCCCCAATGAAACTCCTCACTTCAAAAAAATTAGAAGGAACCAAACATTTCATGATTTCCTCCATATTGGAAGGATATATCTTCATATCTCCTCCATTGTTAATGTATCCCAGATACACCAAATATTTTTGTGCAAAATCTCACTTCTTTATATTCTCTAGTAGTTGATGATTCTTCATTGTTTCCAACACCTACGTCAAATGTGAAATATGCTCCTCTGATGTATCACTATATAATAGTATATCATCTAAATAGAAAATAAAAAAATCAATCTATAAAAGGTGTAGTATATCATTCATTAATCTCATAAATGTAGTTGGTACATTACATAGACCAAATGGCATGCTAAAGAGTCATACAAACTTTGACTAGTTTTGAAGGTGGTGTTCCATATATATTTTTATTTGACTCAAACTTGGTGTTATCCATACTTCAAATACAACTCCGTGAAGTACTTTTCTCACTGCTACTGAACTAAAAGATCATTTTTCCTGTGTAGGGGATGTCTACTCTTGAGTGTGACTTTTTTTAATGCCCTCTAATCTATATACGTCCACCAAGTCCCATCATCCTTCAGCACAATGATGATGGTGATGCACTTTTTCGAATGAAATTGTGTTCCAACATTTTATACAATTGTCCCTTCACCTCACTTATTTCTATAACAGACTTCCTATACACCCCAATATTTGGAAATGGGGAGTCTGACCAGAGATGGATCTCACTTTCCATTTCCCTCTTAGGTAGTAGCCCCTTAGGCTATCAGAACACATCCCTATATGCATGTAGTAACTCCAATTATTTTTTCTATTTATTAGTACACTCCTCCAAGGATTCCTTGCCTCCTATTCACTCTTCTACATAATAAATTTCTCTTAAAAATAATAAAACATACATTTTTCTAAAACTAATGAATTTCTTGGCTTGCTTGGAACTTACCAATGAAATTTTTGACTTTCATTTTACGCATTGATGATGAAAAATTATCCATCCTTCATGAGATGGTAGTGGTTATTTTTACATATATGGACTCCTAAAAACAACTCCATATACATCAAGAAGAACCACATTCAGATCGAATTCATTAATAAAATCAACACTGATAGAAAATATAATTTTGCACTATTTTCTTACCTTTAGCTCTGCATCCATATTTATCCATCCTTACAGATATGGGTTTGGATGGCCACAAAATTCTAACCCCAATTACTTGACCAATTTTGTTGCAATTAGATTTGCATGCAATCCTCAGTGAAAGAGAGCATTAATCCTTGCCTTCTTGACTTGCATCTCGATATGGAAGAGTTTTTTCATTTCTTTCTCTTACTCTTTCTGAAGGCTACTCAGATTCACCTCCTTCTGTACTGACGTAAGGACAATATTCTAATCCACATCCGATTTTCTTTCAAAAAGGTTTCTCGAATCAGAGGCCATGATATTACTCTTCTTGTTCTTCGATTTTAGCTTTGCATGCAAATTCCAACATTTTTCCTCTGTATGTCCTTCGATGTTCCAGTGGTTGATAGGATATTTGCACCAGTGTGCTATGGCTATCATTTTCTTATCTTTTTCCACCTTTTTCTTCTTCTTCCCTTCCTTCAAAATTTTCTAGTTTCACCTTCTACTTCTATCATCTTGATTGTGCTCTCTTGAGGCCTTTAATTTCCAAGTACCATTCTTGTACATAAACCTCGTCCACCAATTTTGGTTTTGACATCATCATTTTTTCATGCATATGGAAGTAAAAATCTCCCAAATAATTGAGGAGTACATTTAGGACATTTGGAGAGATACCCAACATTATAGCTATTTTCTTGAACTTTGTGGTGTACTCCTACACACTTTTGTCCAACTTTTGTCTGAAGTAATTCCACCGGATCCACCAGTCCTCCATGTACACAATGGGATAAAATTTTGACTTATTGTGGCTTTTTAAATCTTCCCACTTAGTCACTCAAGGTTATCCCTCTAACTTCAGGGTTTTTGTGTGTCTCTCCCACCAAGTCAGTGCATGGCCCTCCAATTTTTATCGTGCAAATGAGATTTCGTGCCCTTCTTGAATCTAATGGACACTGAAATATACTTCCAGTTTTTGCAACTAATGGCTCAACTTCAAAGCGTTGATCTTACTGTGGTATGGCTTGATATAGAATTTTTCTTCCATTTTAAACAGTAATTGGGATTGGTTCATGAAAATCGAATTAGGTTTATCTTTTCCGGACTCTTTCTTTAACTTGTTCTTCGTTTTTCCCTGACCTTCTGATCCCTATTCTAGTTTTTCCTTTCTATTCCGACCTCCATATTCTCCAACTATCCCCAGATTACTATTAAAATCAACCATGAGGAGGCTTACATTATGGTTTATATCTACGACATGTTGTTCCAGTCATGTAAACCTCACCTCTACAGGATCACAAGGTTCATTTACAAATTCATCACCCATGACTAGGTCTTTACGATTTTCGGCCCTACTGATCTAGATCACCGAAACATCCACAAAATACCCAAATAAAATTTCTCTGATACCAAATGATTTTTAAATTTCCATTGATATTCCATTATAAATTTTTTCACAACATATATAATAATAATATACTAAAATATTGAAAATTTTACACTATTATAGTTTTCTTAAAATTCTAGATTTGTATATTTAATTGTAATTAGTGAATGCATGTGAATGGAAATTATATAGAAAATTAGAGAAAAGCAAAAAAATCTCACACGCACACATAAGACAGAAGATATGCTCTGTGGGAAACCTTTTGAAGAGAAAACTCGGCTGAAAGATGAGGTCGCTTCGGTCTCTTTCTCTATCTAGAAATATGGCTGTAGGTACAAAGAAGTAATTTTTGTGGCCCATGGGTTGCTACAGTGTAGAGAGCCTCTCTATCTTCTCTACATCATATTTCTCCTGGCTATATTTTCTTAGCCATGGAACAAAATTCTCTGAAAAGAACGAAATACAGTGGCCTTGTTATAACAAAAATTGATAGCTTACTAGTGGTTAATTTTAATTCTTAACTAGAATTAAAATATAGAATCTTCAAGAGTCTTTTACATCATAATCATGTGCCTAGATCATTTTCCATGAATAACGGGGGTTGAAATGGCATCCTCACAAGCTATATGTGTGAAAACATGAAGGTAAATATTATGAAATGGAGGTTGAATTCGATTGGCACGCTTATTGCATTGTCGGAAACATATTTGTGTGTATAATATTATGAAATGACACTGCTTTAGAGCAGAAAATTTTTACCCACTAGAAATGTTGTTTTATCTCTCAAAATGCACTTGGAAATTTCTAGACCTCGTTTTTCCAAACTGGTTATTATTATGTATTAGTTATTAATTTTGGGAAATTAATAAAAAGTAAAACAAATATATTTTATATATGCATCTCTATTTCTATCTCTATCTATACCTATACCTATATTTATAATTTTATTATAAAAAAAATTCACATAGGTCATAGAGTAGATCATGAAAGGTTTTTATGTTATGGAATTCCATGGTGTAAAGGTTACTGGTTCTAAAATCCATGAGAAAAAATCTAGCCATGTTAAGGATGGGTGGGGCCTAGGTCGGATGTGATCGTCAAGGATTTTGATTGCTTATATACCCCTGGATCATAGCTACTTAGGCCACATGTTTTCCAAAGTAGTCATCTTAACACTAAAACGAAAAATTATATAGAAAAATCATTGAAAATATTTTTCGATTGGTTATGTATTTTTTTCCTCTTTCTTTTTTCCAAGGAAACAAATCAAATCCTCTCTTAACTTGAAGGAAAGGGAGAGGTTGAGCCTCCCTCTAAGTTCAAAGTTAAGAGTGAGATTGTTTTTTGAGTTGAGAGGATCATTCTAGAGCTCAATATGAAGGAGATATGTAATTCCTTCTATCCTCAACCTTCAATTAGCATGTGCCCTTTTTAAAATAAGAATAGGATTTTTTAAATAAAAGACAAGGTCAAATATAATAAAATTTGGTTAGTTTTAATTTAAAAATATTATGAGATATCGATAATATCACTCTCACTATGGTCACTCATTTGTATGTTGATATTATGATCTATTATGAAGGAGATGTGATAAAAATATTTCAAATTTAGCCTCATCCATAAATAAAATATGTGGATATAAAAATAAAATAACATAATGTTATACCAAATTTAGAGAGAGATAAAGTAAATGAAAATTAGGAAAAAATGTTATATTTCCACTTTTGAGTATAAAGAAGATATAATGTTTCATTAAATATCTTAAATAAACTATTTGAATATTTATGTTAACTAATATATTTCACTATCATACATATATATAAAGATTAAGAAAATATATTATGGTAATAAAATAATTTAATGTCCAAAGGAAATAAATAATTAAAGGTAAAAGTAAAATTAATTTTTAATAAAAATAATAATTAGTGGAAGATGCATGGTTCATTTATTTTTTTAATATAAAATTAATATGTATAATTTAAAAATTATTATTAATAATAATAAATTGAAAATAAGTGATAAATAATTTTTTTCAATATGAAAGCTTAAATAATATTGATGTCTATTTCTACCCAAGGTAAGTGCCATAATGGGACCCCCTACCCCACAATGACTCAATGAAAATTCAAGACGATAAGGAAATCAACCTGTCTTCCACTCTCCACAACTTCACACAACATTTCATCCTCGCAAGGTTGATTCCAACGACTTCACACCGCCATCATGGAAACATGTACCAGGAATACTCAACCTCTACGAAATTTTTTTCTCCTAGTGAGGATCGATAACTCTATTACATCATTCAGGAATGATAACCTACCATTATAATAAAATAACCCATATTCAATCCTTCTCGAAAAAAAATTTCTCCACGACCTCTCATAATCATAACCCTGACACTAGTCACAATCTTGGAAGTTGATCTAATCAGGAGAGGAACTTTTTAGAGCAAGTTTGGAGCATTATGATGATGGAACATATGCCTACTCTCAATTACTGAAATATTCTTACTATTGAGATGCCCTTGAAACCTTATCAAGACCATGCAACACAACTCCTTCACTCCATCAAGTCTAGATGGGTAATTCATTCAATGACTACTACCGCTATGAGTAGAAAAAAAATATATTATCCACCTTTTAACTATGTACTCCTCCAACACCAACGTAAGATCAATCTCACTACACTTCAACTCTTTTTTCTTTAAAATCTTTCTATTTGGACAACTTTTTGTATACCTCATTTTATACATTTGTGCTTCTACACCCATTATATTATTTCAATATGGAATTTTCATATTATTTCGGTTTTCCTAATTCCTTCATATCCTCTTTTCATGTCACACCATTCTCATACCTTATTCTTGATTCTCATTAGTCTCTCCTTATCACCATGTTATCCCATTTTGAAACCTATACTTTTCTTTCCTTACCTTAGACAACCTTTTTTCAACACATGACACATAAAAATCCCTCAACTTCTTGCCGTATTAGAGGCAGAGGCTACCCCTCCCCCTACTCTCCCTCACCTAGTAATCCTCCCACTTTCACTTAGTAAATACCCTAGAATCAAGCCATTCATTCCCAAACACGTTATGAGAAAATCATTCTAAATTGTTCTAGAATCTAATTCCAACCACCTGCTAGGTTTCAAAATCGTCCATCCAAGTGTCCCAGTTCACTTTCACTTAGTCCAATTTTAGTTTACTCTAACTTCAGTCATTTCTTGTTGATGTCCCTATTGTAATATTATTTAACTAATTCGTGATATTAAGAAGAGAAATCCTCTGCTCCACTTATTTTTCATTTTCATTTTTTTTCATGGTATCAGAGCTAGCTTGCACTAGAATACCTGAGAGAGAAGCAATGTGAGTGAAGTGAGAGTAACATAGAGGAGAGAGGTGGAAATCCTGCGTAAGTCTCTTTTAGAGAGAAACGAACTTTTGAAGAGAAAGCTTCATGTGAAGAAGCAAGAGAGAGAGATTTTGTTCTTAAGAAGAAGGTCGAGATTTAAAAATAATAATTTGAAATGCGTCCAGAGTAATTAACCCGCATAGTAGAAGTTGTGTTATTAACGCACTCTAGAACTTCACGAGGTGTTTTATCACATAGTCCATCAATAATTTACATCATGGTATTTTCTGAGATAATCCAACTTCAGTCTCAAAAGCAAATGGAAGACAACCTATTTGTAACAACACAAGTTAATGAAGAAGAGACATAGAAAAATATAAATACAAAGACATAAAAAATATAAAGGTAGATGCAAAGGTAGAAGCACACAAAGAGAAAACACATACAAAGGTAGAGTCAGAGATGGAAGCACAACAGGGGAAAAATCTCATTGTAGAGTCGAAGGAATAAAACCAATGTGCTTTTGAAGATTTTTTTACAGTTACCGTTGATTTACAATGTGAAGATAAACAAAACAATTATGAATAAGAGTTAAATTTCCTTGAAACATGGCTTGCAACACCATTTATAGATTATGTATACACAAAAGCTGTATATATCAATGTTGAAGACCTCATGCATGATGAACACATCAATGAAATTTTCAGGTATTGGAGTTTCGAAGCAATCAAATTTGATTTTCATATTATGTTCATGCATATTGATGATGAAAATCACACTACATAAGACAATATGTGGCAACAACCCACATATAATTATTTTTTGAAGAGGTTGAGGACATGTTTAGACAACATGGAAAAATGGAAGACGTGCACCAAAAATTGAAGAAACTGAAATTTGAAGCCTATAATAAGAAGAAAAATTTGAAACAATTTAGAGGCTATCAGGTCGGGAAGAAGAGAAGAAGAAAATTAAATGTAGCTGAAGTCAATTTTTTAAATTGTAAGCCTAGATGAGACATAAACCAATAGACATGTTAATTAAATTTTCACGTGGTTGTAATTAATGGGGAGTGCTGGAGAATCTAATTCCAACCACCTGTTAGGTGTCAAAACCATTCATCCAAGTGTCCTAGTTCAAATTCACTTAGTACATTTTAGTTCAGTATCACTACATTCATTTATTGTTTATGTCCCCAATGTAATATATTTAACTAATTTGTAATATTGAGAAGAGAAATCCTTCGCTCCACTTCTTTTCATTTTCACCTTTTTCTCATAAACATGGTATGTTAGGAAATAGTGTGTTATGAAGCCCTAGTTAGGTGAGATCGAAGGTGTTTTTTCTTATCAACATGTGCAATCCGAAACTAGACAATGTATTCTAAACATAGGCATTTTCACTCACACAAAGTATGCTAGCTATACATAGGAAGTCAATGTCTACTGGTATACCAATATTCCTCTTGTGCGCATCCTGACATATTATCACATAAACTAGTCGTAGAGAATTTACAAGCTTGTTGAATTTGAAGAAAAGTTGGAAGTTATGGATCAAAATTTTGATAAGCTCCTTAATATGTGTAACCATAACTCTTTCTTAAGGAATTCTCTTAGAACAAGCAAGAATTATATGGGTAATAATCAACATGTATCCTTATAACCTCTTTAGTGAGTTTTCTATGTATCTGATTTATCATTCCACTCTTAGTGCGAGTCTGTTTACTTATCATATTGTTTGTTATTTTCGTCTCATTGATGCTCTCATCAAAAAAAATCATCACCACCTAAATATATTAATGTTTAGTCCCTAGTGGGGCCTGCCTCAAAATTGACCAGAGCAAGGAAGTCTTATAATGTGTGTAACATTTTGACAATGGCAATACAAAGTGTTTACTTTCAAAAATATATATATTGATGTGAATTTAATGATACATTAATAAAATATCATTTTACTGCAAAAAATATAATCCATAAATAAAATATTTCAATGTCCTTTTATATTCAAACAACAACTATGTATATATTATAGATGGTTAAAATAAAAATATCTATATATTATACAAAAGTAATTGAAAAAATAATATTATTCTTAAAACATTTCTAAGTCTTATTATTCTACATTTTGACCTTTTTAAGGTATATTTTTTGTCAATTTTGTTTGAAATCCAACAAAAAAAATTATTGCAATTACACTTTTACGCTATGTAATATATATAATCCAAGTTTCTAAGGGTATTTTCAAGATGTTGAATCCATTCAGGTATTCAGAAATACAATTTAAAGAATGAAACGTTACACATAGTGTGTGTTTATCTATGTAGATGCGTAGAACCAATATATATTTATCTTAACCATGGATCTATCAAGTATAGAAAGAGATAAAATCTCTCAAGATGCAAACATTTCTTCAAGTTTAATAGTCTAAAAATTTCTCTACCTCAAGGGATTTGTTTCGTCTTAGTGCTCGCTAGATATATGGTTAATATGGATATATATTCGTAGTAGGCCAACCCTCTCTTTTTTTCACATCTCTAAGGAATCAATCTCCCTCTCAGCCTGAATGGAAGATTGGTACATATGCCGCCCTGTTAGTTTGAAGGGCAGAGTGAGGTTAGTGGTACAAGGCCTTCGTCTCAAGCCGAAGGAAACAGTGAGATTTTTCGTACCAAGCTAACTGATAATTATAAGTTGCTAGTACCTAGACATCCCTGTTTTTTTTTTTTGAGGGAAATGAATTAGCCTCCTTTTCAGCCCAAAGGAAAGTGTCTAGTACCAATCTTCCCTCTTAGGCTAAAGGAAAGAGTGAGGTTATTAATACTGGGCTAGCCCCCGTCCTCCCCTCCCCTTTCCTTCCAACGAAATAAATTGACATCCCTCTCAATGAAAAGGAAAGAGTTAAGGTTTTGGTATGACGCCTCACTCTGAGTTCAAAGGCAAGGCAAGAGTGAGGTTTTTGGTATGAATCCTTCCTCTCAGATCAAAGGAAAAAGGGAAGTTGCTAGTACTAGGTTAGCCCACACTTATAGGTTGTTGACAATGGGCCAAACAATAATATATACTCACTTAAGAGCACAAAATAGTTACTCTATTCCATAGGATAAATATGTGAACTTACAAGGCTTGAAACTGGTAGAGAGGATCATAACAATTTTGTTTTAAATTCTATGTCTTGTAAATTTTGGTTTTTTTAATTATTGAACATTTTTCTTACAAAAATTTATTTTTCATAATGTTTTACTCTACGAATAAATCAATATTCAAAATTTAAAAATAACTCATAAAAATTCATTTAGCATTAGCTATTTATAAACATATCTTAAAATGAAATGTGATTTAGAAAATTTTGAGCTCACTAGACTTTATATTGATGTTCAATAGTTGCACAAAACACTCCTTATTATAGCTCATTAATTCAAATGACCTTTAAAAAAAATATTTATATAATAATAAATAATATTATAATTTATTAAATTATTGTTTATTTTAAATTATAAATATTATTTTTCAAAATTACATATTTTTAGTTTTAATTGTCATTTTTAATAACTATTTTCAATATTAATAAAAAAAAATCATATTAATCTTTTGCATTTTGTTTTTCAAATTTTTCATACAATACCATAATTATACAAACTTTTAAAATAATATTGATAACCATGTGAAAACAATAATAACCTTTTTTAATTTTGATTTATGAGAAATTTGTAAATAAGGGATAATACTTTGCTTATTACAGTGATCTTCAAAATTTTGTAGGGTTTTAAATTCCACGAAATATTCTAGAATATTTTTAATAACAGTTATAAATAAAAAATTGAGATTTATCTTAAAAAGAGTTATGTTAGTTTTTTACCTTTTTTATTAAATTGATTAATTAAATGGAAATTTTTATGAATAATTGTTTCATGAAATGTGTTTTGAATTTCTAGATAGATAATATTGATAAAAACATAGTATTATAACAAAACCTATTTACAAATTATAAATAATCTTCATGATTAAAAATATTATTACATATTCCTTAAAATATATATTTAACTTATATATTAATTCATTTTATAAAAATAAGAAAAAAATAATTAATTAATTTTTTATAATTTATTTTAATTTTAAAAATATAAAATCTAAAAATAATATAAAATAATACTTAATCATTAATCAATATCTATAACATTCATCAATTATAATTACACTAATACATTATAGAAAAATGTCCTCTTTTATATTACTCAAAATTACATTGTTAATTAAATATAAATATAAACTTTATAAATCTAAGACACCATACTCTAGACCTAATAGTGACGTAGTGTATCATAATTAAGTCAAGTCCCAAAAAGTGTTCCATTTTGCATATCATTCGGACTCAAATACGGCATATAACAATGTCTACGTTAAACAATATTATTAATTTTTCAATTTTAACTTTTTTAATTTTATATTCTCATTTAATATTAACATATTTCTATAGGATTATGGCCATGATATAATGTTCCATTATGAAGTTAAAATTTGTTTTCTATTTTTCAATTTTATAATTATTTTGCTTGTGGGGTTTTAGAAAAGATAATGATGGGTGTCCTCTTAAGACTGTTTTAAATGTGAAAGTTACCCATTCAAATCATATCCTGTTAAGTGTTGATATAAATGCCAAATATAATATTTAAAAGCCCCTTTTAATCTAATTTCATTTACTATTAGTTAATTTATATATGAGTATACTAATTATGTTAATAAAAAAAGAGACATTGTATATTAAAAATAAATGTGAAGTCCTAAAAAAAAACCTAATATATATTGAAAGATTAATTTCATATAAACAACATAGAATTAAATAAAAGCATAAAAAATAACTACATATAAAATCATTTTTTAAAAATTTGAGTTATATATCTATATATATAAATAAGTATTTTAATATTCAGACAATAATACATAATTAATTTTTAAAAATTATATATTGGAATATTTAATTCTTTTCAGATGAAATAAATTTAAATTTAAAATAAAATGAAATTATTAATATTATAATTATTTTAGACTATGTTTTTACATAAATTTAAGTTTGAATAAAAAGTGATTGAGTTTTTTTTGTTAAGTCACTTCTCAATATAAAATTAATATATATTAAATATGATAATGAAAATATAATCTTACCCAACTTACGTATATATATATATATTACACAACCATTATATAAAATATCATAACAATGGGCGGCTTTGGATCTTCGTTAGTTAGGTTGCCGAATGGGAGGTGATAAAATATCATAACCATAGGCGGCTTTGGATCTTCGTTTGTTGCGGAATGAGAGGTGTTGATTGGTGATATTTCCACTTTCACAGGTTGACCGTGGATTACTTTTTACCGAGGCAATCATATGACTGTTCTACGGTATCTTATCTGTTTAATTATTTGATTCCAAAGGTTGCTTTCTTGCACCTAATCATTGTTTTTGTTTTTTAAATCTTGCTCTTTACCAATCATAGCATTGCTAATCATATTTCAACATTAGTATTTGGCGACGAAAGCCGATATCCTTTCGATTTTGATCATTATTAGATCAATTGTACTCGCAGTTCCTTATCACTGGCCAAAGATTTAATAATTGCTTCTATATATACTCAACAACCCTGCCATGGAGGATGGTCGATGCCAGTACCGTGTGTGTCTCTTTCGACCAGTGGAGATTATGGTCTATGAAATTATAGGGTTTAGGGTTTCAATAATGGTTAGGTCTCCTTGCTGTTCAAAAGAAGGGCTCAACCGCGGGGCCTGGACTGCAAAGGAGGATATGATTCTTTCCGACTACATTCGAATTCATGGCGATGGTGGATGGACAAATCTGCCCCAAAAAGCAGGTGAATCTCATCAAATCTCCATTAATGCAGAAGTAGATTTGAAATGAAAGGCTAAATAAGTGGACAGATTTTTTTTTCTAGGTCTTAAGAGGAGTTGAAAGAGTTGTCGATTACGCTGGCTGAACTATCTTCGTCCCGATATCAAACGCGGAAACATTTCCCCCGATGAGGAGGAGCTTATTATACGGCTGCATCGCCTCCTTGGCAATAGGTATGCGAAAAATCACTGACTATCATTTATTTATTCATTCGATTACCCTCTCGGAGTGTGGAGAAATTTTGAACCATTTTGAAAAGTCTGACACACGTTACATTCCTTGCAGATGGTCGCTGATTGCAGGACGACTGCCTGGGCGAACAGACAACGAAATCAAGAACCACTGGAATACTCATCTTCGCAAGAAGCTATCGCTAATAAACCAATATTCGACTACAGATAATCTCAAGATAAGGTCAAAATCTCCTCCTCTCGTTCAAAAGGAAGGTATAAACCCTACCTATCTCAAGATAAGGCCAAAATCTCCTGCTCTCGTTCCAAAGGAAGGTATAAACCCTAGCTATCTCAAGATAAGGTCAAAATCTCCTCCTCTCGTTCAAAAGGAAGGTATAAACGCTACCTGCTCCATGTCGACCATAGTGGAGTGCGGGAGATCCTCACATTCCGAACTTTTGGGAGCAGATACACATACTTTAACAGAGAGTTTGTTCGATTTGAAGTATCTGTCGTCTCCAGACTATAATCTTATCTCTTCTACATCCGGGATTTGCACAGGCTTTGGACTAGAAGAGTTCTACCAGACTACATTGGCTGCGGAGGCGATTCAGTTTGAAGTCACATTTTCCGAAGAAAGAATTATGCAGGGCATTAACAGTTTTACCTTCGCCAATGATCAAGGAATGTCAGATTTCGATTGTAGGCGAAAAGACCACGATGGGATTGATGTACTCGATTATATAGATAATCGAGTCCATAATCGCTGAACTCGCTACTGTTGGAATCCAAAGTGGTGTGAGAGGTCACTACAAAGTGGTGAACACAGTACTGTTGGAATCCAAAGTGGTGAAGTGGTGTGAGAGGAAAGAAATACATTCCAGCTTTTTAATTGAAGAAATCGTGATTAGAACAGTTTTTTAGGTATACATAATTTTGTTCACGATAGTTTTCTTAGTGATTTTGTTCAGGATTAGAATAGGAAACTTGTAGGGACCAAATCTCTCACGTAACCATTAACCATTAGGCCACATCTTTGGAACTAATTTTAATTTTAAGAACAGTTGACAGGGTAGATAATCTCTCATAGAAAAAGGTAATGAATATATATTTTAATTTGCATATACTGTAATAAGCTCTATTACCATTGATGTTGAAATTCAATTTCTATGAATACGGTGCAAGTTGAGTTTTCAGTGTTGTGTGTCAATACAGTGCGAGTATTGATGATTTTATGATGTCATATTTCAATTCACTGACTCGTTTATTCGTTATTAGCGAATATTTTCTTTCTGAATTGGGTGATTGAGGTATGTGTTTCCCAAAGCTGATTGTTTTGAAGTTATCCATTTGTATTTTGGTTGATTTCTTTTCAGATTTTAAATACCTTCTTTTGAAAACATTTGTGTAGGTTTTTTTTCTTTTTTAAAGAAAAAGTATTAAATTTATGTTTGAAAAATTGTCCAGTATATATATCAAAATTTATGGTTTTATACCTTTCTTTTTCTCAGGAACCATATATTTATCAAAATGCTATCCATAAAAGACTAAAATCCATATGATCAGTATAGCGCTAATACATTAACAGTATTCTTACAATTAAAAAAAAAAAAAAAAACTCAAAGATCTAGAATTATGGAAAGGAGATCATACTCTCATTTCTAATAATATTATCTTCTACTTAATTTATTTCATAACTCGAACAACACTATTTAATCTTTCTTTAAAGGATATGTTGGCCACTATATTCGCGATCATACTCTCATTTCTAATAATATTATCTTCTACTTACTTGTATTTCATAACTCCAACTACAGTATTTAATTTTTTTTTTAAAGAATGTGTGGCGACTATGGTGAAAATTGATACCGGCGAGCAATTTAATAAGCCCAATCTAGCCTCAAAAGTAGGGGAGCATAGTTAGTGTGCCCCAATATGCTCTCACTAAGGGATTTTGAGTCACCATAAATATGTAAAATATTTCCCTGTTTCCTTTTACCAAACCATAATACCAAACCATAATAGATTTTATAGCGCTAGTTTTTTTGCTCTAGAGTTTGCATTGAGCTCTAGAGTTTGTATTGAGATCTGTTAGATTATCTCAGTTAGGCACCACATCTACAAGAGCCATTTTGAGCAGTGCAATCAAAATTGCCAATCTAAAATTGTATAGGAAGAGAACAGAGTCTAGTATGTAAATTTTTGACAGAAGCATTAAAGCCCGACCAAATTCTGATAATGTTTACCAATACATCTTCAAATATGCAGAGTTTCCGTGCTTTCCATACTTCCCAGGACATGTATAAAGAAAACGGCTTGTATCTTCCCTGCTTCCCAGAACAAGTATAAAGTAAACGCCTTGTATTGTCCCCCTCGACGCCCATGCAGCGACACAATGTGTGAATGAGACACGATTACAAACTGATTGCTGTGAGGTAGAGATTTGTTGATATTTTGACTCTGCAATTGCGATATGCTCTGAATGATTGTTTTCCATTAATATCTTATCTATGGGATTGAGACATGTTTCCAAAAATTGAATGTTAGTGGAAGAGAATTCTTTTAATTTTAATTTCAAGTGTAATTTGACTCTCGCTTTCTTCGGACTGTGGTCAGATAGTGAAGTGTGTAATTGGAATTTGGGATAATAATTCGCCATTGGATTGTGATTCTTGTGGTCGTGTTATTTTGTAACAAGTAACTCTTATTGTCTTCCAGATATAAATATCCGTATTGAACTAAATGGAATGATGATAACGGGATGTTCGGGAAGCAGCCACTTGTGTAAGCACAAATATAATACGTTTGGTGATGCGTGTGATTGTCCTATCTTTGTAAGATGTTTAGATATACCTGTAAGTAAAATTATAATAACATTGGCATGTTTGGATTCACCCATAAAATTTATTGTGATAACTTATATATATATATATATATATATAATTTATTTAGATAGAAAAGGTAATAATAAATTTTATAGATTTGAAATAAATTTAATTTAGTAATCATAATTTAATGAGAGGTATTTATTGGTATGTTATTGTTTATTTGCATATATGAATTATATGGTTTTAGTTCACTTAGTTGAAATAAAAATAAAATTATTTGAAAAAAAAGATTTTTTATTGACAATATATTTATTAAAAAAAATATTATTAGAAATTTTTTAATAAAGCAATTTATTTCAACTTTTTAATAAAGGTTTTATATTTTCTTTTAGTTATTTCTTAAAAAATTGTATTTTTCAAATATCTTAAATCTTTAATATAAAAATATTATATCTTTTACTTTTAAATTAATAAACAAAATTGCATCTTACATTAATTTTTGCAACTTCTTTCTAAATAGTTGACTTAAAAGTTCTAATAATGTTATAAAATTATCATTTCATTCGTTACTTCTAGTTATTAGTTTTGTTGTGACAATCATTTCATTCGTTACTTCTAGTTATTAGTTTTGTTGTGACAAAGAATGAGAGTGAAAAACTGGAGCAGAGGATTACCCTTCTCAATATTCAAAGATAGTTAAATAGAGTACATTGTAAACATCAACGATAAATGACTGGAGTAGAACTGAAGTAAACTGAAGTAAATGGAACTGTCTAAGACACCTAGCAGACAATAGAAATAAATGTAACTACACCTAACTAACAGTGAGATTAATATCTCAACATCCCCTCCTAATCTCAACTGTTACAAGCGAAAGCACTAATAATGCCTAATTTCTCTCTTTGAAAATCAAATACATTCCTTCCCAATGGCTTTGTGAAAATATCTGTAAGCTGATCTTTGGAACCACAAAAAGAAAGTGTTATGTCCCCATCATTAACAAGTTCACGAATGAAATGAAAACATGTGTTAATGTGCTTGCTCTTCTTGTGAAAAACATGATTCATTGATAAGGAAATTGCTAAACTGTTATCACAGTAAATTGGAGTTGGCTCCTTCTGAAAATTTGAAATATCTTTCAATAATGTTCTCAACCATACTGCTTGACAAGCTGTTGTATTTGCTGCTACATATTCGGCCTCTGCAGAAGATATTTAAACGATTGAATGTTTCTTGGATGCCCATGAAATCATATTGGTTCCAAGATGAAAAACATACCCTAAGGTACTTTTGCGATCATCTAAACTCCTTGCATAATCATTGTCTGTATAACCTGAAAGTGAACAATTTTCAGAATGTGTATAAAACAAACCATAGTCTATGGTCCCTGCAATATACCCTAAGATCCTTTTTGCAACCTGCCAATGAGTAAGCTTCGGTGACTGCATAAACCTGGAGACAAAACTTGTTGCAAACATAATATCCAGTCTAGTTGCAGTTAGATACAACAAACTACCAACTAGGCTTTTATACAATGTGGGATCAACAGATGGTGCTACATATTCTTTGCTGAGTTTGGTACCTTGAGCAATTGGTGTATTAGTTGATTTTCAATTGGTCATTCTGAACTTTTGAATGATATCAGTGGCATATTTTTGTTGACCAACAAAAATTCCATTATCATATTGGTGAATTTCAATTCCTAGGAAATATTTGATGACTACTAGATCTATCATATCAAACTCTGCTTGCATTGTTGCTTGGAAATTTTCTAACATCATATTTCCTGTATAAATAAGATCATCTACATAAAGGCATACAATAAGAATTTTACCTTCATGAGATTTGGTATACAAAGTGGTTTCATGGCTGCTTCTGGAAAAATCACTTTTGATGAGATAGGTGTCGATGTGACTATACCAAGCTCTTGGAGCTTGTTTCAAACCATATAAAGCTTTCTTCAATCTATATACTTTATGTTCTTGTCCTTTTACTGCAAAACCTAGAGGCTACTCTACATAAACTTCTTCCTGTAATATACCATTTAGGAAGGCATATTTTACATCAAGCTGATATACTTTCCATTTGTGTTGAGCTGCTATGGAAAAAACGGTTCTAATAGTGTCTAACCTTGCTACTGGAGCAAATGCTTCACCATAGTCGACACCAAACTGTTGTGAGAATCCTTTGGCAACCAACCTTTCCTTATGTTTCTCAACTTTTCCTTCTCCATTGAGTGTGGTCTTATATACCCATTTTACACCAATTTTTGTTTTGTCTCTTAGGAGATCAGCTAATTCCAAAGTCTAATTTTTCTCTATGGCAGCAATTTCTTGGTTCATTGCTTCGACCTAATGCTTTTCTTTAACTGCTTCCTCAAAATGAGTCGGTTGAGTTGAAATGAATGAAACATTTTATGTTGTTCAGATTCATGCTCCTATTCATATATCTCTCTAATACTTCTTGTTTTATGTCCCTCTTCTAAAGATGTTCGATGAATGGTTGAATCAATGATTGATGATGTTCCATTTTCAAAATGTTCTGGCTGTTCTTGAACCTGCAATGTTGGAGACTGTGGTGGATAAAAAGGCTGATTTGAAGTTTCATCTACATGGTTAAACCAAGATTTATTTTCCAAAAAATTCACATCTTTGACTATAATGAACTTTTTGGTAATGGGGTTCTAAATTCTATAGGCTTTCGACTGCTCACTGTAACCTACAAATATGCATTTCTCACTTCTATCATCAAGATTTTTTCTTAGTTTTTCAGGAACATGAGAAAAAACTACTGATCCAAAAATTTTAAAGTGTGACACATTTACTTTGTTTCCATCCCATGCTTCTTGAGGTATTTTATCTTGTAGGCTGGATGTTGGAGATCTGTTAAGAACATACACTGCTATCGACACTGCTTCATCCCAATAGTTATTTGTCAACTTCTTCTCCCGTAACATGCATCTCGCCATATTCATGATTGATTGATTATTTCTTTCTGCTACTCCATTTTTCTGTGGAGTGTATCTGGTTGTGTACTTCATTATGATACCTTGTTGTCGACAAATTTTTTTGAATTCATTTGAGCTGTATTCTCCTCCTCTGTCTGATCTGAGTACTTTCAAGAGTTTTCCACTATGTTTTTCTGCTTCTGCCTTGAACTCTAGAAATCTAGAGAAGGTATCTGATTTGTTTTTTAAAAAGTACACCCATATATTCTTGCTAAAGTCATCAATAAATGTAAAAAAGTAGAAACTACCACCAATGGACATTGTCTGCATTGGGCCACATATGTCTGTATGGACAAGTGCTAAAGGCTCTTTCACTCTAGAGGATGATATGGGAAAGTTGTCTCTTTTATGCTTGGATAGGACATAAATTCCACAATTACAAACTTTTTCACTGATAGTAGGTAGACTAATTACTATAGATTTCTTTTGAAACAGACTTATACTCTTGATTGTGATGTGGCCATACCTAGAATTCCATAGATGAGTCTCATCTATTGTTGATATATTGTGGACTAAAGATTGTCTGGTATTTTGGCTTCTAAGTGTCAATGGAAACATCTTGTTTTTGGTCTTTTCAACTTTGGATATCAATATTTTATGAGGATATTTGTCATATATATAGCAGGTGTTCTTTCAAAATAATACATCATAGCCATGTTCCATTAGTTTTCCTACACTAATGACATTATGTTTTAGCCGAGGAACATAATAAACATCAGGAATGTCTTTGTTCTGATTTTTCTTAGTAAGAATAGGAACAACATCTTTTCCTTTAGCTTTAATACTTGTACAGTCTCCAAGCGTTATCTCTGATGTTATGAAAGCATCAAGAGAAGAAATAAGATTCTTGTTACCTATCATGTGATTGCTGCATCCACTGTCCAGCAACTAAATATCTTCACTGTGTTTGTCTTCTGAAAGATGGCATGAAAGAAACATGGTCTCTGAGGATTCTCCTTCATTGTTGGAGAGATTGATAATGCCTCTTTGCTAATCTGATTGTTTCTTTCGACAGACTTTTTCGTAGTGACCAAACTTCTTACAGTAGTAACATTAGATGCTCGATCTGTTCCATGATCTACCTCTCTAGGTTCGGTTTTGTGGAGGTATCCATTTCTATATTGCATGATAATGATCTCATTTGTCACTGATTCTACCTCTACCTTGCTTGTTTCCACCTCTATATCCTCTACCTCTGCCTCTACCAAATGAGAGTTTTTCTTTGAAAGCTTGTTCCGTGGAGTCTTCTGTCAGATTGAGTCTTGTTTCATGTGCCAGAAGTGATCCAGTGAACTATTCTACTGAGAAAGTTTTAAAGTCTTTGGATTCCAAAATGGATGTCACAATCATGTCATATTTCTTGGGTAGACTTCGAAGAACTTTTTCAACAATTTTCTGATCCATAATGGTTTCGCCAATGAGTTTGATCTGATTCACTATTCCCATGACTCTAGTCATGAACTGATCCACATTCTCGGTG
Organism: Pinus albicaulis; assembly: GCA_034641835.2. Taxonomy (NCBI): domain Eukaryota; kingdom Viridiplantae; phylum Streptophyta; class Pinopsida; order Pinales; family Pinaceae; genus Pinus; species Pinus albicaulis. The sequence continues at coordinate 1,097,012,969 of CM076581.1, forward strand.
TCAGCCGTCTTTAGGGTTTCAAACTGAGCTCCAATGTTTGCAATTTAACTGCCTTCACTGTATCATTTCCTTGGTAGATAGCTTGCAAAATATCCCAACATTATTTTGCTGTTGTCACACCAGTTATTTTGTCAAAGATAGAATAATCAATTGAGTTTTGTATCCAGCATTTGGCTCTGTGTTCCTTCTTTTTGGGTTCAATCGTTGTATGCCTTTGATTATTGGTCATGGCTGCCCATGCTTCTTGGGTCGGCTCTACATAGGCGATCAGAAGTGTATCCCAACAATCTTGAGCTTGTAGAAATTTTTTCATTCTCAAATTCCAAAATTCATAATTTTTGCCAAGTAGATTTGGTGTCTGTGGCAAAGAGCTTGAAGAGGCCATTATTTCTTCAAATGCTAATATGTGCCTTTTGTAAATCTCCTTTAAAAACTTATTTTTTTTTAAATATCTTTTAAAGACTTAAAATATTCTCCTAAAACCCTCTTTTAAATTTCCTCTTCCAAAAAAAACTTATCCTCAAAAAACTTCACCACATGCTCTTTGTAAAAACCTTTGAAGAAATTCCAAGTTTTTTTTATAAAAAAAACTTAAATAAAAAACTTTTTTTATATAAAAGGGGCTTTCACCTTTTTTTTAAATCGATAGCTCTAAATGAGCTTTCTCCTTCTTTTTAAATCAGATGGAGTGTAAAATCATATTTCATAACCATAGTAACCAACGTGAATGACTTCACATGTATTACCTTAATACTTCATGTAGCTTAACGCAGGTAATTAGAATCCATTCCTACGTGCAGAGTAGCGCTGGTGACCGCACTATGTTCCTGTGTTATTTGCAATTGGTGTAAGACATTGATACTTAACGCGACCAATAGAACTTTGTTGGTGCGTTATAATGCAGATCTTCTTCTCAAGAAGTGCATTAAGACTAACGCTGAGAAGCTATTCAAGAAGTGTGTTAGTGTAGAAATTTTTTTTTTTTTAATATAAAAAAACTTTCTTCAATCGTAGTTGCTCTCTACTGTTTCAACTCGGCTTTGTTGCTGCTCTATGAGGAGGCTTATGCAAGCTAGCTCTGATACCATGACAAAGAATGAGAGAAAAAAACTGGAGCAGAGGATTTCCCTTCTCAATATTCAAAGATAGTTAAATAGAGTACATTGTAAACATCAACAATAAATGACTAGAGTAGAACTGAAGTAAACTGAAGTAAATGGAACTATCTACGACACCTAGCAGACAATAGAAATAAATGTAACTACACCTAACTGACAGTGAAATTAATATCTCAAAATGTTGTACTTAGACAATATTTCATTCTTATCCAAAAAGATATTTAATTTTATTATATATAAATAAAAAAACTCAGTCTAACGAGTCTGCTTTTTTCCCAGAAAATTATGGAAATTCTCTGAGGGTTTTAATAAAATCCAGGAGTATTTTTTGTAAAACTAGGTTAGAGTTGTCAAACTTCAAGATTTCCATTTCCACCATCAAAAACATAATTCAAACATTACTACTGCTATAAATTTTGAAAAAAAAATTCCTCCCACTTTTGACCACCCAGGAAATTCCTCCGCCTCAATACTGTTTTCCAATAAAAACATCTTAATTGGTCATTTAATAATTAAATTTTAATATTCTAAAATATTTAGAAGAAAAAATTGGTGAGAAAATAATTATACAATTTTTAATTAAAATTCAATATTCTAAAATATTTAGACTAAATTTTATATAATAAAAAACTGTATATGATGATGACGATGGTGATTAACGTCCACTAAGACCAATCTGGAAGGAAAAAAAATCTAAGTTTGATTCTTCAAAAAATTGTTTCTATGATCAAAGAGAAGATAAATAAGTGCTCCAAAATCACTATAGGTGGTGTGGCTTAATAGGTCAAGAAGATTGGAAGTGCGGTAGATGTTAGGGAATTGAAAGTGTATGTGAGCAAGAGTCGGGTAGTCTAAAAGGAAGTGTTTTTCATCTTCCACCTGCTTAGTATGGAAAATCTTACATATTCTATCGTTTCAGGGTGTCTTGGAAATAAATCACTACTCGGTCTCACTCCAAAGCTAATGAGAATTAGTTCGTATCCTAGTGATGTTCATTGTTTTCTTAGTGTTGGTCAACAAAGAGAGATAATTCCCTAATGGTTAAGCCAATGAATAATATCATAAATATTTTAGACTATATTTTCACATGAATTGGGTTTTGGATAAAGAATAATAAAATGTTTTATTAAGTACTTTTTAATATGAAGTTAATATGTATTAAATATGATGATGACGATATCGTCTTACCCAACTTACCAAAATTTATATATATATATATATATGACAACCCTTACATAAAACATCATAACCATGTGCAGCTTTGGATCTTCACTAGTTAGGTTGCAAAATGAGAGGTGTTGATTGGTGATATTTCCACTTTGACAGGGTGACCGTGGATCACTTTTCACCAAGGAAATTATATGACTCTTCTACGATATCTTATCTGCGTCCTGTTGTTTAATTATTTGATTCCAAAGGTTGTTTTCTTGTACCGAATCATTTTTTTGTTTTCTAAATCTCTTTCTTTACCAATCATACATTTCTAATCATATTTCAACATTAGTTTTTGGCAACAAAAGTCGATAGCCTTTCAATTTTGATCATTATGAGATTGAATGTACTCATAGTTCCTTGTCACTGGCCAAAGAATTACTAATTGCTTCTATATATACTCAACAACCCTGCCAAGGAGGAGGGTCAATGCTAGTACCATGTCTGTCTCTTTCGATCAATGCAGATTATCTTCTGTGAAATTATAGGGTTTAGGGTTTCAATAATGGCTAGTTCTCCTTGCTACTCAAAAGAAGGGCTCAACCGTGGGGCCTGGACTGCAAAGGAGGATAGGATTCTTTCCGAATACATACAAATTCATGGATATGGTGGATGGACAAATCTACCCCAAAAAGAAGGTGAATTTCCTCAAATCTCTATTAATGCAGAAATGGATTTTTAATGAGAGGGTAAATTGGTCGACAGATTTTATTTTCTAGGTCTTAGGGGAGCGGAAAGAGTTGTAGATTACACTGGCTGAACTATCTTCATCCGAATATCAAGCATGGAAACATTTCCCCCGATGAGGAGGAGATTATTATACGGCTACATCACCTCCTTGGCAATAGCTATGCGAAAAATGACTGACCATCCTTTATTGATTCATTCGATTACCTTCTCGGGGTGTCAAGAAATTTTGAACCTTTTTGCAAATTATGACACACGTTACAATCCTTGTAGATGGTTGTTGATTGCAGGACGACTTCCTGGGCGAATAGCAAACAAAATCAAGAACCACTGGAATACTCATCTTGGCAAGAAGCTGTCGCTAATAAACCAAAATTTGACTACACAAAATCTCAGGATAAGGTCAAAATGTCCTCCTCTCATTCAAAAGGAAGGTATAAACCTTACCTATCTCAAGATAAGGTCAAAATATCCTCCTCTTGTTCAAAATTAAGGTATAAACCCTACCTATATGAATATAAGGTCAAAATCTCCTCCCCTCATTCAAAAGGAGGGTATAAACCCTACCTGGTCCATGTCGACCATAGTGGAGTGTGTTGGAATTTTTGAACAATTCCTTAACGCACAGAGGAAATTAAATTCCTCAACTCAACATAGAAAAAAATTGCGAACAGAGAGATGAATAAAACTTCATATTTCATTAAAACAAATTTCTATTGATTACAAAATGAGATTCTTTAGAAATTTACTTGTTCTGGATTTACAACAATAAAAAAAAACTTCTTCTAGTGACTACTACACATGCAATGCTTCTCTCTATCTTCTTCTCTATCTCTCTGTGTTAATACACAGTCCAAAATGCACACACAATGCTTTTCTGGTTTAGCCTTCGAGCTCTTTTCTACAATACACTAATTTTTTTACAAATGCACATGGCATATGCATATATAACTTTTCGTTTCATTACAATATATATATATATATTGTAGATATAACGTATTTACAATATATATTATAAATTACTTATAACAAGTTAAAAACATAAATGTTCCGCGGTAATTAAAATATACCCAAAGTTAGAAACTTTAAAACATACTTTGCCGTAAATAAAAAAAATAAACATTAAAACAAACATCTTCTTTATAGTTTCTGGGGCCTGGTTGGTAAACATTCCCTCCAGCTCTATTATCCCCCTGGAATGAATTTTAGTTGATTCAGAGAAGTGATGACATCACCATCTCCGGTGGGTCATCTTCCCCTTTGGCTCCTCATACCTTCTGCCCCCTGGAATATGTTGTTGGTTGTGCGTTTAATGAGTTAGGTGGAGAATTAATTTCTGGTGGGTGTTGCAAATAAGTATGCGGTTGTGTGAAGATCATAACTGGGGATTTGTTGCTCCCGTAATCCTTCAGATTTCCATCAACATTTAATTTTTCCGTCTCTGCTCTACATGCAGTTGGAATTAGATTCCAACACTCCCCATTAATTTCAAATGCTGGGTTTTCTTCCATACCCAGACATTCTCTCAAGTAATTAAAACTTTTCTGCCCCAATGGTTTCATCAATATATTAGCAAACTGTTCCTCTGTTCTACAATGTTATAAAACAATTTCTCCATTGTTCACTAATTCTTTGATGTAGTGATACTTGGCATCTATGTGTTTCGTTCTCTTATGAAACACTGAATTCTTCGAAAATGCTATTCCTGAGCTATTATCACAATAAATTGTTGTGCCTTTTACCTGTTCATGACACAAACTCCTCAACATTCTCCTCATCCAAACTTCTTGACATGCTGCTACTATAGCTGCCACATACTCTACCTCTGTTGTATATAAAGCCACAATTAGTTGTTTCTTAGAAGCCCATGAAATGGCTCTTGAACCCATATGAAAAACATAACCAGAGGTGCTTTTCCAGTCATCTATACTTCCAACCCAATCACTGTCAATATATCCAATTAATTCGAAGTTTTTTAAAGTAGTGTATTCAATTCCATACCTCTTTGTTCCTTTCACATACCTCAGAATTATTTTTTCTGCTTGCCAATGTGCCTCCTTTGGCCTTTCCATAAATCTGGAAATCAAACTCACAATATGCATAATATCTGGCCTAGTTGCAGTCAAATACATGAGGCTTCCAATTATGCTCTTGTACAAACTAGGATCAAAATCCTTGCTGCAGTATTCTTTGTTGAGTTTCAATCCCATCACTGTAGGATTAATTGTTGTCTTGAAATCCTCCATATTAAATCTTTCCAAAACTTCATTCACATACTTTGCTTGAGAAATAAAAATTTTATTTTCATTTTGCTCTACTTCTATTCCTAAGAAGTATCTCAACAATCCCATGTCAGTCATCTCAAATACATCCTTCATAACTATTTTAAAATTCTCAATGAGGTAAGCATCATTACCTGTTAATATAACATCATCAACATACAAAACAACAATGAGCATCTTACCATCTTTCTCCTTGATGTATAATGTGGGTTCTCCTTCATATTTTTCAAACCTATTTTCCAGTAGATATGCATCTATCCTACTGTACCATGCTCTTGGTGCTTGTTTCAGCCCATAAAGAGCTTTCTTCAATCTACAAACTTTGTGCTCTTGGCCTTCTTTCTCATAGCGCAGAGGTTTTTCAACATAAACATCTTCCATCAATACTCCATTTAGGAATGCTGATTTTACATCCATTTGGTAAACTTTCCACTTGTGTTCTACTACTATGGACAACACTGCTCTTACGGTTTCCATTCTTGCAACCGGTGCGAAAGTTTTCTCATAATCTCTTCCTTGTTGCTACTTGTAGCCTTTGACAACAATTATTGCCTTGTGCCTTTCAATCTTGCCTTCAGCATTGATTTTGGTCTTATAGACCCATTTCACTCCAATGAATTCCTTACCTTTTGGGAGATCAACCAATTCCCATGTTTTATTTTTCTCTATGGCATTCATTTCCTCATCCATAGTTTCTTCAAAATGAATAATATCCTCTACATGAAAATACAATGCAAATAAAGAGTTCATACCTTCATTTGCTGCCTCTTGTTAATAAATATCATTCAAATTTCTGAATTTTTTTTCTCTTTCACTTGCTGAACTTGTGCTTGTAGAAGCACTCAAATCTGCTCCTTGTGATGTTCTTGGAGAAGTACCGTTATCACTTCTCAAGGGTGTTCTCATACCTTTTTGTGATGTCCCTTGTTGTCCTTGTGTTGGTGGAGGTGGTGTTGCTAAAGAGGTGTTTCTTTTAGCCATTTCTTCCTCATCATCATCATGAGACAACTAACTTTTAACATTCATTTTTTTCTCTATGCTTCTATCCCAAGCTTCTTTCTCAATGAACTGAACATCTTTGCTTATAACAAATTTTTTTGTAGATGGGTTATATAACTTGTATGCCTTGGATTCTTCACTGGATCCAATGAATATGCACTTCTCCCCCTTACTGTCCAACTTCTTCCTTAGCTGATCTGGAATGTGTGGATAAGCCACACAACTGAAAACTCTCATGTAGGTGACATGCTACTTTATGCCGCTCCATGCTTCTTCAAGAACTCTTTTCATGACATATTTGGTTGGGCATCTATTTAAAATATACGCTACACAATGTACAACTGCAGCCCAATATTCATTTGGCAAATTTTTTTCCTTCAACATACTTCTTACCATATCCATGATGTTTCATTTTCCTTTCAGCAACTCCAATTTGCTGTGGTGTATACCTTGCTTTAAATTTCTTATTTATCCCATTTTATCTGAAAAAATGTAGAAATTATTTTGAGATATATTATCCTCCTTTGTCTGTCCTTAAGGCTTTAATATGCTGCCCACTTTAATTCTCTACAAGAGCTTTAAGGTGACATAATTTCTCAAACACTTCACTTTTATATTTCAAGAAAAAAACCCATGTTTTTCTTGTGAAATCATCAATAAAAGTCAGCATATAATGGCTGCCTACTAATGATGGTGTTTGCATTGGTCCACGCAAATATGAATGGACAATTTCTAAGGGTGCCTTTGCCCTTATGCTCTTTCTTGATGGAAAACTTTCTCTGTGTTGTTTTCCCAAGATGCAGCATTCACATAGGTTGTCCGGTTTCTCAATCAATGGTAATCCCTTTACCATTCCTTTCCTATGCAACAAATTCAGACCTCCAAAGTTGAGATGTCCAAATCTCAAATGCCATAACCAATTTTTATCTTTAGCTTCTCTTTGGAATGTCTCTTGTGTCACTGCTGCCATTTCAATTCCTTTCTTCAGATCTTCTCTCATCTTGAGAGGCAACATTATGTTTCTTGTCATCTTCACTTGTGAAATGCATTTCTTGCTTGGTGGTTTATCCATGGTAGTGCATACATCACCTTCAAAGAAAACATTGCACCCCTTTTGAATGAGCTATCAAATGCTCAAGAGGTTACACTTCATACCGGATACATAATAAACATCTGATATGGATCTTCCTTCTCATTTCTTTGTCAAAACATTTACTCTGCCTTTTCCCATGACAGAGACCTTATTTTCTGTCCCCAAAGTAACTTGAGACTTCACATTTTCATCTAACATGGAAAACATGGCAATGTTTCCAGTCATATGGTTGCTACATCCTGAATCTAGAAACCATATATCTTCACTTTTTTCTTCAGCCAAATTACATGCTTAAAATAACTTTTTTTTACTGATATTTTCTTAGTAAAATTAGCACTGGGTCTAGTACCCATGTCACTCTGTTTCGTCCTACATTCATTGGCATAATGGCCATATTTTTTACAGTAATGACATTGGACTTGGGATTTATACCTTTGTCCATGTGGTTGATGTTGTCCACCTTGCTGGCTACTGCCTTGACCTTATTTCTGATTTTGATTGTTGATCCTTCCATTTTTATTTGCTGGGATGTTTCTTCCTCGTCGGTTCTGGCTTCTGCCTCTACCTTTTCCTCTGTAGTTTCCTCTACCTTGACCTCCTCCTCTTCCAAAGGACATTTGGGTCTTGAAGGCATGCTTTGAAGACAAGTCTTTTGTTCTGCTCAATCTTTGTTCATGTGTTATTAGTGATGCATGAAGCTCATCTACTGAAAATATTGAAAGATCCTTGGTCTCTTATATTGCCACTACTATGGCATCAAATCTTGAGGGTAAACTTCTCAAGATTTTCTCCACTATCTTTCTTTCTTCAAGTGTGTCTCCATGAGACCTTACTTGGGTAACCAACCCAATAACATGTGTGAATAATGAGTCTATGTTATCAGACTCTTTCATACAGAGAGTTTCAAAGTCTCTCATCAACAATTGTAGCTTTGTTGTTTTCACCTTCTCCATACCTTGATAGGTTGTCTCGAGGGCATCCCATGCATCCTTGGACCTCTTAGCTGCAGCTATCCTTGGGAATACACTTTCATGCACTGCTTGATAGATATAAAAGAGGGCTTTTGAGTCCTTCTTCCTATTACTCTTCAGAAAATCTTTCTCTTCCTGTGTCAAGGCATTAAACTCTTGTTCATCTGCTGGTTCTTCAAAACCATCTTCAAATAGCTCTCATAAGTCTTGAGAGGCAAACAGGGCTCTCATGGTGATTGCCCAATAGTCATAGTTCTTCACATTGAACTATGGAAGTTGAGTATTTCCAATACTCATGCTTGTGCTAGCTCCTCACATGACTTAGCACACTAAACAATGATCTAAACTTGACTGTGTTTTTAAACAAACTGTCTCCTTGCTGGAGAGATACACTCTGTCTCTGAAAACTCTTAAGACTTCTTATTTTTACAACTCACTACACTGTAAACTTTAATGCAAACACAAAACTCTGTTTTTGAGAAATACCTTGGAATTTTGCTGAGCTTTCACTCTGTTCGAAAACTGCTTCAACAACTCTTTCCTTCAGCTTCTTTGACAAACTTCAAAGAGCCTGGACTAACTCTGATACCATGTTGGAATTCCTGAACAATTCCTTAACACACATAGGAAATAAAATTCCTGAACTCAACACAGAAAAAAAATTGCGGGTAAAGAGATGAATAAAACTTCCTATTTCATTAAAACAAAATTTTGTTGGTTACAAAATAAGATTCTTGAGAACAATAAAAAAAAAACTTCTTCTGGTGACTGCTACACACGTAGTGCTTCTCTCTGTCTTCTTCTTTGTCTCTCTGTGTTAATACACAATCCATAATGCCCATACAATGCTTTTATATTTTAGCCTTCGAGCTCTTTTATACAATACACCGTTTTTTTAACAAATGCACACGGCATATGCATATATACTTTTTCGTTTCATTACAAAATTTATATATATTGTAAATATAACGTATTTACAATATATATTATAAAGTATTTATAACAAGTTAAGAACATAAAACGTTCTGCAGTAATTAAAATATATCCAAAGTTAAAACATACTTCGCTGGAAATGAAAAGATAAGCCAAAACATTAAAACAAACATTCGCTTTCTACTTTCCGTGGTTGGTTGGTAAACATTCATTTATCCACAGAATGACTTTTAGTTGATTCTGAACATCACCATCTCCGTGGGTTATCTTCCCCTTTGGCTCGGCTCCTCATACCTTCTGCTCTCTGGAATATGTTGCTGGATGTGCGCTTAATGAATTAGGTGCAGAATTCATTTCTTGTGGGTGTTGCAAATAAGTACACGCGTGAAGATCAAAACTGGCATTTGCTGCTCCCGTGGTCTTTCAGATTTCCATCTAACGTTTAATTTTGCAGTCTCTGCTCTACGTGCAGTTGGAATTAAATTCCAACAGAGTGCGGGAGACCCTCACATTCCGAACTTTTGGGAGTAGATATAGTTACTTTAACAGAGAGTTTGTTTGATTTGAAGTATCTGTCGTATCCAGAATATAATCTTATCTCTTCTACATCCGGGATTTACACAGGCTTTGGACTAGAAGAGTTCTACCAGACTACATTGGCTGCAGAGGCGATTCAGTTTGAAGTCACATTTTCCGATGAAAGGATTATGCAGCACCTTAACAGTTTTACCTTTGCAATTGATCAAGGAATGGCAGATTTCGATGGTACGCGAAAAGACCTCGATGGGATTGATGAACTCGATTATATGCAGAATCAACTCCATCATCGCTGAACTCGCTACGGTTGGAATCCAAAGTGGTGTGAGAGGTCACGACAAAGTGGTGAACCCACTACTGTTGGAATCTAAAGTGGTGTGAGAGGAAAGAATACATTCTAGTTTTTCAATTGAAGAAATCGTGATTAGAACAGTTTTGTAGATATACATAATTTTGTTCAGGATAGTTTTGTTAGTGATTTTGTTCAGGATTAGAATAGGAAACTTGTATGGACCAAATCTCTCACTCAACCATTAGACCACATCTTTGGAACTGATTTAAATTTTAAGAACAGTTGACAGGATAAATAATCTCTCGTAGAAAAAGGGAATGAATATATATTTTAATTTGCATATACTGTAATAAGCTCTATTACCATTGATGTTGAAATTTAATTTCTATGAATAGGGTGCAAGTTGAGTTTTCAGTGTTGTGTCAATACAGTGCTAGTATTGATGATTTTATGATGTCATATTTCAATTCACTGACTCGTTTATTTGTTATCAGCGAATATTTTCTTTCTGAATTGGGTGATTGAGGTATGTGTTTCCCAAAGCTGATTGTTTTGAAGTTATCCATTTGTATTTTGGTTGCTTTCTTTTCAGATTTTAAATACGTTCTTTTGAAAAATTTTGTGTAGGTTTTTGTCTTTTTTAAAGAAAAAATATTAAATTTATATTTGAAAAATTGTCCAATATATATATAAAAATTTATGTTTTTATACCTTACCATTTCCCAGGTACCCTATATTTATCAAAATGCTATCCATAAAAGACTAAAATCCATATGATCAGTATAGAGCTAATACATTAGCAGTATTCTTACAATTTCCAAAAAAAAATCTCAAACATCTAGAATTATGGAAAGGAGATCACACTCTCATTTCTAATGATATTATCTTCTACTTACTTGTATTTCATAACTCCAAGAACACTATTTAATCTTTCTTTAAAGAACGTGTTGGCGGCTATGTTGAAGAGTGATACCGGTGAGCAATTTAATAAGCCCAATCCAGGCTCAAAAGAGTAAAGGAGCATAGTTAGTGTGCCCCACTATGCTCTCAATGAGGAATTTTGAGTCACCATAAATATGTAAACTATTTCCTTGTTTCTTTTTACCAAACAATAATAGACTCTATAGTGTTAGTCTTTTTTTTTCTCTAGAATTGGTATTTGGTCAGCCGTTCCATGAGAGTTTGTATTGAGATCTGTTAGATAATCTCAGTTAGCACCACATCTACAAGAGCCATTTTGAGCAGTGCAATCAAAATTGCCAATCTAAAAGAACAAAGTCTAGTATGTAAATTTTTGATAGAAGCATTAAGACCCGACCAAATTCTGATAATGTTTACCAATACATCTTCAAATATGCAGAGGTTCCGTGCTTTCCATACTTCCCAGAACATGTATAAAGAAAACGGCTTGTACTTTCCTTACTTTCCAGAATAAAGTAAACGCCTTGTATTGTCCCCCTCGACGCCCATGCAGCGACACAATGTGTGAATGAGATACGATTACAAACTGATTGCTTTGAGGTAGAGATTTGTTGATATTTTGACTCTGTAATTGGGATATGCTTTGAATGATTGTTTTCCATTAATATCTTATCTATGGGATTGAGACATGTTTCCAAAAATTGAATGTGAGTGGAAGAGAACTCTTTTAATTTTAACTGTAATCTGGCTTTCGCTTTCTTCGGACTGTGCTCAGATAGTGAAGTGTGTAATTGGGATAATAATTTGCCATAGGATTGTGATTCTTGTGGTCGTGTTATTTTGTAACAAGTAGCTCTTATTGTCTTGCAGATATAAATATCTGTATTGAAGTAAATGGAATGATGATAACGGGATGTTCGTGAAGCAGCGACTTGTGTGAGCACAAATATATTACGTTTGGTGATGCGTGTGATTGACCTATCTTTGTAAGATGTTTAGATATAGCTGTAAGTAAAATTATAATAACATTGGCATGTTTGGATTGACCCATAAAATTTATCGTCGTAACTTATACTTTTATATATATAAAGTTTATTGAGATAGAAAAGATAATAATAAATTTTATAGATTTGAAATAAATTTAATTTAGTAATCATAATTTAATAAGAAGTATTTATTGGTATGTTATTGTTTATTTGCCCATATGAATTATATAATTTTAGTTTATTTAGTTGAAATAAAAATGAAATTATTTGAAACAAAAGATATTTTTTATTAACAATATATTTACTTAAAAACTAATATTATTAGAAATTTTTTAATAAAGCAATTTATTTCAACTTTTTTAATAAAGGTTTTATATTTTCTTTTAATTATTTATTAAGAAAATTTTATTTTTCAAATATCCTAAAACACTAATATAAAAATATTATTTCTTTTAATTTTAAATTAATAAACAAAATTGCATTTTACTTTAATTTTTGTAATTTCTCTCAAAATGGTTGACTTAAAAGTTCTAATAATGTATAAAACTATCATTTCATTCATTACTTCTAGCTATCAATTTAGTTGTAGTTAGACAATATTTCATTCTTATCCAAAAAAATATTTAATTTTATTATATATAAATAAAAAAACACTCAGTCTAACCAGTACCATCAAAAACATATTTCACATATTTCAAACATTACTACTTTTGACCATCCAGGAAATTCCTTCGCCTCAATAGAGTTGTCCAATAAAAAATCTTAATTTTCCATTTAATAATTAAATTTTAATATTTTAAAATATTTCGACTAAAAAAATCTTCATAAAATAATTATACAATTTTTAATTAAAATTCAATATTCTAAAATATTTAGACTAAATTTTATATATTAAAAAG